>CM057046.1:48655845-49083345 GCA_029948455.1 Solanum rostratum
TCGATCGCTCTAAAAATCGACCGAGACACTCCTCCCACTCAATTTTTAGTGCTGATCGTGAATCCGCTCTCAGATTTTCAATCCGAACATCGAAAGATGCATTTTACGCACACCTCTTCCCTAGGGGTATTTTGGTAATTTACCGGGTGTTACATTATTATTATTATTATTATTATTATTATTATTATTATTGTTATTATTGTTATTTGTTATTGTTATTATTGTTATTATTATTATTGTTATTATTGTTATTGTTATTATTGTTATTGTATTATTAATATAGTTATTATTATTATTCTTATTGTTGTTATTGTTATTGTTATTGTTGTTGTTGTTGTTATTATTATTATTATTATTATTATTATTATTATTATTATTGTTATTATTATTGTTATTGTTATTGTTATTGTTATTATTATTATTATTATTGTTGTTATTATTCTTATATTATTGTTATTATTATTATTATTGTCATTATTATTATTATTATTATTAATGTTATTATTATTATTATTATTCTTCTTGTTATTATTATTATTATTATTATTATTATTATTATTATTATTATTATTATTATTATTATTATTATTATTATTTTAGTACATATTTTTAAAACATTATATATTTTCTCTTATTTTGTCAATCCTTAATTTTAAATAACAATTTTAGTATGTTTGAATATTTTTTTACTTACATATGCCTATTTTTCTTTACGTAAAATCATTGTTTGATAAATGTCAAAACCTGACCTTTAATGTCATGATGACACTTGTTAGATCCCACTTACAGGCAAGCAAACCCAATAACCACAGTACTTGTCCTAATAGTTAAGCATAACAATGGCTAACGACACACAAAATAAGCCAACAACAACCTGTCCCAAGACCTGGAAGTCACATGTACAAATCTACTGTAGACTCAAATAAAATATACATATCCACATATGAAACAAGAATAACAACTTACACACACAAATCCAAACTACATATACAAGGCTAGTGTCTAAATACAAAAGAGAACCATCAAAATCAAAGGAGACTACAGAATGTCGAGAGCTGCTGATGCTCACCAATGTTTCTTTAATCATCTGCGAACCCCTAGCTCAGTGATTGTGGCTAGTACCAAGACCTACACCATAGGAAGATGCATAAATTTAGGGGTAAGTACCAATAATAGGCACCTAGTAGGGATCATCGGTAGACTGAGTGAAATACTACAAATATAAAAGGCTCAAATATAGAGAACTACAGTAAGTGTAGCAAATCTGAATTCTGATCAAGTAGTAAGCATGTAACTGAATCACCGAAATGTAATTGAACCAACCCAAGTATGTGGAATAATTCTAATTGACGAAACACGAGTATGCCCAAATCACAACTGTCACCAGACTAAGACATAGTGTTATACTCGGGTGCAAGGCCCTAATATCAATGCTTGTACAATGACTAGGCCAACATAAGCCCAAAAGGTACTTCCACTCACAATTAACAAACAGAATTTGCACGGGTGCCATGGAACCACCACGGAACCGAACTCTCAATATAACATAATCAAGGGGTCGCGATGTACATGGTGAAAGGCCCTAGTGTCTATGCTTGTACATCGACTGGGCCTCCATAAGCCTAGAAGGTACATCCATGCACATTCAGGGTGTGCATATGTGTGTGGATCCATGAGTAATCAACCAAGGCCTTAGCCTATAGTGCCACATAATAGTCGGATCCTCGATCCATCCAGGAACTAGTATTATAGGGGGCCTCAAACCCCTAGTCCTCTCGACCTGGCCTCCGATCTGGTCAGCCAACCAGGGCCAAATGCTCTGATAATACACATAATGATGGCATGTATCCCTCGTGGGGGAAAGAATCCCCCTAACATAATCAACAAAGCGTCAAACCTGAAATATAATTCAATCGGGCCTTACCCTAAACATGTAATCAACGGGGTCTCAGATCCAACATGTAACGAACAGAGTCCCAGACCTAAAGCATCAACAGGGTCCTGACCCAAAGTATCAACAGGTACCCGAGCCTAGGAATGGACATTTATAACACCACATCCTAGTCATGGCCACTAGAGACTCACACCACGAGCGCGTCACTCGGATCTCAGACACTCCAAGTAAACATGGACAATCACAAGTATATCATAAGTATCAAAAGCAACCAAGCCCAATAGAGTAATAACTATACCAGAATAAGTCCACATTATGACTGTGTTATAAGTATCATAAATAAATCGGCCCATCGAAATCATATCTATACCATAGTCAGTCCATAGTATTGCATAAATCAACAAACAACCTCCCAACTAGCATATCTCAGTAGCATTAGGCTACACATTTCTACAGAGAGGAATTAAGCTAGAATATATGCTTGTCATCAGGAATTAGCCTATATCCAGCCTTTACCATGCATTTTCGTAGTTCAATAGTGCCAGAACTCAACTACTGTAATGATTACAGCTTGTACAGTAAAGAACAACCACAAATATCTCAAAATAACCATAGTTACCCCATATGCTAAGTACAATAAGTATCCAGGAAAACAAGTAGTAACAAATCATGACAATGGTGTTTGAATGCATAACAGGAAATATAACTAACAATCAACCTCATGACATATATGCATATCTTACTAAGAACTTTCATTCAACCATAGACACGCTCCCAATATACATTTATTTCAGTTGGCTCTAGAGGTAAGGAAAGCCTAGCCTACCTGAAAGGAAAATCAATACGCTCTAGATCAGCCTACATGAGTTTTTCCTCTCTAATGACCTTCAAATGTTGCCCAACTGTCAAAATATGCATCACAATATCAATATAGCTGTTTTGGCTATAATATCTCAAGAAACGGGGGATGATATGTTAAATACGACCAAAATGGGAAAAATGGGGCTCATGCCCAAAATATCGAACCAACTCCCCTAATATAATCTCTTCGTCACCCCGAGTCTGTAGCCAGAAATTGAGCTCGAATGAGGCTCAGAACAATAAAAAACAGTCCAAAAACAAATGACATTTCTTATAGAAAAACAATGTATGTGTACAACAGCTTCCACATCATATTTATCAATTACATGACAAAATTATCAGAATCCGAATACACCATGACGTACCTCTCGAAATGTAGTACAAGTTAGATCAAAATTATACTTAACACAGATAAGGAACTACTAAGATAGAACAATACAAAATTTTCAAAAAAATACGAACAAAATTTGCAGCTAAAATCATATTTTCACACCAAACAGAGCTCTATAAATTAATTCTGACATTACCAGAGAATGTGTCTCACTAAAATACATAGAATAGACCTAGGTTTCACCAAATTCAGCCTAAAAACAAATAAAAATCTCATATCAAAGTTTCTATAAAAATATTAACATTGCAGTAGAAAAACATCATATTTCACCTCAAACAACATGCCAAAATCAATTTTCAAAGTTCTCACAGTATTCCTCTCGGTTAAATATACGAGATAGCCTTTTGAATCATCAAAATCGGATCAAATGGGAGAGATATTGCTATCGAAAGATTGTACCTCTTTCACATTTTTTGGACAATTACCAAATTATATACACACTTTTCTTTTCTTTTTATTTTTAAGATGACTTGTCACGTGGCACTGCTTGGCTGGGCCACGCCACCAGCCGACTTTTAATTTCAGCAACCGATCACATAATTTTGATGCTTCGGCATCATCCAAAAATAGAAAAATACAATTAATATATGAAATATGATTGAAAAATGGTGTAGTCAAAATTCCACTTGGAGGTCGTTTTATTCCAATATGGATCCCATTTCCCAATATTGAAATCTACCGAAGGGAGCAAAACACATTTGAAAGCCCAGGGAATCGAATAAAAGGTCCCCCAGACAAAACTAGATCTTTCATATCCAACTATGGGGTCATAATTTCCATTTGGGGCATATTTCTCAAAAGCTTTGACTAAAGTCAACTATTGACCTATTCCGGAGGATAAATTGTAAAACCTCGATACTAAATAGTCCTTTGGACTACTTTGGCCATTATAGAGATGATTGAACCATAAAAACTTTTCTTCGAGGCCCTTTACTAGGGCCGTACCTGAAAATTTATTTTACGATTATAATCTCTCGTTAACTTGAAAATTTATATAATTGTCAAATGATTCACCCAACGACCGCACCATCAGTGTCAATAAATTGCAAATAGCTCGATATCACAATCAAAAGTTAAAACTGATAAAATATTTGTGAAACCACATAAATGACCTGGAGGCTCAATACAACATTCCCCACTAATAAAACTTCCATCCTCAAAAGTAAGAATAAAAGCGTACCTAAAAACTCCAACCCGAACGACATAGGGATCCTAACCCTGAACTCATAGTAGATAGTGAATACAATAGTGTAGCAATCTCTAAGGGGTTTTAACAATCACGCACTCACCCAGTCAACTTGATCAGATAACATGAAATAGTAAATCAATAGGCTAGGTATACCTGCCCTCAACACATTAATAAATGTCCGAATAATCACAATTATCCACCACTATGATCGTATTCCACATATACGACTTTTACTTTGAACCTGGTTTCGATATACAAGAAATTCCCATAGATAAATCCGAGATGGCTCACAGGATGACCAAAACAACTACAGCCAATAGCTAATATAATCACATTGCCACATAGGAGCTTTAGCCCCTTTCCTTTGCTATTTAATTGAACAATCCCAACAACATCAATTATCATAAGTGTAAAAAATAGCAAGGACACCATCCTAATATAACTGATTATTGGTGTAACAACCATTAGTAGCCTCTATTTGATAGCAGATATCCAAAAACACAATAGATAATCCACATATCAATCAATAGCACCCTCACAATCACCAGACATTCACAAATACAATAGATACTCTCATACTGATCATCGATAGACTTTTTATACATTCTTCTGCGTACAAGTATATTAGTTGCATTCTCAATCAAAATTGTTAGTAGATATATCATTCTATAGCATGCAAAGTACCACCAGTAAGGAAGGCAAAACAATACTAATCAAATACTCGCCAATCCTGAAATTAGATAATCAGAAATATAAGTAATCAATGTTATACAACTCATAGCCATCCTCCCGAATCTAAGTTGACATATACTATCAGAACTGACTAAGATACAGTTGATCCAACACCTAACAAATCAACCACAATAATAATAGTACTTAATAAATCTAGCCCCAACAAGTAGGGCCCTTAATATGTCCACCATAATAATCTGACCGGTATACATAAATCATCACATCCGTACACATAACAGGGGCATTAATCAACCCAACAACATAACCAAAATCTCATAATAACCATAATAGGTCCGAAAGCAATTCTTTGGGATATCCTCTGCCCTGGTCTCAATTAATGACAATCTAATCTTCGTAGCAACACAACATCCTTTTCTAGCAGTAATCCGGGAAAATCAGCAGTAGCCATATCTGGGGACTCATAGCTTCTAGAAATGGCTCTGCCATAGAAGTCTCAATTACGATGTCATCATCCTAAAGAGTATACCTGATCTCCCACTAATAAAATCTCCCAATAAAAACAATACCCAAATCAAAGATGAACGAGGCTCGGAACTCATACTCAATCAAGCGGCAAGATAAACATATACAAGTAAAACTATTGAACCTGGCCAAGTAAAAATAAAATTAGCTACTAGCATAAGATAGTAATACGTGTAGTAGACTCATCTGAAGCCTCTGCCTTTGACTGAGTTGGGGAAGTGTAAGAATGGCCTTGACGGCCTCCATATCTTGTGTCATCTCTACCACTAGCTCTACTTCTCTAACGATACCTCTAGTGCCCTGTTAATCCTCTTGGTACTTATATTAGACACCTCTATGACTCAGCTCCGGCCCTTTCGCTCTAATAGTTAGTGGGGGAGTTAATCTGGTTGCTCACAAAGCTATACGCACTGCCCTAGGCTCCACATAATCTCAGGACCAATGATCTAAGTCTCCAACAATCATAAAAACCTAGGAAAGCTTGAGCTCTACTACGTCGACCACAACAACCTGTATCATCTGTCTTTGAGGCCCTGGAACTCTATCCGGCTTAATAAGATTGCCCTGCGTGAAACCTTGATGGAGGTCTATCCCTCGGTCCCCCAAATTAAGAACGACATCCACTAAAACCTCCCTCATGCCATGCATGCTTTCGCTTCCCCCTTGGGCTTCGTTACTAAACTACTCACTCAAATAGGTGTATCTAATTTGTACCTGTGCAAAAGGAACTAATCCTGGCTGGTTGGCCCCAAGTGCAACCATCAATTGTTTGAGAGTCCCTTGTAACTCTGGTGTAATCATAAAAGCAGCTGGGGGCTGTAGGGGAAATAGTGCCTCCGACTGTTGGGGAGATATGGCATCCTATCGGTACTCCATGGGCCCTGTGAGATGCTTTCTCTTGGGGACTAACGACGCAGTCCTACCCTTACTCAAAGTCTGACCTTTGTGTGACATATCTGCAAAATAATGAGACAGCCAGATTCCTAGATTCAATAGACTATTGGGGAAACCACATTGACAGAATCACACAAGAGAAAGCGTTTCCCAAATATCCTGTAGCCTCCTGAAGTAAGTCACAAACGTCTCTGTACCCATCCGCAGGACTCTAAAAGACGGTAGCCTGTATCAATTAGACTAGTGAACCTAAGGCTCTGATACTAACTTATCATGACCCAACCTTTCTGATCATGACAGCGCTTCTTCGATCCTACCTACAGGCAAGCCAACCCAATACCTATGGTACCAATCCTAATAGTTAAGCATGACAATAGCTAACAACAACAACAACAACAATGATAACATACCTAGTGGAATCCCACAAGTGGGGTTTGGGGAGGGTAGAATATACACAGATCTTACCACTACCTCATAGAAGTAGAGAGGTTGTTTCCTGGGAACCCTCGTCTCAACTACCCATAGGCGGAATAAACTAGATATGATAGAAATGAAAGGAAAAGAAAGGAATAGGAAGCACATAATATTATGTAAATATGATAAATTTAACACACCTAATACAGATAAAGACAACCTAACCTAGCTAACCTATTAGCCTTCTACTCTAATTCGCGACTTCCACTCCTTCCTATCTAAGGTCATGTCCTCGGTGAGATCAAGTCTCGCTATGTCTTGCCTAATCACCTCTCTCCGATACTTTTTCGATCTACCTCTACTTCTCCTAGTGCCTCCTAAGTCCAACCTCTCACACCTCCTTACAGGAGCATTGGTACCTCTTCTCTGCAGATATCCAAACCATCGCAGTCTCGCTTCCCACATCTTATCAGCCACCGGGGCCACCTCTTGCTTCTCTTAAATAGTCTTATTCCTAATCTTATCCCTCCTTGTGTGCCCACACATCCATCTCAGCATCCTCATCTCTGCAACCGGCATCTTCTGGACGTATGCATTTTTTATTGGCCAACACTCCACCCCATACAACAAAGACGGTTAACCACTATCCTGTAAAACTTACCTTTTAGTTTGGGTGGTATCTTCTTGTCACACAATACTCCAGAGGCAAGCCTCCATTTAGACCAAGCTAGCCCAATACGATGTATGACATCATCGTCGATATCGCTATTACTCTGGATGATGGACACTAGGTACCTAAAGTTTTCCCTCTTGGGGATAGGTTGAGTTGCAAGCCTCACCTTAATGTTTGCTTCATCCCTCGCACCACTGAATTTGCATTCCAAGTATTATGTTTTGGTCCTGATTAGTTTGAATCCTTTGGACTCCAAGGTGTGTCTCCACGCCTCCAATCTGTCATTAACTCTAGTTGTCTCATCTATAAATACTATGTCATCTGCAAAAAGCATACACCATAGAACCTCCTCCTGGATAGATCGCATCAGCTCACCATCACTAGGGCAAACAGGAAAGGGTTCATCACAGAACCTTAATGGAGTCCCATCTCAACAGGAAAATAATAAGAGTCTCCTCCCACCATTATCACCCGAGTTTTAGCTCCATTGTACATGTCCTTGATTACCCTAATATATGCCATTGGGACACCTTTTGCCTCAAGGCACCTCCATAGGATATCCCTTGGCACTTTGTCATAGTTCTTCTCGAGATCAAAGAACACTATATGAAGGTCCTTCTTTCTTTCCCTATATTTCTCCATTAATCCCCGAACAAGGTGAATAGCTTCAGTAGTCGACCGCCCCGATATAAATCCACATTGATTCTCTGAAATAGACACGACCCTTCTCACCCTTATCTCCACCACTCTCTCCCAGACCTTCATAGTGTGACTTAACAAATTAATACCCCTATAATTGTTACAGATTTGAATATCCCCTTTGTTCTTGTACAATGGAACCATTGCACTCCTCCTCCATTCCTCAGGCATCTTGGCAGTCTTCATAGTAGCATTGAATACTCTAGTCAACCACTCTATGTGATCCTTGACCATGTTTTTCCAAAAATCTACCGAAATATCATCGGTTCCGACCACCCTCCCTCTCTTCATCTTACTGGTGGCCCTTCTAACCTCCTCAACTCTGAACCACCTACAATAACTGAAATCACGAAAACTTTTGGCGTGGATCAACTCCCCCAGCTCAATGATTCTATCTCCTTTTCCATATAAGAGTTTATGAAAGTAAGCTTGCCACCTTAGTTTAATGGAAGTGTCATCCACCAACACCATACCCTCCTAGTCCTTGATGCACTTCACTTGATCCAGATCGCGAGCTTTCCTTTCTCGCTCTCTAGAGAGCCTATACAATCTCTTATCCTCGTCTTTATCACTTAGCTCCTCGTATAAGCTCTCAAAAGCTGTTGTCTTAGCCCTCATCACCGCTATCTTCAATTCTGACTTGGATATCTAATATGTCTCCTTAAGCATTCGCTTTTCATCTTCATCCCTACACTCCAACGACTTCGTGTAAGCAACCTTTTTATCTTTCTCTTTGGCTTGAACTTCCTTATTCCACCACCAGTCGCACTGCCATCCACAAAAGGCTCCTCTCGAAACCCCTAGTACTTGGCAGCTACCTTTCTAATGCAACCAACAATAGTGTCCCATATACCGTTCACATTTCCGCCACTACTCTAAGCCTCTAAGTGTCTGAACTTATCTTCTATCTCTCAGGAAAGGGCAGGAGTTAGGCATCCCCATCTAATCCTCGGTTGGGCATAAACAACCTTCTTCTTCTTCTTTTCTCTCTTGATCTCTAAATCCATCACTAAAAGTCTATGTTGAGTGGAAATGTTTTCACTCGGAATAACCTTGTAGTTCTTACATAGACTTCTATCGCCCTTCCATAGAAGTAGGTAATCTATTTGAGTCTTAGCTACCGTACTTCGGAAGGTGACCAAGTGGTTTTCCCTCTTTGGGAAACATGAGTTAGCAATAACTAACTCAAAAGCTTTGGCAAATTCCAAAAGAGACGTCCTCCCTCCATTCCTCTCCCCAAAACTAAAGCCCCCGTGAACATCCTCAAACCCGCTACTGGTAGCCCCAATATGCCCATTAAAGTCGCCTCCCATGAAGATTTCTTCTATCTGCGATATGCCTCGCACAACCTCATCCAGATCTTCCCAAAAGAGCCTTTTGACTTCCTTATCTAGGCCTACTTGGGGCGCATAAGCACTAACAACGTTTACTACATGCCTACCAACCATGAGTTTGATAAGCATCATCCTATCATTAGCCCTCCTAACCTCAACCACATAGTCCCTAAGGTCATCGGCTACTAGGATACCTACACAATTTCTATCCCTGGAAGAACCTGAGTACTACAACTTAAACCCATCTACGTCCCGAGCTTTGGTACCTACCCACCTGGTAACCTGAACACACACTATGTTAATATGCCTCCTCTTAAGACATTTAACTAGCTCTATGGATTTCCCTGTTAAAGATCCTATATTCCACGACACTATCCTTAGCTTACATAAGCCCTTGCCCCTCTTCCCACCCCTGGCCCTTACCCCCGACCCTAACCCCAACTGGATGACATGACCCTAGTATAAAACACTAGATTAAAATTATACTAATCGGATAACCACTATATAGAACACTAAAAGTACACAAAGAACAACCTAAAGGATTCCCTAAAAAATAAGTAGGAATATAAAGGCCACACACAAAGCAACTCAATAGTATAAAACACTAGATTAAAATTATACTAATCAGAAGAACAACCTAAAGGATTCCCTAAAAATAACTTCTATACCAAACAAACAATACTAAGCACCAGCAACAGAAACATTAAGCAACAATAATCGAATGATCAATAACAAAATATCAGAGCAGCAACCACAACATCGAGGTGCAAAGAAAATATATTAACAAAATAGTAAATACTCCCTACCAAATAAATTTTTACAACAAAAAAGCAAGCAAAAGATACAATAAACCTCTACAACACGCAAACAACAAAACTCAACAGTAATCAAAATCAAGAACAATACCAATAAGCAAAAAATCAAGAACAATATGATAAACAAAAGGTAAATATTCAAACTGATCAAGAAATAATACCAAGAAACTGCTAAGAAGATGAAATGGTTTAGGAAAGAAATCTGTCAAGGGTTAGAGTTCATCAGGATTAGGCTATTCTTGGTTGATTTCTTGATTTGAACAGCTGAAAGTGGCAACCAGAAAAAGCTCCAAGATGGTCAGTTTATGAACGCGTTCTACAAGATGGCCAGGAAGTAGCGGTGCAGGTTCTTAATGGGTTTGGCCAAGGGAAGAAGTTCTTAAGATTCTCCGATGATGCCTCTATAAGTTTTTTCAGGGACTCCGATGGACAAAATTTCTTCAATGGGGAATCAAGAAACAGAGGAGAAAGAGAAAGAAAAATAGAGAGTAGAAATTTTCTAACAATAGCTAACGACATACAAAATAAGCCAACAACAACCTATCCCAGGACATGGAAGTCACCTATACAAAGCTATTAAGACTCAAAATAAAATACATATATATATATCTACATACATAACAAGAATAACAACCTACACACACGAATCTAAACTACATATACAAGGCCAGTGTCTGAATATAAAAGAAGGTTGATACAATAAAAGAAGACTACCGAATGTCCAGAGTTGTTGATGTTGAACAATGTCTCCTGAATCATTTGTGAACCCCTAACTCAATGATTGAGGCCGGTACTTGGACCTGCACCACCAAAAGATGCAGCAATATAGGGTTAAGTACCGATAACAGGCACCCAGTAGGCATCATCAGCCAACTGAGTGAAATACTATAAATATAGAAGGCTCAAATATAGAGAACTGCATTAAGTGTAGCAAATCAGAACTCTTATCAAGGAGTAAGAATGTCTCGAGAATCACTGAAGTCCAACTAAACAAACCCAAGTGGTCTACAATGATACTAATTGATGAAACACTAGTAGGCCGAAATCACAACTGTCACCAAGCTGCAACATAGTATTGTACGTGGGTGTAAGGACCTAATATCTATGCTTGTACGCTGACTAGGCCCTATAAGCTCAGAAGGTACACCCACACACAATCTGATTAACAGAATCACCATAGAACCCATGACACCACCATGTAACCCAACTCATAATATCACATGATTAGGGGGTCAAGATGTACATGGGTATCAGGCCCTAGTGTCTATGTTTGTTTGCCGACTTGGCCCCTATAAGCTTAGAAGGTACACCCATGCACAATCAGGGTGTGTGTAGGTGTGTGGATTGATGGGTAATCAAGTGGCCCCTCGGCCAAAAGTGCCATATTATAGCTGGGTCCTCAACCCATCCATGAACTAGTATCACATGGGCCCTTGAACCCCTAGTCCTCCCGACCGGACCTCCGATCGGGGTAATAAACTAGGGGAAAATAATCTAACAATATACATAATTTTAGGAAGTATCCCCCGTGGGAAAACGAATCCCCTAATGTAATCAACAAGGCCTCGAACACGAAATGTCAATCTTTAGGGCCTAGCCCTAAATTGTAATCAACAGGGTCTCAAAACTAAAATGTAACCAACAGAGTCCCAGACCCCAAGTATCAATAGGTGGTCGGACCAAGGAATCAGAATTCGTTACTTGGCATCCCAGTCCTGGCCACCGGAGACTCGGACCACGGGCGCGTCAACCAGATCTTAGACACTTAGACGTGGCAACCAGAGCTTGAAGCACAAAGAGAATCATCCAAGACTCAATGTATAGGAATAGTCATCAGCTTATTAGTTTATCCAAAGATCAAACAACATCACACCTCAAGGTACAAATCACATATCCCAACCAAATACAACTATCCCTTCTCTCAGACTATAGCAGGTAATCCTAGTATTAGGCAAGGATAACAAGTGCATAAGGACTAACAACTGTACATAAGTATATATCTTACAGACTAATATAGGGTCATGCCCACCCAAACCAAATGCACCACAATCCAGTCAATCATAAGTACTCAAAGTAAACATGGACAATCATAGTTATATCATGTGTATCAAGAACAACCAACCCTAGAGAGTCATATATATACCAGAATCAGTCCACACTACAACTTTATCATAGGTATCTAGAACATATTGGCCCATCAGAATTATATCTATACCAGAGTTAGTCAACAGTTCGACATATATTAAACAAACATCCTCACAACCAGCATATCTTAGAAGCATTAGGCTACACATTCATACAAATAGGAATTAAGCCAGAATACATACTTGTCACAGGGCATTAGTCCATATCCCGCCTTTACTAGGCCTTTTTGTAGTTCAACAATTCTAGAACTCAAGTACTATAGTGATTACAGCAAGTACAATCTAGAACGACAAGGATCTCAAAATAATAGTAGTTAACTAATATGCTATCTACAACCAGTATCCAGGAAAACAAGTATTAACAAATCATGACAACGTTGTTTAAAGCATAGCAAGAAGTATAACTAACAATTAGCCTCATGACATAGTTACATATCTTACTCAGAACTTCCGACCACGAGAAAGCTCCCATATACATGTAGAACTTCCAACCACAGTAGCTCCTAATATACATGTAGAACTTCCAACTATGGGCAAGCTCCCAATATACATGTATTTTCTGCTTAATCTAGAGCTAATGAAAGACTAGCCTACCTGAAAAGCGAATCAACATGCTCTAGATTAGTCCACAAGAGGTTTTCCTCGCTCATAACCCCCAAATGTTGGTCAGCTGTCAAATATGAGTTACAATATCAATACAACCGTGTTGGATATACTATCTCAAAAAAGGAGGAAGATATGCTAAATGCGACTAGAATGGAGAAAAATGGGGACCATGCCCAAAATACCAATCCGAACACCCCTAAAATGATATCTACGTCACCCCGAGTCTATCTACAGAAATTAAGCTCAAAAGAAGGCTCAGAACAATCAGAAACTACCAAAAAAACAAATGACATTTTTCATCAGAAAATAGCGTACATGTTCAGCAGCATCCACGTAAGATTTCTCATAAATACAACCAAGTTAACAAAATATGAATATACCACAATGTACATCTCAAAAATTAGTACAATATAAACCTAAATTTTACTTAACTCTAATAAGAAATGACCGAGATATCACAACACGAAGTTTTCAAAACAATATGAACCAAAACCGCAACTAAAATCGTATTTTCACACTAAAAGGAGCTTTGTCAATTAAGTCTGACATTACCACAGTATGGATCTCATAAAAACACATAGAATAGACCCAAGTTCACCAAATTTTGACTCAAAATGTATAAGAAATCTTACACCGATGTTTTCAAAAAATTATTGAATATTACAGTAGGAAAACATCAAAGTTTACATCAAACGATGTGCCAAAATCATTTTTCAACGCTCCCACGGTGTTTCTCTTAGAAAAATATATAAGTTAGCCTTATGAATCGCCAAAATCGAGTAAAAAATGGGAGAGATATCGATGTCAGAAGATTGTACCTTTTTTCACATTTTCTAGACAATTAAGAGGTTATATACATATTTTTCTTTTTTTTAATTCTAAATCACCTTGCCATGTGGCACTCCCTGAATGGGCTATATCACCCACCGACTTTTAATTTTCAACAATCACTCAAACTTAATTTTGATGCTCTGACCTCATTCGAAGTTGGAAAATAATATTTATATTGGAAACCTGATTAGAAACGACATTCCGGACTCAACGGTGTAGTCAAAATTTTCATTGGAAGTCATTTTATTCCAATGTGGGTCCCATTTTCCAGTATTAAAATCCACCGAAGAGATCCAAATACACTCAAAAGCCCTAGGAACCGAACTAAAGGTCCTCGTAAGACAAACACGAAGTTTCAGATTCTATGATCTAGTGAAATTTTCCATTTAGGGTACTTTCTCCAAAGATGTTGACTAAAGTTAACTATCGACCCATTCTAGAGGCTAAATTTACAAGCCTAAATATAATTGCACAAAACATGCTCCTAGTCTAATTTTACTGTTCCGGAGCTAATCAAACCATTAGAATTTTGCTCTAAGGTCATTTACTAGGACTTGACCTGAAAATTTATTTTACGATTATAATATCCCGCTTAATTCAAAAAGTTGTATAATTATCAAATGATTCGCCTAACAACCACACAATCAGTGTCAATAAACTCCAAATAGCCCGAGGTCGCTATGTAAAAGTTCAAACTGATAAAATATTTGCGGAACCATTAATGTCAATATTTGCATATTGATATTAGTATATGTTGTGTAGTTATTAATTAGACGTCAATCTATTCGATTTTTCTCCAATTAATGCAACCTTTTTTTATCAAATTTTTTTATGTCCATACTAATCAATCCTTTTATAATTCCTTTTGCGATTAGCGTAAATTGGGTCAATTTGTGGCTCAATTTTAAATTTCAATCAAATTCTAGTTAATTTAAATTAGCATAATCCATCCCCAACCCAGATCCAACCCACTCTATTCTAGATTTAATCCTAGTTGTCCATATTTTTAATCCAACGACTAGGATCATATACCACTTCTTTTCCTATTTTTTAACACCAACCCCTCCATACCCCTACGACCGTTAGGATTTTTCCCTTTCCTCGCTTGAAATAACCCATGCCCCCCACCTCCTCTATTCGGCCTGCCACCACTGATCGAAAAACCACTTCCGCACAACCTCCCTACCCGTAAACCCTCTCCTCCTCCCCTAATCTGCCGTCTAACACCCAAAAAACCCTTCCTCCCTTCTCTCTCTCCACCAGTGACCACCACTGGCCCATGTTGGCGAACCCCTCACCGTCCTACGAGCCCCCTCTCTTTCTCTCCCTAACCTCTCCTCTCTCCCTAGGAGCTCCTCCATTTAACAATAGCAGCACCGAAGACCTCCCCCCTGCCTGGAAACACCCATGCAATGGACCCTGCCAACTCTTCTCTCCCATCGGCTAACGACAACAAAGTTGAAAACAAGGGCCGCTTGATTTACTGTACAAATTGATTTGTTAAGAGATGGATCCATATAAATCCATTTTTTTTATTTGTAGCATGATTCACTCTCTTGATTGATTCCCAAACCAATACATTTATTTTAATTTAAAGCAGCCTTTACCATATTTGATCCGATTTCTTGATATAAATTAGTATTCAATTATTTAAGATAGATGTTAATATGTTAATTGACTTTATTACCTTATTTAATTTGGATAGATTATTACTTATTTTATTATGGTAAATTTTTATAACTATGCTTTAATATTTTCCTTCATTATATGTGCATCATTTACTTAGTCTATTTATGGTGAATTTTGGCCTAATTTTTGCTTAATTGATTGTCCTACTTTATTTAAATAGTGATAGATTTTTTTTCTTTGACAGGATTGGTGATATGATTTCTTAATTCCTTATTAAGAAAAGTTTTCCTTGATTTAATCTTCAATTACTTACTTCCTTTCTATTGATGTATTTACAAAGAGGGCCTCTTTTCTCATTTACGGTGAATCTTCCAAAAACAAAGAGCACACAACTCTTACGTGATTCACAAAATGTCTTCAAAAGGAAAAAGGGAACCAATACAATACTTCTTCCTCATTAAAAAAAGAGTGTTTTTCTCAAAAAAAAAAAAAAAAAAAGAAGAACCATTAAGAGTTCTGTTCTTAACACAAGGTTTTGAAGTTTTCTTGTCCTTTGGTTGTGAGATTCAAATCTTTTGTTGGTTTACCCTCTTTTATTGGAAGCGTCCAGGTTTTTATTCAATATCTTTTTTATATGTGTTGTTTCATTTTTGTAAACTTTAGAATCATCGCTCCATCAATATTATTCATTTGAAGTAACTTTTTGAACTAATTTGAGTTTTATATAATGTTTGTACATTTTAAACATTTTAACAGGTTTGATTTTATAAAAATACAAAGGATTTGAAGAGTTTCTTGGAGCAGAATTCAGATTGGGAGTAGTCGCAGCTCATTAGTATTATTATTTTGTACTATTTATATTTTTAGCATTATATTTGTTTTGCTTTATAATAATTTTGTAATACTTCATAATGATAATATTTGGGGACAAAGGGGGAAGTGAACCAACTTGCTACTCGTTTTTTTATTTTTACTTTTCCTCTTTTTTTATGTAATGTGTATAATTTAATGGATCAATATTGTTTTAATCATATTTAGATTAAAATTCTTTCTAAAAGATATTATTTTTCTAGGAAGGTTCACTTAGTTATTAAAAATGACATAAAAAGTTAGTTTGTTAACCTTGATACTTTTTAGTATTAATTGTTATGTTAGTTTATTTTAAACTTATTAAAAAAAATTCTCTAGAATATTGTGTTTTAAAATAATAATTATCATGCTAACAATTTTTGTAATATATTAGATGAACTTTATATTTGACAAGTTTCTCTAAATATTATTTCACATAGAAATCACACTCACAAATAATATTTTATAAGTCATGCCTATAAGGTTCTTATAAATTTTTAGCATTAAATTTTGTATAGACTTCTAATTATTTTTAAAAATTCACCTCATTCGTGAAATTATGCCATGTCTTTTAAAAATTTTCAGTATGAAATGTGAAATTCTATTTGTTTAATCTTATAAATATTCTCATATAGACACCATTTAAATTTATCATGCTTAAAAATATAAATTGTATTTTTCTAAAAGCTTATTAATTTTTCTTAATCTTATAAACATATTCTTTCATTTGGAAATCATGCTTATCTGAATTTTAACACAACATATAGTTTAAATACATTTTGTAATTATATGTTTTAATAGCTATATTTTTACTCTATTTAAAAATCATGCCCTTAAGTATATTTTCAATACGCTAATGTTTTAAAGATTAAAGACTTTTGTTAACTTTTTGAATGATGGTTTGTGATGCACACACTTAGTAAATTTAGACTCTTGTACTACTGTGTATTTTTACGCATGCCAATTTAGAGGCTTATATAAGACTTTATGTGCTAAATGATTGTCCTTCTTGTTTTGTTTGAAGATGAGTCTAACTAGGAGCCCTACATTCTCTTTAAGTCTAGAACCGTCAAAACTAGAAAGTCCAATACCTCTTGGACGTTAGGATGAGATGGTAGACAATTTAGGAAATTTTAGAAAATTTTCACTTCTTTTAGTGCGCTTTTAGGTTAATAATAAATCAATATACGAACGGTAGGGATAAATAGGACCTTTGAAAATGATGTCCGTAACTCGAGTTTAAAATGACAAAACTTTGGTTTTTGGCTTTGGCTAAACAATCCATGGGAGTTAGAAAACGACAAAATTCTAATTTTGTCTTCCGAACAATAAAAAGTTGAGTATTGGTCCAAGTGGAATAATTCTTGTTTAGATTTTGGTATTGTCTTTTTGTTTATTTTGAAAATTTTTGGGGTAGTTTAGGTATTTATTTGTTTTATTTTGTCTTATTTTGTCAATTAGATCTATTTAGGACAAATTTTTAATTAGAGACCTTTATTTACAATTTTCAACTCCCACTACAACATTTTTGGCTTTTAAGCACCCTGACTAAGTGTGGCCTAAACTATGAAAAAGTGTTGTCTTTGATCAAAGCCAACACTTTTGTAGGGGTGGCCTAAAGAAGCGTTACCTTTGACTTTAGGCAACACTTTGTAGGTGTCGCCTAAACAGCTACACTTTAAAAGTGTTGCCCATGGGTTGCAAAAGCAACTCTTTGTAATAGCTATATAACAACACTTTTTTTACATACTACTACATTTTTAAGTGTTGCCTCTTCAGACTTATTGGCAACGCTTTCGAAGTGTAGCCATTTATAACATCTCTAAAACAACACTTTAAAATGTATCCTTTGCTAATATCCATGCCATAATTGATGTTCAATTTTGGAGTTTTGCAATATTGACTAAAACAAATTTATATGCCAAAATCTTCTTATTGAATTATATATATATATATATATATACACTAATCACACTACACATAATTTTGCTTATAAATAATTAAATGTATAGATATGCAATAAACTTCAAATAAAAATGTCTTACAAATTTTTATAAGAGTCTTTTAAAGATGTGCATACTCGCAATGAATTCCACAAAATCAAATGTATTTAAACTCTAAAAATAGTTCAAAAACTCTTCTTGTTCATTTCAATAAATCAAATTGACTTGTGGCCGCCATTCAAATTTGATCTCTCGCATTTTCCTACACATTAAAAAAATAAAACAATTAGAGAGTTGAACAATTAGAGGGTAGAAATGTTTAGAGTTCATTGAAATAACCAAAGAAGCATTGCACTTTCAAAAACATTGAAAAAAAAATGCAAACAGTACACAAAAGTATTTCAACTGAGCACAAGCACCTAGACAATAAACATTCAGCACTTCTAACCCATGAACATGCAATGTGTAACTTACCCATTGGAAGGTACCAGCACAAAGCACTGAAGGGATCTAATTCATCAGGGGACATTACTTTGCTCAATGCACTCATTTCGACAAAGGATTAACAACTTGAAAGAATTTCGCTAGTTGAAAAAGAAAAGGGTAGTTGTGTTTTCGGATCATTGTCAGTCATATTTAAGGATGGAAGTGCCCTCAAATTGACAGTTTGCCAAGCGCGCTAGCCTTTCTTGAATCATTACGTTGTGTAATTTGTGACGATGAAGTTTTTTGTCAATGGAAAGATGTTGAGAAGGTTGTACCAGGTCTCTGTGTACAGGTTGCCGAGGAGTGCTACACTCTTGATTGGCTATCTCAGTAATCAAGTTTCCAATTTCCTGTTTTCCCTTCAGTTCGAGTTTCTTTCGTGTAAATGTATTAAGTTTTTTCCCTGCAGGTTGCTAAGGACTGCTCTACTCTCTGAGCAATGGCTTCCTCAGTTGTCAATTTCCAGTTCTGTATCTTCCTCTTTACATGGGTTTCCTTTCATCTCTTTTAAATTGTACTATAAACTATAGCTTTATGTAAATATATAGATGAACTACATCTCAATAACTGATCTTTCCTTTTACTTTTACCATAATGCTGGAAACAAAACAACTACAGTTTATCTATAAAAGTAAGACTAAGGCGAGTTATCTGTTATTACCTACAACAACAACATACCTAGTGGAATCCCACAAGTGGGGTCTGGAGAGGGCAGAATGTAACCTTAGCACTACCTCATAGAAGTAGAAAGTTTGTTTTCTGGGAACCGTCATCTCAAGCCATAGGCGGATTAGACATTAGTCTACAGAACATACCAGTTCTATGCTATATCACCATGAAGCCAGTTAGCACTCCTGTTGAATTTAACTAAAAATTCACTAGCCTAGCTTTTAACCAACACACAGGAAACAATTTAGATCCAGTTCTGGAAGATATCACAACATATCAACAACTGATTGGGAAGCTACTTTACTTAAATACAACAAGGCCATATATCAATTTTGGGATGCAAGTTTTAAGCTAATTAATGCAGCATCCAAAGATGTCTCATTGGAATAGGAATAGAACAGGAGAACAAAAAGAGCCAACCCTCACAGATTCTCAATCATATAAGATATAGTTTTTTAGGATAAAATACCTTTTGAGTTAACAATTGAAGCATGGGTTGATCCAGAAGAATGTAGAAGATTTTGACCTCTTTGAGCTTGTGCACTACTTGCATCAGCACGTGAAGCAAGATTAGATCCGACGCACCCTGGTATATCTTGAACATTCAATCCTGGGTTGTTTTGCAACAATTGACTAAATAAATTTCGCATTTCCTCTCTCATTTCTTCCTTTAGAGAATTTAATTCATTGGCATGCTTTTGTTTAAGCTTGTTAATTTCCTCCTCCTTTTTAAGAGAACTTGTTTTCACTGATCTACCATAGCATCTGAGTCACCAGGTTGCTCCTTTCCAAACACGGCCCTAAATGCATCATCTGGTGTTTCTCCAGCATTTTTGCGATTTTGAAGTTCAGCCTATCAAAAACAATTTGACATGGCACAGTTAAATTTAACTTACTATTGCAACTTGGGTATCAGCCTCAAGTTCTTTTCACTATAAATAACTTACTATTGCAACTTGGGTATCAGCCTGAAGTTCTTTTCCTTTCTTTGTACGAGTTGCAATAAACATTTCATACTTTGATGGTTCCTCATTATTTTCTTTAGTTGCACGCTACAAATAACACGAATATGAAGCGTTACCTAAAACATCAACATGTTCTAGTAAAGTACCAAAAAATAAAATTCAAATTTCACAAAGTGTATGTTGAGTATTACCAATGCCACACGCACTCTTGCAAAATTAATCGGTCCCATTCGATGCCTCCACTTTTGTTTTTTTCTGTTTTGGGAATTCATCTCGGAGATAGCCTAAATTTCAATAAAAAAAGATATATTAATTTATAAATTAAAAGAACAAAGAATAGAGATGACACAAAATATATCGAAGAAAAGAATGCATTATTGTAGCCTGACTTGCACAGTTGGATGTTTCCAATACTCAATCAACTGACGAAAATGAACTTCAGGAATGTCATTAGGCCGTTTTGCTAGCATATCCTCAATAGTAGTATTTTTATCAAAAAATCTCTCTTTAATATTTCCCTTGTGTCGTCTCCAAGCTTCACGAAGACCTGTCATCACCCACTTCTCTACTTCTGTTGGAATTAAGAATTTGGACTATGCAAAATAAATAAATATTTAGCTTCAATCAATAATAAGCATACAATGAAATATAATATCTCAAAGTTTATTGTTCTTACATTGACATATTCCCACATGCGCTCTTTAGTAACTTCTGGCACTGCATGCCAACTAGTGTAAATCAAGCTGATGAATCTGGGATTCCTTGCAATTTTTCCTAGAAAGTTTGTTAGTTCAGACACGATCTTATCAGATGGTCCCACTGCTTGTCCATTATCAAATGTCACCTCCTCTCTTTCTTCCAAATTTCTTGCATGAATTTTCTTACATGTTGTTTGTCCCCGAACATTTTTCTTCTCCGATATTCCTAGATTGATGTAACAACTTCCAAATAAGAAATGTCATTTATAATGAGTAATAAATTTTACAAAGTTTAAGACATACCTTTTGGCACCGGTGGCTGATAAGATGAGGGAAGCGAGACTGCGATGGTTTGGACACGTGCAGAGACGGAGTACCGATGCGCCGGTTAGGAGGTGCGAGAGGCTGGTTTTGGGAGATACACGAAGAGGTAGAGGTAGACCGAAGAAGTATTGGGGGGAGGTGATTAGACACGATATGGCGGATCTGGATCTAACCGAGGACATGACCTTAGATAGGAAGGAGTGGAGGTCGCGAATTAGAGTTGTAGGATGATTGGTTGGTATGGATAGGTGGATGGGTGATCTAGAGGTTTAGTGAGGTAGCAACGATAGGAGGGATTGATGTTTATCGATTGTGTGTGATTTATCGTATTTACATATTAACATGTGCTTTTCGAAGATAGTTGCCCTTTTTTCGATCTTTTTAAGTTTTATTTCCCCTTTTTGTTCCCTTCGCAATATCTAGTTATTCTACTTATGGGTTGTTGAGTCGAGGGTTCATGGGAAACAGCCTCTCTACTTCTTACGAGGTAGTGGGAAGGTCTGCGTACATTTCTACCCTCCCCAGACCCCACTTGTGGGAATCAACTGGGTATGTTGTTGTTGTTGTTGTAAGACATACCTTTTGTACTACAATTGATGTCAATTTCCTCATCTATAGGACACCCATCCTCGCCAATTTCTTCTTGATCCACAATAGGAGCCTGCATGCATTCAACATCATCTATTGTGCGGTTATGATATTTTATTTCATCACCTATGTGCGTTCTTTGTTTTTTCAGAAACTGATCAAGATCAGTAGCCGGTAAGACTGACTTCCTCTTTAGCACTTTGAAGTTGGGTAGCTCATGAATATCATGTTGTTCATTTGTTCCCTGTTCTTTCAGAAATTGACCAACACTGGTGGGCAGTAAGACCGACTTCATCTTCACCTGTTTGATATTTTGCAGCTCCTGAATATCAGGTTGTTCCTCTCCCTCACCTAGTGTTATATAAATCACATGAGAAGTGTTAACAGCTGCCTTTGAAGATGTTTGGAACCTAGAGTTGTGGCTAAATAGTTTACTCTTTTCTTCTTGTGGAATGGACCTCTCAAGAATCTGTCTTTTATGCGCTATTGGTGCATGCTCTTTCCTCAATTTATCATTGTGTTGTTTTTCAAGTCATTCTCTCTTAATCTTAAACTTGTTGATCAATTCAGCACTTGATCGGTATTGCAAATCAGAATTCACATTCTTCAATGGACTCTGAGCTTTGTTCAGATTCAAGACCTTTTTCTTTAGTATTCTTGCTTGATTTATTTTTGTCGTCTTCTTTTAATCTCACTACTTTATTTACCTACAAAATAAACAATGTGTTAAGGACTTGTCAAATAAAATCCAGTAATAGTAATAAAATCTCACTACTGTATATGCTGTCTATGCAACTTACAGAATGAGACTCGAGATCATATCTTTTCCTCTTTTATTTTTTGTAACAAACTAATGAAACAAGTAATGTAGTTTTGCTGAAGAAAAACACACTCAGTACAACATAGAGATTCTACTTTCTTTGAATGTGTGTGGGAGAGGAAGTAGGTGTGTTAGGAGCTTGTTTAAGGGGCCATAAGTTGTCTTGTGGAGGTTTCAATGTAGATCTCCATTTGAAAAAAGAAATTGCAGATCACCAGCTATGGAGGAATTCTTTGACTTCATTAAAGATTGAATCTGTTGGAGTCAATTGGAAGGAGGGTGTTTTACTTGGGTCAAATGAGACAATACCAGAATTGCATATAAAATTGATAGAATCCTAATCGCTGAAGAGTGGGATGATAGGTTCAACAACCTAAAACATGTAGTGATGCAGAGATTGGTATGTCTGATCACAGTCCTGTCCTCATTACAGCATGGAATTTGGGAATTTAATAATCTTATTTCAAGTTTGATAATTGGTGGTTGAATACTGAGGGGTTTGTGGAAAGAGTTCGAGACTGCTGGAATTCTTTTGTCTTCACAGGCAAGCCTGATTATATCCTAATCACATGGTCGAATGCGTTGAAGAAGGACATCATGGAAATAGTCAAGAACTTCCACTCTCATGGAGTCTTTGAGAAAAACTTTAATGCTACATGTATTACCTCAATTCTAGAAAATACAATAGCTAAGGAATTAAGAGACTTTAGACCGATTAGCATCATAGGCA
Organism: Solanum rostratum; assembly: GCA_029948455.1. Lineage (NCBI taxonomy): Eukaryota > Viridiplantae > Streptophyta > Magnoliopsida > Solanales > Solanaceae > Solanum > Solanum rostratum. The sequence continues at coordinate 48,679,507 of CM057046.1, forward strand.
TTTCCTAGAAGTTGCTCTCAAGATCTTTAGAAATTTGCATTTAACCTTGTTATTAGAAAATCAACATAGGGTTTCAAGCCAGATCTTAAAGAAGCTTCTCTTCACTTATCAAAATTTGTAAGGAAAATAAATGATGATATCACTTAATTACTCACTCTATCTGGATCGTGCAAATCTTTAAAGGCTTTGTTCAGCTTGATGAACGCTTGGTGAGCTTCAGGATGGGTGCACTTATCAGGATGCAACTTAGGTATAACTTCCAGTACCTAAAACATACAACAAAATTACAAAGAAATGAGATAGAAATTTCAACAAAAATCTAGGCCAGCAGGAATTTCAACAGAGTTGGGCCCAATATAACAAACGGGACATTACCCTGAATTAGGCGTCCAAACAATTCCATTTCAATTGGTTATCGAAAATTCTTTGTTTCCATTTCATTTACAAGGAGAATGCAATACCTTGGAATATGGAGTTCATTAACTTAATTTAAAATGCTTTTACCCCCATGTTGTGTCAAAAATAGAGAGATCTCTTCATAAGTGCATGAAATAGGCTAATCTTATTTTGGGGTCTGAAAACTACAACTGAATACCCCTCAGCCACTGTTCAGGTATATGCAGACTTGATAAGAGTTATTAATTGGCATGAGATTATGTTTCATAAAGATACCAACACATACATTTATCAAACAAATCGAGCCATCTACAAATTTGCGACTGTACAGAGGGTATCCACCTCTTATGTCAGCAAATACTAGTATTGAAATATGAGCATAGAAATTAAAAGTAAGCCAGTAATTTCATAAAATCCATTGTCAAGCAGATGCACCTTTCAGGTATGTCAGCAAATGGGAGGGAGAAGTCTAGCTGGCACCTTTCAGGTATGTATGCTCCAAATAACATAGAGAAAAGAGAAGAGATATGGTGGGAGCTGGGAGCAGTCAGGGGTCTATTTAATGGCCCTTGGGTGATTGCCGGGGACTTCAATGTTGTGAGATTCCCTTCTGAGAAGAAGAACCGCAACCAAATCACCAAAGCTATGGAAGACTTTTCAGATCTCGTTGAGGATATGGAGTTGGAAGACGCACCACTCACAGGTGGCAACTATACTTGAAAGAATGGAAGACATCTTTCAAGAAACTCAAACAGTCTATCATTCCTAGAGTTAGATCAGACCATAACCCCTTGCTATTAAAATGTGGAAACTGGGAGAGGTCACAATCTTATTTTAAATTCAAAATTTGGTGGCTACAAACTGAAAATTTCATAGAGCGAGTAGGGGTGGTGGACTCTAAAACTTTTGTAGGCAATCTTGGTTTAAAAAAACAAAGCATCTTGAATCAGCTTTATGATTTAGATGTGAACCAGGAACAAAGGTGCTTGTCTGAAGGTGAGTCATATCTGAGTGTTGTTCTGACAGTAGAGTTTGAGGATGTGGCAAAGAAAGAGGAAATAGCATGGAGGAAATATCTGAGTGTCCCTTCAACAAATTTGCAGAACCAACAGGTTGAATTCTTCCCATCCCTCTCCCTTTCACAACATCTTCATGACCAGTACTAACTATGATTAGCAGAGATAAAAACACTACCTGTCATGAACAATAGTGCACTTTTCAATCTCATAACCTGTCAGCAGTAAAAGATATCAAATTCTTCAAGCCAGGCCTACAGAAGATAGACAGATTCTGTGAAAGAACTTAAAACAAAAAATGAAAGACAAAAAATAAGAACAAACAGAACAGATTATAATAAATTTGTGTACCAGAAAAGTATTCAAATAACAAAACGACTGAATTATAAGTATAAATTCATCCAAAGTAACTAAAACTCATGGTGTGTCATCTTCGATCTCCTCTTCAGAATCATCTTCAGAATCATCTTCAAACTCATTTTCAGACTCATCTTCAGACTCATGTTCAGACTGGTCTTCAAACTCCTCTTTGGACTCGACTTCCAGCACCTGTTGAGCAACAAATTCCTCAGGAGGCACACCAATAATTGTTGCTGGTAGATCAGTCCTTGTTAAGAGAACTTTACCAATATCTTTTGGTATAGATGGTCCTATCAATTGTTCAAAGGGCTCATTTTCATAACTTTGTGGGACATTAGATTCAACTTGATCGCCCATGTTAAACAAGTCTCTGGGAACTGTCTTCATAACATAATATCGATCTTGATCATATGGATCTTGTACATAGAAGCATTGATGTACTTGAGATGCAAGCGCAAAAGGCTCTTCCTGAGAGAAGTTTTTGTTAAAGTAGACATAGGTAAGGCCATAAATATCACTTTCAATCTCATATCAATCACACTTAAATAAGACAACCTTAAAATGGCCATAATAGCCTAACTCAACTATATAAACTATTCTTCCATAGTAAGTCAAATCTGCATCAATTGGATTTTTATCCTTTGCGCTTACAAAACTTTTAGTTGAGGCAACTAGTGTAACACCACTATTTTGTGTTTTGCGCCTTGCATCACGTTGCCTTGTGTGAAATCTATATCCATTAATAAGATACCCAGAGTATCTTTTAGCAACTGAATTCGGTCCTCTGGATAATTGTTTTATCAGATCAGGCATATCCTCTTGCAGAGCACGAGTTTCAAACCATTGAGAGAAGTTTTGACTATGATTCTTGGCCCTATTCCATTTGGATCTTCGCGACTGCTTATTAAGTTCCCTTTCATGCTCTCTACATAAAAGATATTTTTTATTAGAACGATAAATGAAATAAGTCAAAAACTAATTATGCTAAACAAAATACTATAATTCAATTAAAGTACGTACCTAATATATTCTTCAACCTCGTCACAATTGTCCAACAGATATGCATGTGCCTGACTTAGTGACTTGTTATCTAAAATAAATGGATCAGTTTTCTTAGCTCCTAAAGGACAACCTCTGTTAGGAAACAAACTGAAAGTAGTTGTATCACCTGGACCACATTCATCATTATTTCGAGCTCTTCTGTTAAATTTGGTATGTACACCCCCATGCATATATCTAGAGCATAAAGTTATAATCTCTTTCACATTATGTGTCTATGCTATACATCCTTCTGCATGATGTCTATTGCGGACATATGTTTTCAATGTACAATTTTCTCTTTCAGGAAAATACATCCATTGGTTCTGAACGGGACCTCCTAATCTCACTTCATTCGCTAAAGGAATAGTCAAATGAATCATTATATCAAAAAAGGTAGGAGGAAAAATTCTCTCCAACTGATTTATTGTTTCTATAATCTCTACTTCTAAGTAATCAAGTTCCTCTAATGTGATAACTTTTTGACATAAGTGACGGAAGAAGGAACTTAGACGAATCAAAGGAATTGCAACATGATCAGGAAGGATGCTTTTAATTGGTATTGGAAGCAAGTAATGCAACATGAAATGAGCATCATGGGTCTTATAACCAGACAATTTTCTTTCATCCAACTGCACACACCTAGATATATTAGAGGCACTACCATCGGGTAGCTTTGCTGTCTTCAAAACTCCACAAAAAATTGATTTCTCTCCATTTGTCATTGAGAAGCATGCTCTTGCGAATTTTGTTTTCTTACGATCCGTTGTATAAGGATGAAGATTCTTTCTAATTCCCATCTCTTGCAAATCATAATGATCTTTTACATGATCCTTTGTTTTATCAGGAATATCTAAAAGAGTTCCAAGTATGCTATCAACTATGTTTTTCTCTATGTGCATTACATCAAGGTTGTGCCGTAATAAGTTGTGCTGCCAATAAGGTAATTCAAAAAAGATTGACTTTTTCTTCCATGGACCATCATTTGATCTCTTCCTCTTCTTCCCAAACATATTTTCAAAATTTTGTAATATATTAAGCACATCAGGTCCCTTTAATAAAGATGGAGGAGGCCTAAATTCAGTTTTTCCTTGAAAGATCTTTTATTAGATCTCCATGGATGATCCATGGGTAGAAAAACACGATGGTCCATATAGCACATTTTTCGACTATGTTTAAGATAGAGAGAATTAGTGCCATAATTACAACAAGGACAGGCCAACTTTCCTTTTGTACTCCAACCAGATAACATGGCATATGCAGGAAAGTCATTGATTGTCCACATAAGAGTTGCTCGCATTTGAAAAGTTTGATTTTTTGAAGCATCGTATGTTTCAACTCCACCCACAATACTTTTAACTCATCTATCAATGGTTGTAAGTAAATATCAATGTCGTTTCCAGGTGATCGTGGACCAGGTATAATTAATGAAAGCATACAATATTCTGATTTTGTGATCATCCAAGGCGGTAGATTATACACCATCAACATAACTGGCCATGTGCTATGAGATATACTCATTGTACGAAATGGGTTGAACCCATCACTTGCCAAGCCAAGTCTCACATTGCGAGAATCACGTGCAAATTCTGGATATAAGCTATCAAAGTCTTTCCATGCTAGGCCATCAGCAGGATGCCTTAACTTTCCATCTTTACAACGTTCCTCATCATGCCACCTTAATGAATCTGCAGTCTTTGAGCACATAAATAGCCTTTCGAGTCTAGGAATTAATGGAAAGTGTCTCAAGATCTTTGCTGAAACTCGATGAGACATTTTAGGAGGCTCAAGCTCGCTCTCTATTTCAGAATATTTGATATATCGCGAAGCTCCACAAGTATGACGAAATCCATCATCTTTATGATCATTCCTAAACAACATACAATCATTAGGACATGCATCAATTTTCTCATAATCAAGACCAATATTCTTAATCATAGACTTGGCTTTATTGTACGACGGAGGAATGTTCAACTCGGGCATTGCCTCTTTTAATAACACTAAGAGAGAAGTAAATGATTCATTACTCCATCCGTGTAGGCACTTCAACAAATATAAACGAATTGTGAATGATAATCTAGAGAATCCTTTACAACCAGGATATAGTTCTTGGCTTGCCTCTTCAACTAAGTTATAGAATTTTTTGGCATCTTCATTAGGACCTTCATAAAATCCTTCACCCTGTGCAACATCTCTAAATTGATCATTCAACCATCCATTGATATCATCATCAACATTCGACTTAATTTCCCATTCCCCGTGATTAATCCATCTAGTATAACCTTGAACAAATCCATAGCATATTAGATGATCATACACTACATCTCTTCGAGTCCAACGAATATTACAACACTTTGCACATGGACACTGAATTTCTTCACCTTGAGGATCCCCATAAGAGTAAGCAAAATCGAGGAAAGATTGAACACCATCAATATACTCTTTGCTATACCTCGCTAGATTCATCCAATCCTTGGATGGGATACTTGGACTCCTAAAGATAATTATTGATATTAATTCTTTCAATAAACAATCATCAAGATAATAATTAATTTACAAATAACTTCTAAATGCCACGAGTAAGTTATTGAAATCATGTGTTGACAATGATAAGAATGTCTTACCTAGTCATGGCACTTATGTTAAGCCAAATCAATCCTCCACGGTTGTTTTTGAATGTTGGCTATACTTCTAAGAAATAACAAGAAAAATTAATAGGATTACCCAAAATAAGAGATAAAGCAAAAAAAAAAAAACGAAGAAGATTTTAGGGAAATTAAAAAGTTCGAGTTCTCTAGCCGTTTTGAGTTCTGAGCATCGAAATTCAATTCTGTCGAATTCATTAGCTCCGAAATGCTGAATCTAGTCTAGAAGAACTTGCAGAACTGAATATGACATTAAATTTGAGATTTTAGGTCCATAAATGTTTTCTTAGTTCTTTAAAATTGAAAATTTTGAATTCTCTAGCCGTTTTAAGTTCTGAGCGTCGGAATTCAATTCTGTTGAATCCATCAGCATTGAAATGCTGAATCTAGGCTACGAGAACTTGCAGAATTGAATATGGCATTAAATTGGAGATTTTAGGTGCATAAGTTCATTTTTAGTCTTTAATGTTGAAAATTTTGAGTTTTCTAGTCGTTTTGAGTTCTGAGCGTCGGAATTCGATTCCGTCGAATCCATCAGCTCCGAAATACTGAATCTAAGCTAGGAGAACTTGCAGAACTTAATATGTCATTAAATTGGAGAGTTTAGGTCGATAAGTTCACTTTTAGTTCTTTAAAGTTGGAAATTTTGAGTTTTCTAGTTGTTTTGAGTTCTGAGCGTCGGAATTCGATTCCGTCGAATCCATCAGCTCTGAAATGCTGAATCTAGGCTAGGAGAACTTGCAGAACATAATATGGCATTAAATTGGAGAGTTTAGGTCCATAAGTTCACTTTTAGTTCTTTAAAGTTGGAAATTTTGAGTTTTCTAGTCGTTTTGAGTTCTGAGCGTCGGAATTCTATTCCGTCGAATCCATCAGCTCCAAAATGTTGAATCTAGGCTAGGAGAACTTGCAGCACTGAATTTGACAATAAATTGGAGAGTTTAGGTGCATAAGTTCATTTTTAGTCTTTAAAGTTGAAAATTTTGAGTTTTCTAGTCGTTTTGAGTTCTGAGCGTTGGAATTCGATTCCGTCTAATCCATCAGCTTTGAAATGCTGAATCTAGGCTAGGAGAACTTGCAGAACTGAATTTGGCAATAAATTGGAGAGTTTAGGTTCATAAGTTCATTTTTAGTCTTTAAAGTTGAAAATTTTGAGTTTTCTAGTCGTTTTGAGTTCTGAGCGTCGAAATTCGATTCCGTCGAATCCATCAGCTCTGAAATGCTGAATCTAGGCTAGGATAACTTGCAGAACTTAATATGGCATTAAATTGGAGAGTTAGGTCCATAAGTTCATTTTTAGTTCTTTAAAGTTGGAAATTTTGAGTTTTCTAGTCGTTTTGAGTTCTTAGCGTCGGAATTCGATTCCATCGAATCCATCAGCTCCGAAATGCTGAATCTAGGCTTGGAGAACTTGCAGAACTTAATATGGCATTAAATTGGAGAGTTTAGGTCCATAAGTTCACTTTTAGTTCTTTAAAGTTGGAAATTTTGAGTTTTCTAGTCGTTTTGAGTTCTGAGTGTCGGAATTCGATTCCGTTGAATCCATCAGCTCTGAAATGCTGAATCTAGGCTAGGAGAACTTGCAGAACTTAATATGGCATTAAATTGGAGAGTTTAGGTCCATAAGTTCACTTTTAGTTCTTTAAAGTTGGAAATTTTGAGTTTTCTAGTCGTTTTGAGTTCTGAGCATCGGAATTCGTTTCCGTTGAATCCATCAGCTCTGAAATGCTGAATCTAGGATAGGAGAACTTGCAACACTGAATTTGGCAATAAATTGGAGAGTTTAGGTGCATAAATTCATTTTTAGTCTTTAAAGTTGAAAATTTTGAGTTTTCTAGTCGTTTTGAGTTCTGAGCGTCAGAATTCAATTCCGTCGAATCATCAGCTCCGAAATGCTGAATCTAGGCTAGGAGAACTTGCAGAACTTAATATGGCATTAAATTGGTGAGTTTAGGTCCATAAGTTCACTTTTAGTTCTTTAAAGTTAGAAATTTTGAGTTTTCTAGTCGTTTTGAGTTCTGAGCGTCGGAATTCGATTCCGTCGAATCCATCAGCTCTGAAATGCTAAATCTAGGCAAGGGGAACTTGCAGAACATAATATGGCATTAAATTGGAGAGTTTAGGTCCATAAGTTCACTTTTAGTTCTTTAAAGATGGAAATTTTGAGTTTTCTAGACGTTTTGAGTTCTGAGCATCGGAATTCGATTCCGTTGAATCCATCAGCTCCGAAATGCTGAATCTAGGCTAGAAGAACTTGCCGAACTTAATATGGCATTAAATTGGAGAGTTTAGGTCCATAAGTTCACTTTTAGTTCTTTAAAGTTGGAAATTTTGAGTTTTCTAGTCGTTTTGAGTTCTGAGCGTCGAAATTCGATTCCGTCAAATCCATCAGCACCGAAATGCTGAATCTAGGCTAGGAGAATTTGCAGCACTGAATTTGGCAATAAATTGGAGAGTTTAGGTGCATAAGTTCATTTTTAGTCTTTAAAGTTGAAAATTTTGAGTTTTCTAGTCGTTTTGAGTTCTGAGCGTCGGAATTTGATTCCGTCAAATCCATCAGCTCCGAAATGCTGAATCTAGGCTAGGAGAACTTGCAGAACTGAATTTGGCAATAAATTTGAGAGTTTAGGTGCATAAGTTCATTTTTAGTCTTTAAAGTTGAAAATTTTGAGTTTTCTAGTCGTTTTGAGTTCTGAGCGTCGGAATTCGATTCCGTCGAATCCATCAGCTCCGAAAGGTTGAATTTAGGCTAGGAGAACTTGCAGAACTAAATTTTGCAATAAGTTGGAGAGTTTAGGTCCATAAGTTCATTTTAGTATTTAAAGTTGAAAATTTTGAGTTTTCTAGTCGTTTTGAGTTCTGAGCGTCGGAATTCGATTCCGTCGAATCCATCAGCTCCAAAATGCTGAATCTAGGCTAAGAGAACTTGCAGAACTGAAATTGGCAATAAATTTGAGAGTTTAGATCCATAAGTTCATTTTTAGTCTTTAAAGTTGGAAATTTTGAGTTTTCTAGTCCTTTTGAGTTCTGAGCGTCGGAATTCGATTCCGTCGAATCCATCAGCTCCGAAAGGCTGAATCTAGGCTAGGAGAACTTGCAGAACTGAATTTGGCAATAAATTGGAGAGTTTAGGTCCATAAGTTCATTTTTAGTCTTTAAAGTTGGAAATTTTGAGTTTTCTAATCGTTTTGAGTTATGAGCGTCAGAATTCGATTCCGTCAAATCCATCAGTTCTGAAATGCTGAATCTAGGCTAGGAGAACTTGCAGAACTGAATTTTGCAATAAATTGGAGAGTTTAGGTCCATAAGTTCATTTTTAGTCTTTAAAGTTGAAAATTTTGAGTTTTCTAGTCGTTTTGAGTTCTGAGCGTCGGAATTCGATTCCATCGAATCCATCAGCTCCGAAATGCTGAATCTAGGCTAGGAGAACTTGCAGAACTGAATTTGGCAATAAATTGGAGAGTTTAGGTGCATAAGTTCATTTTTAGTCTTTAAAGTTGAAAATTTTGAGTTTTCTAGTCGTTTTTGAGTCTGAGCGTCGGAATTCGATGAAAATCCAATCCCAAACATTTGATCATACTCTCTATTGGTTTATCCTATTATTCAAACCAATGAAACAAACTAAATTAATTTTTTTAAAAAAAACATATCCAGTATCTTCTTCACAAGTTTAAGTTCAACAAAGACTTGAACTATAACAAAGTAAAGGAGCAGCAAGAGAAGTTCAATATGAGATCCAAAAAGAAATCTTCTTTCATCATGAATTCCAAATATCATGAAGAACAAATTCTATACATCACTCATACTCTCTAATGAAATCCAAAAGAACCAACCAAATTAAGTAAAAAGTCACATCCACTATCCTCTCCACAAGCTCAAACTCAACATAGCTAGACCCAAAGACCTTTATCTTTTGAAACTAAAGAGCTTTAGTTCAGATCTGAAATGGATCAAGAATCCGACAATAAGGGGAAATTTGCAAGATTTAGCCAAAGAAGAGCAGTTCAGATCAGATAAAGACAGCTTAAAAACGTCAGACGAAAAGCATTAGTGCTGATAATATTCAAGTTGATATGCGAGCTTTAGAGCAGCTTCTGATTAAGAAATTTGTAATTTATAGATATATATAATAGCTTTAGTGCTGCTTCTGGTTATCTCTGTTTTTCCTGATAAAATGAGTAACCTCATGACCTGATTTAGTGCCACCAACAATTTTGATTCTAAAGCATTTGAAATTTTGTGTGTCCCTTTCAGGGACATCTTAAAAGGTATTTTATTTCCACATCTTCTCAGATTCATTCATGGGACCAGAAAATCTAAAATTAAACGAAAAAATTGAATGATGTGTCGTGGAGATAAGTTGTTGACAATAGAGAAAGGAATAAATGATGTGTCATGGAGATAACTTGGTGACATCACTGGCATAAACTATCACATACACTGTCTTATAGCATTCTCAACGAACAACATGATCATAGTATTGACAGAATCTCAAAGTCTCCATCCAGCCTTTAGAAAATAAACTTAGATAAATGAACTCCCTTGTTAAAGGTGAACAGTCCTTACCATCACATTTAGGTGACACCACAAAATCAGTTGCTGCAAGAGTTCCAGCTGAATACTTCTTACAGAACAGAAGTCCATCAATAATACTCATTGTGACATGCCAAAGGGCAATCCCTCGGCTCAAGTTTGATACAAGGTAAACAACAACAGTTATCTAGTCTTCTAATATAAGGTAAAACATAAGACAAGTCAGGTGAATCAAATATAATGATGTATCTTATAGTTGAACAATATAGTATAAGGTTCTGCAATGGAACAACAAACTCTAGTGGAGACTCAAGTGTTATAATAAGTCTCTAAACAAACACCATTGTACGTGAATAAGCATCTTGAAAACTATTAAATGTATCTGCCCTGCTAGTGCAAAAGTGTGAAGAGGGTTCCATTTTGCCTGGATTAGACACACATTCACAAGTATCAGGAATTAACTAGTATATCCATGGATTTCTTTTGAATAATGTGGTTTTTGGTCTCTAAAGTCTGTTGGTGGTATCTAATACAGTACGGATAGCAAGTCCCATCATTGCTTACTAATCTACTTATCAGATAAGAATGTAGGTATGAAAAAGGAAGTTGAATCTCCTCAGAACACTTACAATTGATATCTTATCCAGCTCTTGAGTTTGATTACGATACAAAATTTCCCTTTCCTCTGGGCTCAAAACTGTTCAACCTCTGGAAAACCAAAAGAGAAAATTCTAGTTTCAGATACTTGAGATTCAAAAGATATCAGATAACTCTACTGAATCAATGTGAGACTACTAGAACAGATGCTAGCGAAGTAGTCTAAAAGACACTACATACTGCAGCACCAGAAAAAGATTAAATAAACCAGGTTTTCAAAAGATAAGTTGAATTGAATGGACTAGAGTTCCAGCTGACCGAAGCTTGTTTAGACGAAATTATGCAACAAAACTTATTAGCATCATTCATTGGAACCGTCCATTCTTCAATTTCTACTCTAGTTCTCCAACAAGAATATCTCTAGGATTCAGTTTCCTCGATTTATAACAATAGAAAACAATTGGGGGGGGGGGGGGCAGCTAAATGAACCTGCAGATTTGGGATTTCAATTTTATGGGTGTGAGTATGGAATTCTAACATAGCTTATCTAATTACTTGGTTCAGAATTAATCATCTGTACTTTTAGTGCATCTTTTAACACATATACAACATCTGAAGTTTGAACCAAAACTACTAGTATTGGATAAACCTATAACATAAAAACTTCAATTTACTTTTCATTAAATCACTAATTTGTGTGTTGATTAAAGAAATGCCTGTAAATTGTAGTGACCCTTGAGATTTTAGATCTGGGGCAAAAGAATTCTGATGAAACTTGAAGCAACGATTTGGGGCAAGAACAGAGAACACATATAGCAGAGAGCGTACGGATCAGAGAGGTCTTCTTAGCGTGATTCTTCGTTTTTCGTTCTTAACACAGAGAGCATACAGATCAGAGAGGTCCTAGTAGAGAGACGTACAGCGAAGAGCAGCGTGATTCTTCGTTCTTCGTTCTTAACACAGAGAGCGTACAGATCAGAGAGGTCTTCTTAGAGAGAGAGAAGGGTTTTGTTTTGCGTATTTTGGTCCTTAAATCTGTACGTTTTGGTCTTCTTAGAGAGAGAGCGCATTATGAATTTCTGGCTTGTTACAGTATTTTTAATAATATAATGGTGGGAAAGTTAAATATGTTGGAGGGAATATAATATTTTTGGAAAATTTATAAGGCAACACTTATAAAGTATTGTTTTTATAATTATGAAAATAATACACTTTAAAAGTGTTGTCACATGTATAAATATGTGTTGTCAATTATAGGATGATGTGCCAACGTATATAAGTGTTGCCTATACCATTAATGAGCACACTTTACAAGTGTTGCTAATATTATTGTTGCCAAAAGCTAAAAATTAAGGCAACGCTTTAAAAGTGACGCCAAAAATATTTTAGGCAACACTTTATAAGTGTTTTCCAGATTTAGTGTGGCCTTAGGACTAAAATGTAGTAGTGTCCCACAGAAAATACGAGATACAACGGGAACTTACATTTGTGGAACTCGAAAGGTGCCTAACACCTTACCTTAGTGATAATTTGAACTCTTACTGGTTCTCTGGTGACCGAAGACTTAGTTTTTACTTTAGGATAGAATAGTGTCCTAATGCACTTTAATGATGGTGATTCTTCACTTTCTCCAATTCTCTTAAATCCCAAAAAGATTTGTCCCGACGTCGTAGATCCCGCTTTGTGAAAAATGAGGCACAATATAATGGAGACCCCACTTGAGATTCTAGGTTCTAACTAATACGTATGTTGTATTTTATGTGGGTTTTTTTCATGTTAATCCCTTTTCCTTTTCCCCATTTAAATATTATTCCCTTTACTTCCTCCTTCACTTACTTTCCTTATAAGTTAATTCTTTCTTAACCTTTCCTTTCATTAATTTGTGTATTAAATGTTTTATCTATTTCCTATTATTGCTATCTTTTTCCCCTTTTCTTTACCTTATCCCATTCTTTTCCTTCTCCCTTCCCCACTAACATTATCTTGTTCCATTCCTTTCTCCCCACGAACATAACTTCCCTTCCTCATTTTCTTATCCTTTTCCCCTCCCCTTTATTTGCTTTATATATTTGCTCTAACTTTCAAATTTCTACCCTGTATCTTCTAATTTATTTGTTTATTACTGTTTTTATTGGTTACTGCTTTATAACTATGTGCTAAATGTTACTGCTTTATCTTAACTATCATTCAATGCATATCTTCCCCACTTGGGATCCTTTTTTTTCTTTTTATCATGAAGTTATGCCTTTGTACTTTTCACAACTACTCTTCAAAACTATAATTATAGAAAGTAAGTCGACGCATGTGAATAGCGGACCATGGGACCATGTGCTTCTAACATAATTGTCATGACTCAAAATGGGTCACAACTAGAGAAAGATAAATGAAGAGGAAACAAACTTTAAAGATATAAAAAATCACCCAAAACCTGGACTCGTGAAAGCAAGATCATCTAAAATAGTACTGAAGAGTAAATAAAATATCTCAAAAGCAATTACAATACTGTCTCATATTGTCTGATATATAGTCCGAGCGAAAAGAAATAAAAGAGGATCCAAGGATCAGAAGATCCACGACGATTTGTAGTCTGAGCCTCACCGCTGAGATCCAGATGGTATGAATAATACTCAAATGGAATGATCAACTACCTTGTCTTAAACCCTGTGCACGATCTCCAGGGAGAAAAAAAGTAGAGGTGAGTACACAAAAATATATCTAGCAAGTTCAACTGACTGGGTAAGAGAAATCGAATCAAGCATGTAATGACAAAGAACCCTATACTTGCATAAAAAAAAGTTAGCACAAAATGATAATGCGTATACCGTAGTAATGAACTAAAGTGTCTTCAAGGACCTATGATATCATATAACTTTAATAAGAAGCATAATGCACAACTAATCATGCCAAATACCAAAGGTGTTATATCCTTGCCACCTGCCCGCGATCACGTAATATCAGTATGCCACAATCTCGCCACCTACCCATGGTCAAGTAATAATGTGATGCCATGTCTTCGCTACCTGCTCGTGGTCAAGATATGAGAAGTAGGAGTCTCACCCTTGTCTTCTGCCTTGGTCAAAGGGGTGGTTCTAACGTGATTCCTAATATCTTTGCCCTCTATCTGGGATATTACAAGCCACACACAATAGATATAAATCAACTGTGCGACCCAATTATGCATGTAGACAAGAAAATAGCACCACAACAGAGATACTATGACAAGAAACTCATACAGATCATATGAAACCAAGGAATAATATCGTGTCGCAGCTAATTCCCTACCATCGTCATATTTTATATCATTGTAATTATATCGATAATCGAGAATGTCAACAATATCAACACCTAACTCGTCCCAAGTGTGCAAGAATATCAATGTGTTCGACCTAACGCATCCCAAATATGCATGTATGACCATGATACCCGACCTAACTCTTCCCAAATATACAAATATAACAATGATACTGCACCTACCTTATCCCAACAATACAAGTATATCAATAATACAGGACCTTACTCGTCCCAATAGGTCTCACAAGGTTAATTTAGGTGCATTCTATCTCAAGTCCACATCAATTCATCATAACTCAATTCAGTTAATTAATAGGAATAAGATTATAACACAGTTCGGCTCAATTGGAATCACTTTCCATCGTTATATTTCAACACAACAACTCAATCACGTAATTATCCATCTAAATCTCACAATTATCATATTACAAGATCAATAACTCAAATCCTATCACAAAAGGTTAGCCAAACCTACATCGATGCCAAAACCACACTCGAACAAGCTTTAAATTAGCTCAAGTCTCCAAATGATCTATGGATTGATCAACCACCATAAAAAAATTGATACTACGCATCAAAAGGTTAATTTTGATACCCATATTGGCAAGTGTCTATGTTTATTCTCCTAACTAATGGCATCCTCTTTGTTGTTTCTAGGTAGCTCCACCAAGGAGAAAACCTTTGCCAAGGGATGTGGCTGAAGACAAAGCCCTTCCGATGAAATAATAGAAGGATGTCACTCATATGGAGTTTAGAGCGGCCTTCACGATGTTGGCCCAAGTCATGGTGAATCAAACAAATACGGAGGTTGCAATTCCTCCCCAAGCACCTTCACCAACAACAAAAATTTGGGATTTTGTGAGAATGAATCCATCAGAGTATCATGGATCAAAAGTTGATGATGACCTGGTAGAATTTCTATGTGAGGCCTATAGAATTGTAGTCGTCATGGGGGTGCCATTGAAAGAGAAGTCCAATATTATTTCCTACCAATTGAAAACGGCGACAAAGATTTGGTACAAGCAATGGGTTTATGAAAGAGGTGTTGAAGATGGCTGGGTTAAGTGTGAGGAGTTCAAAAAACATTTTTGGATAGATTCTTTACATTGGAGTTGAGGGAAGCCAAAGCACAAGAGTTCATAAAGCTCAAACAAGGGCACATTAGAGTGAGAGATTATTCTCTCAAATTCAGCAAACTCTCAATGTATGCCCCATTTATGGTAGCAGATCGAAGGGCTAGGATAAGAAAATTCATATCCGGAGTATCAAAATTGGGATCCAAAGAATGCAGACAACTATGCTCATCAAAAAGATGAAAGTATCCCTCCTAATCACCTATGCAGAAAATATTGAAGAAGAAAAGTTGAGAGAGGGGTCAAGGGAGTCCATGAGGGCTCAGATGGATGGTGGTGGATTTTCCCACCAAAGGGTTGGTGGCCATGGTAAATTCCAAGGTAGTCAAAGGCAAGTGAATCAAGGGTCATCAAATACTCCTCCTCCCAAGTTAAAAAAATATAAGGGGGCCATCCCAAAACCCAAAGGAGGTTCAGGTTCACAAGCTTCTCCAAATTATACAGTGTGTCGAAGGGCCCACAAGGGTGAATGTTTAGCTTGCTTAAATGCTTGATTCAAATGTGGCAAGCCCAACCACCATGCAAAGGAATAAGGAGGTGGGAAAACACATCCCTAAGGCCAAGGTGGACAAGCACAAGAAGCCCCAAAAGCTAATTAGTTCAATACCCTTCATGGACGCCAAGAAGTGGAGGAAGCCTCGGATGTTGATTTGCACATGTTAAAAGTTGTGATTTTGATGATTATACACTTTTAGATCTGGGGGCTAATTTATGTTTTATCACACCATTTCTACCTAATAGATTTCATGCATGTAAAAAGTTCTTGTTGAGCCTTTTAAATTAAGCACTCCCATCGAGGTCTGCATTAATGCACAAAGAGTCTATAGAGGTTATCCCATGTCCATCATGCATAAAATTATTTCCTGTAATTTGGTAGAGATTTTCATAGTTAATTTTGATGTTATACTTGGGATGGATTGTTCGCATGATTCTTATGCCTCTATAGATTGTCGTACTCGTAGTGTCAAGTTTCATTTTCCAAATGAGTCTAATATTTAGTGGAACAGTAGTAGTTGTTCATGTAAAGGTCTGTTCATTTCTTATCTCAAAGCCCACAAAATTATTTCTAAGGGGTTCATCTATCATTTAGTGAGCATTAAGGATATTATCTCTGAAAGTCCACCTCCTTAGTCAGTCCCCATAGTCAATGAGTTTCCCAATGTATTCCCTAGGAATCGCCCGATATCCCACCCGAAAGAAAGATAGACTTTGGCATAGATCTTTTGTCTGACACTCAACCTACATCAATCCCTCCTTATAGAATCTCCCGAACAGAGATATATAAAGGAACTAAAATAGCAATTGAAGGATTTGCTAGGGAATGGACTTATTAGACCTAGAAGGTCCCCATGGGGTGCCTCGATGTTATTTATGAAGAAAGATGGGTCACTCTGAATGTGTATAGACTACCGCCAACTCAACAAAGTTAACATCCAGAAAACATATCCACTTCGGTGGATTGATGATCTATTCGATCAATTACAAGGGGCTAACACTTCTCCAAAATTGATTTGCGGTGCGGACATCATTAATTTAGGGTGGGGGAATATGATATTCAAGAGATGCCATTTCAGACAAGGTATGCACAAATTGAATGTTTGGTGATGTCCTTTGGCTTATCTAATGCACCGACAATCTTTATGGACATCATGAATATGGTGTTCAAATGCTAACTTGATATATTTGTTGTGGTATTCATTGATGTCATTTGGATCTATCCACGGGATTAAGAAAATCACAAGGAGCATTTTAGGGTTGTCTTACAAACCTTGAGGGATGAGAAGTTATTTTCCAAGATCAATAAATGTATGTTTTGGTTGAAGTAGGTTACATTTCTTGAGTATTTTGTGTCGGGTTATGGAATAATAGTTAACCCCAAAAAGATAGAAATTGACCTAGACAATTGACCCCTATGGATATTAGGAGTTTTTTTTTGGCCTAGAGGGGTATTATAGAAGTTTAGTTGAGGGGCTCTGCTCCATTGACTACGTTGACTCAAAAGAAAGTGATGTTTGTGTTGACAGATAAGTGTGAGAAAAGCTTCAAAACCTTGAAGGATTGGCTAACTTTGGCTCCTTTATTGACTTTGCCGGAGGATACCAATGGCTTTATTATTTCTTGTGATGCTTTTAGAATTTGTTTGGGTTGTGCGTTGATGCAGCATAGTAAGGTGATTGCCTATGGTTCAAGACAATTGAAAGGGCATGAAAAGAACTATCCAACACCGATCTTGAGCTAGTGGCCGTGGTATTTGCATTACAAATTTGGCGTCATTACTTATTTGGAGTTCACGTATACGTATTCACCGATCATAAGAGCCTCCAACATGTATTTACACAAAGAGACCTCAATTTAAGGCAAAGGAGATGGTTGGAACTCATCAAGAATTATGACATCAGTGTGAAATATCACCTGGGTAAGGCAAATACGGTAACTGATACACTTAGTACCGTGTCGATGGATAGTGCGTCTCACCTTGAAAATAATGGAAAGATGGAATTAGTAGAAGAAGTTCATAGATTGGCTAGATTGGGGGTAAATTTTAATGATACGAAAAAATGGTAGTGTGAATGAATCAACATTTTGTATACACAACCTACATTGGTGCCTTAGGGTACCATCTCCCCCTAGAGAAAAAACCACTACCTTGCTCTCTTTTACCAATGCCTTGAACTCCAACAAAGAAAGGTCAAGGTCTTGCTTGGATTTGACCTCTTCAATCAAAGAAGACTTGTAATTATCTATAACCACCATACCTCCATTTTGGTGTCATCTAACTAACCCCCACCCTAACCAATCGATGAACTTCTTTTGCAAACGCTTTCTTTCTATCCCCAACATGAGCTACACTATACATGTATACCTACTTAGAGTATCGGCTACAACATTGGCTTTTCTTTGATGGTAATGTATCCTTATGCAATAATCTTTAAGAGGTTCCAACCACCTTCTTTGCCTCAAATTGAGATATCTTTGCGTGAACACATTTTTAAGACTCTTGTGATCAGTGAAAATGTCCATATGAACCCATACAAATAATGATACCTATTTTCAAAGCAAATACTACTGCCGCTATATCAAGCTCATAGGTAGGATAATTATGCTCATGCACCCTTACTTTAGAGGCATAGGAAATAACTCTGCAACCTTGCATCAATATACACCCCCAAGCAAATTCTTAAAAAATCATAATAGGCAACAAACCCTTCTAACCCTTCTGGGAAAGTCAAGATAGGAGCAGACCTAAGCTTGTCCGTTAATGTTTATGTGAACTTTGTCAACAGGTGAAAATGAATTTCTCCTTGTTTTGTGTCAAGTTTTTCAAAAGAGAAGCAATTGAAGAAAAACTCTCCAAAAATCTCAGGTAGTACCCCGCTAAGTCTAAGAAATACTAATATCCATTAGAGTTGAGGGCCTAGGCCAGTTTTTCACCGCTGTCATTTTCATAGGATCTACTTTGATTCAATTACCCAACCCCATAGGCCTAAGAAATGCAACCTACTTTAACCAAAATCACATTTCTCAAACATAGAAAAATACTTTTCCTCTCTTAAAATTTGCAACACTGCCCTCAAATGTTTCACATGTTTTTTCTCACTCCAGAAATAAATCAAGATGTCATTAATGAATACACAACAAACATATCAAGGTAGGATTTGAAGACCCTATTCATGAGATACATAAAATATTGTCAGTGTATTGGTTAAGCCAAAATACATCACCAAAAATTCAAAATGGTCATACCTACTCCTAAAAGCCATTTAGGAATATAACATTCCCTCAGCATCATTTGATTGTGTCTGGACTGAAGATCAATCTTATAAAATTACTATCCCTTTACATTTGGTTAGATAAATCATCTATCCACGATAGGGAATACTTGTACTTTATGGTGACCTTGTTGTGGTCCTGGTCGTCAATGAACATTCTGAGTGAGCTATCCTTCTTCCTTATGAACAATACTGGTGCACCCCAAGGGGACTTGCTATGCCTAATAAAACCCTTCTCTAATAAGTCATTCAATTAATCGTTCAACTCTTTCAATTTTGCCAGGGCTATACGGTAGGGAGGAAGGCAAATGGGTTAAGTATCCAAAAAGACTTCTATATCAAAATCGATTTCCCTTTCAAGAGGAACATCGGAGAGTTCATGGGAAAGACATCAAGAACTCATTGATCACTGAAATCCACTCAATAGAAGTGACTTTGGACTCAACATTCCTAACCCATACAAGATGATAAATACAACCTTAGAAATTGCTTTCTGGGGTTTAAGAGAAAAGATGAACCTACCCTTTGAAAACATCCAAACATAATTCCTTATAGAAATTTCGATGATCGTTAGCAACATATTTACCCAACTAAGAGTCGGTGTTGAATTTCACAAGGAATAGTATGAAAATCTCTACTAGTTATCCTATTTTAGTCGTTGGTTCTATTTCCAGAAAACAATCAATAAAAAAAAAGTAAAAATGGGAGTTTTGAAATAAAATCCTAACTATGAGTATGAATGTGAATAAATTAACTAAGGCTTAGATAGTTTGATGGATTACTAGGGTTGTGGTCCCCATGACATATAACTAGTAAGCATTTAACATAGGTATATTGTTCGTCATATTGAGTGTAAAATCTAGCGAGTGAGGTAACCTCTAGTTTACCTTCCGATCCCTCCTAGAAGCATGTCATTCATATCCTCCCACTATCAAAATTTTTTCAATACTAAGCCTCACTCTAGATTTTAGAGAACTATTACCTCCCGGTCAAAAGTTCTTAGACGAAGTTGTCACCTTCAAATTTACGTTGTGATATTCTTCTCCTAATCACTACCACCCTCCCGGGCAAGCAATGCATATGAGTGAGTTTTTAATCCATGCACTCATCAAGAAAGGCTTTTTACCAAAGAAAATCACACTACGTGCAGTGCAAGTCCCAATAAAACCCTAAGTTTTTCCTATTTTATTAAAACGTCATGGTTCCCACAACCCTAGTTGTGGGTCTAAATTATTGACTTTACAAGAATTTGAACAATTTTCATAATGTAATTCATAGTTAAATAAATTATAAGGAAGAATAAATTAAGTATTGTTGTTGCACGATGAATCTGGAGACAAAAACTTGATCCAAACTTCAAACGATTAATGTGTTTTCAGAGTGTGAGAGCTTCCCTAAAATGTGGGGAATACGTTTATAAGAATATAAACCTATGTTTTATTTGTAGTCTTAAAACTATCCTAAAACAAGCAGGAAAAGTACTCTTATTTAGACTAAGAAAAGCATCCTAGTTTTACTTGGATTTCCAGTCGTAGCATGTGTACGAGTAGTACCAAGAGTAGTGGTCCTCTTGATGATCATCCATGCCCTTCTATGGTGCCTCCCTTGGTGCTGAAAATATCTTAATCAACATTGGTCTTCATGAACACCTTCACAACTCGTGAAAGTGTCCACGAGTTATGTAAGCCATTGTGGCTTTACCTTTGTGTGCGACACTGTCTAGTGCTTCTCACGAGCACCTTCATGGCTCATGGACTTCACCATGAGTTGTGTAAGGGCTCGCGGTGAAGCCTTTCAATGACCTTTATTGAAGCTCACCATGGAGAGGCAGTCTTACGACCGTCAAGCACTCTATGGGTCGTGAACCCTTTCGTCGTGTACTCCTTTGCTCCGTGTTGTCTCAAATAGTCTTGGGACAATTGACTACTATTTTTCCATGTTAGTACACTCAAATAATTTGAATTCTTAGGGGTAGTGTGAAATTCCCAGTGTGACATCTTCAATTCGATCCACCACAAAGTGCATTGATTTCTCCCGAAATAGCCTTATACTTGTGCATTTCACCATTGCCTTGGCAGTTTCCTCATTTTTAGCCTCAAAACTACGCCAGATGATCCTCATGCTTGTCTAAGTATACCCACAACCTATTCTTCCTAATTAACAGTCCATCTTCATGTTAAGTTAGCTCAATGTCTGTGAAATCCATGCAATTCTCAGTTTCCTACAAAACAAACATAAAACACATACTAAACTAACAAATGCACTTAAGAACTCACAATAATTATATGTTTTAGGAATCTTAAAAGTCACATTTTGATGACTCATCAACATCCTCAACTTAAAACCATCCTCAAGAGATGACCAAAAACAAAAGATAACATCTTATAGATACAAGTATTCAATAGGAATCATACAGTAAACTTCCATCAGCAAAGAAATGCCTAGAAAGTAAGCTTATAATATACTCACACCTAAACTCACTCACAAAGATCTAGTTAAGCATTATACCACACATAATTGGCCTAAATAATCTCAAGAACAAAGATGAACTGGTTAGTTTAGCAACAAAATAGTGCCCTCACTACAATGAAATCTCAAATACTATAATTAAATGCTAAATAGAGAAAGGAATGTATACACTCACGCTCACAAAATAAATCCAATCAATACGGAAGTATAGACCATATCCTTCCCTTTATTATCGCCACCTTCACTCTTGAATGACCTTTTTAGGATCACTTTAGGACTTTTGCGGCTTGTAACATAGGCTTAGTCTAGGGTTGGGTATATTTAGGATCAAAGTGACTAAGTTTCCCCTCCAAGATGCTACTTTATATTAGACATCTACTTTTGTCCCCCAAACTCTTATTTTTCTCATTTTCCCACTTTCATTTTGCCGTTGGTAGTGATTCCTGTTTTCATTCATTCTTCTTCTTTCTTTTATTTTTGTCTCTTTTGTTTTACTCATGGTCATACCACAAACTTTTCTTCTGATCTCCACAATAGTCTTTTTTCCAATCTCAAATTTTCTACTTTTCCTACAATAACCATCCTCATCTGAGGCTTTTGGCCCGAGTTGAGGTACACAATGTCTTTTTAAAGGACTAGGGCCAGCATAAGCCATCCTCAACTTTGGTTGAGATTCACAGTATCCCTGGAGAGACTATGGCCAAACTAAAGATCTATATATAGATAAAGAAGGTAAGTTGGGTGATACAACGAAAAGGTCTATTTAGGCTCAACTTTTGGTTCAAAAGGGACAATTTCTTTTGGTTGGCGAATTTTAGGCTAAGTGACTTCACAACAAAAATGTCCTAAGATCCTATCTTAATCCAATCATTCAACTGTTATAGTGGGACTAACCAGGGAAGTTCTATCTTATAAGTGCATCGATCAAATTAGAAATATAAGCTCGCACACACACATGGGACATATCCTATATTATTTAGTTCTAACCAACAAAGTCATGTTTCATTCATCAATGTGCTCACTAGACAATGTACACAATCCTTTACAAGGATCACGCAAGTTAGTAAGAATGGGATGCATGCACATATAAGTTTTTTGAAAAATTTTGAATTGGTGCATTTTCAAAAAAATAATGAGTTACTATAGACTACTATAATAATGGGTTACGTTTATCACCATCTTCTCCAACCTAGAGTTGCTCGGCCCAAATCCGGTCCAATCTCTATTTTTGAGATGTACATATTTCCATTTCCATCAGCTTTGTAATATCTCTATGCTAACAATTTCTTGATCATGATTGCCCCCACCTATCATAGTATCCATCTCGTTGATAGTTACAACCTTGGTTCCAGAAGTTGTAATTCTGAAAACATGCTTGATTGTTCATGAACTTGGCATCTTTATGAAAGTTGAAGGCATGATAATCATACAAATGTTCATTGTTGATAGCCTCGACCTTTTCAAACCCTCTAGACAATAAGCATTTGGTAAATAGGTCCATGTGGGTATTGATGTGAGCCATGTCCTAGTCTCACTCCTCTTGTTTTCTCTTCTTCTCTGCCGACATCTCAAAGACAAAGGTAGTTCCCTCAGAATCCGTTGAGTACCATGCCTAATTACTTTGAAACTTCATCAAGGATTCCTGTGGATTCTTTAAACGTCATGTCCATTAACGATCCTCCACAGGCTGCATCAACAATTAGTTTAGTGACAAAATTGGAAGATCTATAATATACCTCATACATATGTTCATCCATGAGGTTGTGGTTTGGGCACTGCTTCTACATCTATCTAAACCTATCCCAATTCTCATGTGGAGCTTCTGACGATTTCTTCTTGTGAGTACTTATCTCATCCTTTAGTTGTAGCTGTTGATAAGGTGGAAAGAACCTCTCCAAAAAGACTTCTTTTAACTCCCTTTAGCATGAGATAGAGTCATGTGGCAACTCATTGAGCCATTTCATTGGCTCCCTAGACAGGGACAATGGAAACAAGCGTAGGCAGATAGCTGCTTGATTCACCCTACGAATCTCTAATGACTTGCAGGTGGCAATGAAGCTCATCAAGTGTTGGTTTTCATCCTCACTAGCTGCTCTACTAAATAGACCCTTTAGGTTCAATATTTGCAACATAGTTCTTATGATAGTGAATATCACAACATTAGAAAGTGCGAGAAGTACTATAGCACCAATATCACCTAAACCATCCGCATCCTCATCATCATATGCTAAATTTACTAGTCTGAGACCTTGGTCTTGCAGTGCAGACTGACGTGGTGGTAAATGTATGGCTTCCTAGTTTAATATGTTCCTATCAGCGTTATCTCAGGGTTGATTGTCACCCAACTCTCATATTCATAGTGTCTCACGAACTTTTGCATTCATGATCCTAATCGATCTTTGCAGCTGTGGGTCATAGTGAATCAATGTTGCACCCTCATTTCGGGTGGCTTGCATACAAAACCTGTTCCTTACATAAACATATACAAACTAAAGTAAAATTAGGAAATAGAACTATAACTAAAAAGAGAAACTAATAGATTATTTCAAAGCCATATTCCCCAGCAATGGCTCCATTTTTATAAGATTCAAACATATTTCCTTATAGAAATATGAACGATCATTAGCAATATATTCATCCAACAAAGAGTCGAGGTCGAATCCCATAGGGAGGTTGGAACAACTCTAGTAGTTATCCAATTTTATTCGTTGGTTCTATTTCCAAAAAAAAAAAATAATACAAAAAATTAAAAATGGGGGTTTTGAACTTAAATCCTAACTATGAGTATGCATGTGAATAAAATAAACTAACCCTTCGATAGTTAGATGGATGACTAAGGTTGTGGTCCCCATGACATATAACTAGTAAGCGTTTACCATAGGGCATATTGTTCATTATATTGCATGTAAAATCAAGCGAGTTGATAACCTCTAGTTCACCTCTTAACCCCTCCTAGAAGCATGCCATTCATTTCCTCTCGGTCTCATAATGTATTAAATACTAACCCTCACTATGGATTTTAGAGAACTATCACATCCCAATTTCAAGTTCTTAGATGAAGTTGTCACTATCAAATTTTCATTGTGATATGTCTTTCCTAATCACTAGCCCCTCCTCTGTATGAAATGAAAATGAGAGAATTTGGAATGCATGCACTCATCAATAAAGACTATTAACCGAAGAAAATTACAATACGTGTAATGCAAGTCCCAGTAAAACCCTATGTTTTGCCTATTTTCTTAGAACTTCATGGTTCCCACAACCCTAGTTGTGGGTCTTAATTATCAACTTTGCAATAATTTGAACAAGCATAATAATGTAACTTATAGTTAAATCACTAATAGGAAGAATAAATCAATTATTGAAGTTTCACGAAGAATCCAGAGACAAAAACTCAAACAAATCTTCAAATGATAATCAAAACACGCAATTAAAAGTTATGAAAATTTTGTATTGTCCAAGCGTGCTTTTACAGAACAAAAGTTCTGGAAATTTAATGTGTTCAGCATGTGAGAGTAGCCCTCAAACCTGGGGAATACATTTTTAAGAAAATAAACCTAAGTTCTATTTATAGTCTTAAAACTATCCTAAAAAGAGTAGGAAATATAGTCTTATTTGGAATAGGAAAAGTGTCCTATTTCGACTTGGATTTCCAGTTGCGGCATGCTTACTAGCAGTACCATGAGTCATGGTCCTCTTGATAAATATCCATACCCTTCAGTGATGCCTCCCTTGGTGCTGAAAAAGATCCAAATCAGCTTTGGCCTTCACAAAGACCTTTACCACTCGTGAAATTGTCAATGCGTTGGGCAAGGCGTCATTGCTTTTTCCTTGGTGCGAGACACTATTCAATGCTCCATGACATTTCTCACTAGAACCTTCATGGATCATAGAGTGCACCATGAGTCATGTAAGGTCTCATGGTGAAGCCTTTCGACAATGTTCCAGGAAGCTTACCTGGACGAGGCAGTCTCGCGACTTGTCAAGCACTCCATGGGTCGTGAACCCTCTAGTGGAGTACTCCTTTGCTCCACATTGTCTCAAACAGTTTTGGGACCTTTGGATACTCTTTGCCACCTATGACACCTTCAGATGAGTTGCATTATTATCCATCTAAAGTGTGAACTTCCTAGTATAACATTTTCAATTCAATCCACCACAAAGTGCTTTGATTTTCCCGAAATAGCCTTATACTTGTGTGTTTCACCAGTGCCTTGGCATTTTCCCTGTTTTCTATCGTCGAACCTATGCCACATGATCCTTATGCCAGTCCAAGTGTACTCACAAACTATTCTTCCCAATTTCAAGTCCATCTTCATGTTAAATACTCTCAATGTCTGTGAAATCTATGCAATTCTCGTTTTCCTACAAAACAAACATAAAAAGCATATTAAACTAACAAATGTTCTTAAGAACTTGCAATAATTCTATGTTTTAAGAATCATATAAGTCATGTTTTCATGACTCGTCATCCTTAACCACTGAATTGTGACCTTCCCACTCAAGGACGGGTTTATTAGGAAATCAAAACAACCTTATGGGTTCTACTCTCAATGGAAGCATGATATGCATGCAACAAATCCATCAAAAAAATTATGCCAAACTCTACCATGTCAAGGTCAAAAAAATAACAAGGCAAGATATTATGTAATATGGACACGGGAAAAATCCTATAGACTCTTCTAGCTACAATAGACTCACCAATAGGGGTAACACCTCAAAGGGTTCACATAACAATTCGGGACACCCATAAAGCCTATTAGCAACAAATGGGGTAATGAAAGATAAAGTGGAACCTGGAACTAATAAAGCATACACATCATAATCATAAATATTTAACATACTGGTGACAACATTGGGTGCCTCATCCACCTTTTCCTCCCCTGGAGAGCATAAAACCAGTTATGACGTGGAGGACCTTCTTGTTGACCACCTTGTGCCCCTAGGCCAGCATGGGCGCCATGCACTTGAGGAAGACCATCTCTACCCTTGTTCAAAGAATTTGAAAAATCTAAAATCTTGTGGTCCATCGTTCCACACCCAAAGAAAGCAACCACATCTCGATAACATGTGCCACTGTGGTTCTTTCTTCACCATCCACACTTAGGAAGTATTGATCCACCATTACATACTTGAGCTTTAGAGTTTGGTACCCTATCATTGGTGAACCTTTGGTTTTGAACATTTTTTTATCCTTGACCTTCTAATATTTTGCCTTGTTGGAAAGGATCACCTCCACCACCCCTAGAACCTTAAACCCACCTTCATAATGAGCCCTCTTAAACTCCCCACTTTCTCTTTTAAAGTTTTTCTCCCTCAAGTTGTTTAACATATTCCATGCACTTAGACAAGTCCCTCTCCCCAATGAACATGGCGGTGCAACACTCTTCATTGATCAAGTTTGATACCCCCGACACAAACTTAATCATTATTTCCTAAGGATCGACAAACAGGTTGGGATGATACTTTGAGAGCTTGTTAAATTTGAGGTAATACTCCCTCACAATCATGGAGCATTATTTGATATTCCTAAATTCCATCATCTTTGCCTCTCTCAGTTCATTAGAGAAGAAATGGTTAAGGAAAGTGGCTATCAATTCATCCCATGGAATATGCTCATCATCCACCCTCTCCATCTAGCTTCTATTGAGTGAACCATATTTGTGTAAGGCTATTGAGTTGATAGGCCGAAAGTTCTGCCTTCTCCTCCGAGATTACACCCATAATGGAATGAACTTTCTACACCTAATTAATAAACTCTTGAGAATCTTCCTCCACTTTAGAGCCATGAAACTCCGAAGGGTTCTTTCTAGCTAAGTCTCTTATCCTTAAGGCCAAAGTAGGAGCATGAAGAGCTTCGGACCTTTGGTTAACTTGGTTAGCCCCGGATTGTGCCAATAATGTGACCACATTCTTATATTCGGCATGAGTAACCCCCTCTTCTTGGGGAGTATGAGGAGCCGAATGGGCTTGATCCTCCTTAGGAATAGGAACTTTTTGGGGCATCCTTCTTGGAAGCATTATCTAAAAGTGCTAATGGGAAATTTCTAACGATGGGAAGTCTTAAAGGCCTTTCATTTTACACCTTTCGTTGACCCTTGAAAACTTTCTTAACAAGCCCTCGAGCCTCCTTTGTACACCATAATGATAATATCTTGTACCTAAACCCATGGCTCATTTTTCTAAGTAATGGGGAAGAGACCAAAATGTGCCATTGAAAGACTCTATTAAGATAAAGATGGGCTGTCACGAATGTAGAGGAGGTAGGATGGGCAGTTGGTTAGATCTACTATGGATCTACATGGAAAGTAGTAAATGTTTACGTTACTTAAGCCAATATTCTCGCTTCCTCTTTGTCCATTACCACTCGCACGGAGGCTTCCTTCTTAGGAGCAGTGCTCCCCTAGTGATGTATTTTCACATTGCACGGCTTTGGTAGATCACTTAGACTCATTGATCTTTAGTGCAAGAGCGCTCAATCAGTCAGCTATTATGCACTCTTTTAAGGGTGGCTACTTCTAGGTAAACCTGTTGGCTGTCTCTGCACCCCTACCTCCTTTATCGTTGAGTGGTCATTTAGGGGCCTTACGTGATCTAGTAGGCTCTCTTAAGTATGTTCGAAGCAAGCACCTAGTAAGATATGTTTGGACCTATAGAAGAGTAATAAAGCTCAACCAACTATTAATATCATAATAAAACTATTAGGGGTTATTGGGCATGCGAGTTTGATGTAGCCCATTTGATACCTTCATATCCGAGAATCAACAAATTCGAGTCCACATTGTTCACAAAATTGTGGGTATTCTTTTTCAAAAATAGATAATTTTGTATCCAACTGTATAAAGGCTTGCGAAAATCTATAAATAGGAGATGTTGTATGTTGTACTAGTATCTACAAGCCCTAAATTATCAACACGCTCTCTGAGCACATTATAAATTTATCCCAGAGTCGCTCCCCACAAATGTTACACGTTTGATACATGTTTCTTCTATTTCCCCAAGTAAAGCTCTTTGCATTGTAATGCCTATTGTGTTGGCTTGGCCTTTCATAAGTGGATACATAATAAATTGTCCATAATAAATACATTGACTATCTGTTCTTGATTCATCACACTTCCACTATAGTGTCCAAGTAGACACTATTCCTTTCTCTCAAATCAAGTTCTAAAGCACGACACAAAATATGAAGAAGTGAGTTATTTCCTAAATGCCTCATTTCCTCCTATTCATACTTGTAGCATGCTTAACAACCATGAATGAGACTCTACTCAAAGCGGTATGTTAGATTTCTTAAGACCATTTATAAGCATAGTGCTCATATACCAAGCTTATCACAACCCGAGCCTAGGGCCTAGGTGTGACATGGCGAATGGAAACCCATGGGTACCCAAAAAAGTCTCATAGCATACATAAGTACATCCTTTGTTGTGAAAAACATAGTTCAAGCATCATTTAGACAAACTAAGGTGATGCGGGACCTAGGACGCGAACTATGGGAATAAGGGGCAAGAAATTCCATCGTACAATTTCATAAACACATAGAATAAGGGAAAAGGGATTATGGGACACACTCTATGAGGAGTATATAAGGGATTGGGACCAAAGGAAAATCTTCATAGATACATAAGCATTGCATAGATCATCATAATATGTCATCCAACAATACCTCTAAACATATGTGGAACGAGGGACAAGATATATCTCTGGCTCACCCTCAAAAGTAGAGAAATGAAGTGACTAATTCTGAAAATAAGAATGACAGAAAACGGTTGTTGTCCGCAGAATGGAGGACTCACTACAAGCAAATCTTTTAGCAAATATACTAGCCACGAGAAGGTGGATGAATAAGAGATTCGATCCCTACATGGTTAGATCATGTAGGTAAAAAGTATGTGTTAGTACTTGGAATGTACTAAGCATGCAGGGTGCAATGCAATAGGAATATATAAGCCATAATAATTAATATGCATAATCATATACACCAATAATAAGCTCAATATGACATGAATGATCAATGCCTTAGTCAAACCATCTGTGAAAGATTACCAAAATCTACAACGTAGCATACAAACATGGGAGGAGACCAAACCGACACATAAGACTGTGTGAGCTACAACATGGAATCCCAATATTACCTCCACATTGTAAAAGAAGTAGTCTACTTATCTGCAGCAGACTACCCTCACCTTAAGGGAACATCTCCTATTAAGAGAGTGCTTCGTAAATGCTTTATGGAGACTTTACCTATTTCAGAGAGGACTTTATAAGTGCCTTACATATACTTCACTCTTTTTGATTAATATATGATAAGAACCTCATGGGAAGTACACCCTTTTTGGTTATTAGTTTTCATATATCTTGTAGGAACTCCACCCTTTTTGGTGAATCATGCAATAGGAAAATCACAAACTTATGGTAGCAAACATAATTAAGGGACAATGGAAATCTTTCTCAATGTTAAGTCAGCATCTCACGTAATACTTGAATCATTGTCATAGTCATAATATGTATAGACTTATAATATTATAATATAATTATAGGAGTGGCTCATAAAACCTTAGCCTCATAGAAGGGCTCATAATTGTACATAATTTCATGACATTCCATAAAATCATATCATACTTGATAGCCCTTATTAATTCATAACATTCATGACTTGCATATCTTGCCATAAAACCTTTCATCAAGAAAAGACGCTTTATCATATATATATAGTCCAAAACATGGTGCAATTTTGCATATGAGCTTAAAATCATGAAATTTAAGAACATTGGACATGAATGGAGTCAAACATACTCATTTGAAAATCATTCAACATCCCACCATCATCATTCATGCTATCCTTTAAAACTTAAATATGGAAACATGAAATTTATTTTGTAAAATCATCAACTTCATAGTATCTCATGGAATCATAGCAATCATAACTTGAATATCATAAAATAACTTATACAATAAACCCTTGAAAGTAATTCATGAAATTTCATTCAATAGGTGAAGATTCCCAATATAAATCATGCATAATAGGAGTAATAAAAAATCTCTATTAGAAATCAACCTTGAAATTTAAAGGATTAAGTGAAAAGTGTTTTGGGGCTCCATGGATTGAAGAACCTATGGATGAAAAACCCACTTACTTTAAGGCCTTGAGATTGATGAATAAGACTTGAAGAAACTTGGAGAATCACCTTGGTGCTTGACCTTTAACGGAAGAAGCTTGAATCCTAGAAACTTGAGATAATTTGATGTTGGAATTTGATAAAGTTTAGAAATGTTATTAGGAGTTTTGAGAGTAACTTTAGGCCAAAAATTATAGAATCGTTTAGTATCCCCATGTATATAGGTTCAGGGATATGTCCCAATTTCCTTTACGCAAATCTAGAAATATTTAGAAATTTTGGTTCATGGATGAAACAGGACCGCAATATTGACTTGTTTCGTCGTAGTTCAGTTTCATATGAAGTTTGGTAGAATCTTTTAGTCCCCATGTATAAGGGTTCAGGGATATGTCCCAATTGCCTTTACACAAATCCAGAAATGTTTAGAAATTTTTGTTCATGGATGAAATAGGACCGCAGTATGGACTTGTTTCATCGTAGTTCAGTTTCATACGAAGTTCAATTTTCCCCTGGTTTTCTCTAGGAATGAGTCTAGGTCACTTTTATATTAAAATGAACCTTCCCCGCGACGCGGAGAGGTCGTGCACCCCTCCGAAAAGTGAAAAAATATGCAAAAAAATATTTTTGATAGGGTTGTCCTAAAAATGGAAGGAGTCCTTTTTCCTACATAATTTCGCCTCCTGAAAAAGAATACGAACTCCAATTTACAAAAAAATGTACAAATGTTATGATATTCGAGAAATCTTTTATAATGGCATTCTGAGTCACTTGGGAGGTGTTGCAGACCCCAAACCATTCAATCCACAAGTTTATCCTGCACATTTTTGCACCCACCAAAGTTTCTCAAAGGTTTATCAAACACAATTTGAGTCTTGTCTGTACAAGTTAAAGAAACTTCGTAATTTTACCCCCATAAGTGTGACATTGACTAGTATTTTTCAAAGATTATGGGCTCAAGGGATTTTTAAACCAAGGAAAAGAGGGATCCCTCCATACCCTTCTTCATCTTTTGACATCTCTAAGAAATTTTTGTATCTCTTAAATATTCAAGGTCATGATACTGAGGAATGTCAACCATTGAGGAATAAGATTCAAAATTTTATTTAAAAAGGAAAAGTGATAGTGTGACAATGGACACTAAGCAACAATTGCAACTGAGCTATGATGAACGTTGTTATTGTTCAAGGTGATCCTACAAGGCATTTTTCAAAGAAGCGCAAATCATATAAAAGTATTTGATGAAGACAAGATTCTCACTCCCTAACTATGTAATAAAAAAATTTCTTCATTTCGTTACTTTCTCTTGTATTCATATGCTAGGCTTGACCTGATTTCTATTTTCGATACATAGGTAACTCATTATTGGGTTCGGAATATATCAATACAAAATTTCTTTTTCCTCCATTGCCAATTAGATCAAATCCTTTTTAATGATCTGGGTTGTAATTTTTGGTATTATGTGTGAAATTTACTATTTTATCCTTTCGTAGGTTGCTTTGGGCCTAATTTAAACTATTTGAATGATTGAAGTTGAATTTCTATCCGGTAAAAGTTGAAAATATGAAATTTGGCATTTGTTAGAGGCTTAAACTATTGAAAAAGTTAGTTTTTGTGTCATTCTAAGTTTCAAATGTCAGATTGGGGATCTATCATTTCCATTAGCTCCGAAATGCTGAAAATGAACTACAGGAAGTTGCAAAACTAAATTGGAGTTAATATGAGGTTTTTAAGCCCAAAGTTGTGATATAGTCATTTTTGGAACCAAAGTTTGACTTTTATCAATATTTGGTGTTCGAAAGCTCGGATCAAAATTCTGACAATTCCATTAATTTGGATGGTTAAAGTTACAATAGAAATGGTCTCTAAATAATTTCTAGAGTTGCCGAGGACAATTTTGGCATTTTCATTCTTTAAACTAGTTTTATTGACTTGAATAAGTAAATGTGGCAAGGAGGCGTTAAAACTTATTTTTGATGATTCTATTGAGTTTGGATCGTTGTTTCTAGTATAGATACATAGAACGTTTTTATAATTCCGAGTTTGGATGTGTTTCGGGGGTCTATTCTGAATAGGGAAATTGGACTTCGCTATTGCTGGTTGGTAATATCTGGTGCAGGCATCCTTCTTCTCCATGTTCACGAATGTGTGGGTCTATTGAGCTCTACGTTCATGGACTGGATCACACGTTCATGGAGTTGAGGCGTATTGGTCTCCATTTTGCGGGATGGGCACCGTGATCGCGGAGTAGTTTTTGTACCTGGACAACATTAAAATCATGAAACACCATTTTTTATTCATTTTTGAACTTCTGAGCTTTTGTGGGCGATTTTGAAGAAAGGCTTTTGAAGATTCTTATTGGGTAAGAGGTTTGAATACTAAACTAATCATTTTCTATGAGTTATATCTTGATTTCTATCTTTGATTTCATTAAATCAAGCACCAAAAATTGGAGATTTTTAGACTATGTTTCCCAAACTTTAACCATTGATTTCTCGTTCTAGTTACGCTTGATTTTAGTGGATTTTTCGCACATGAACTCTATTTTTTGAGTAGAACTTGATTCCGAATTCAATTTTTCAGATTTGAAAATTTTGAATTTTAGCCCTCATTTTGACTATTTCCCCCAAAAATACTTGACTTGACTAGTAGTAACTATTGTTGATAGTGATTTATCGAATTGGAGGACTGATTTTCAGAATTTGAGTTGATCGAAAGATTGTCCAAGTGCGGTTTAGGCATCGAGGTAGGTTTGGCTAACCTTTTGGGACTGGATTTGAGTTATTGATCTTTTCATGTGATAATAATGATTTTCAAATGGATAATGGTGCATTTGATATGTTGTGTTGCAAAGATGATGGAAAAGTGATTTCAGTTGAGCGGAACTATGGTATGATTTTGATCTTATTGATGATCTGAGATATATTATGATGAAATGAGAAGGACTTGAGATAGAATTTGACTAAAAAGACTTATGAAACCAATTAGGACAAGTTGGGTTAGGTAGCATTGTTATATTGTATATCGGGAAGAGTTAGGTCCGGTACTATTATTACATTATATCTTTGGGATGCGTTAAGTCTGGTGTTATTGTTATATTGTATATTTTGAACGAGTTAGGTCCGGTATCATGGTCATACTTGCATACTTGGAATGACTTAGGTCTGACAATATTGATATTCTTGTACACTTGGGACGAGTAAGGTCCGAAATTATTGACATTCTTGATTATTAATATAATTATGGCAATCGAACGATGATGAAGGTTTGGGGCATTAGCCTTGAAACTTGATATTATTCCTTGAGTGCATATGATCATTATGAGTTTAATGCCTCAGTATTCCTGTTGTAATGCTATTTTACATGTTTACGTGCATAATTGAATTACATTGTTAATTTCTATCTATTGTGTGTGGCTTCTAATATCCGTTGAACAGGGTAGGAGGCAAAGGTATTATGACTCACATTTGTACCACCCCCTTGACCCTGGCATAGGCAAATGTGAGATTTATACTTCATATATCTTGACCACGGGCAGGTGGCAAGGACTTGGTATCATATTATAACTTGAACACGGGCAGGTGGCTTGGCTGTGGCACTCTGATATTACTTGACCATGGGCAGATGGTAAGGTTTTGGCATTTTGATATTACTTGTCCTCATGTAGGTGGTATGGTTTTGGTATTCTTATTATACTTAACCACAGACAGGTGGCACGGGTGTAAGACCCTTGGTATTTGGCATAATGAGTTGTTCATTATGTTTCTTATTGTGGTTATATGGCTTTATGTATTCTTGAGGACATTTTAGCTCATATTTATTATATATACTATCATCTTGTAGTAACCTTTTATGATGTAGATATAGGGATCTTCGTAATAATATGGTTGATTTGATTTCTCGTACCCAATTGGTTGAGCCTATTGCGTACATTTTGGTGTATTGACCCCTACTTTGTTTTCTTCCTGCACATTGTGCATAGGGTTCAAGATAGAGTAGTCGATCATTCCACCGAGTATTATTAATACCATCAAGATCTTAGTGGTGGGGCTCAGACCTCGAATTGCTTTGGATCCTTGGGTCCTCATTTTTTCGTACCTTACATACTATGTATAAGATATTATGAGAGGGCCTTGAACTCAGACCTCGAATCGCTTTGGATCCTTGGGTCCTCGTTTTTCGTACCTCACATACTATGTATAAGATATTATGAGAGGGCCTTGAATTTCTTTCAAAACAGTTGTGTTTACCTTTCGAAACTGTTTTATAGGCTCTTGTACTCATGACTCTAGATTTTGGGAGATTTGTTATTTTATCTTGAGATAGTTTCCGCTTTATTTTCTTTTTCTTTAGTTGCGATCCATTTTGGATCATGAAAATTTTGGTATCAAAGCGCTAGGTTTGTTGGGCTCGTCAATTAAGAGTATGATGTCTAGTAGATTCTTGCAGATAATGTGTAGATATGCCCATTCATCTTCAGGAGACTACAAGATACTTGTTAGGAAAGAGTTTTTGCATCTTGTTTCCATTTATGCATTCCTTTTTACTACCCATTTTGAAAGTGTCTAATCTATTCCTTCTGCGCAAACGCTAATCACTCGATCTTGTCGCTTAGTGGGATAGCCCAAGTTAGCATGTGTGATTCCCACACAAGGTCGAGGGAGAGCTCGTCATAGGGATATGGGCCGAAGGATTTCTAGGGGGACAACTCTATCCAGGGGACAGACCCGATCAGCTTCTATAACGAATGCTATGGTGCTAAAGAAGCCTACTAATTTTATTCCTCCTCCTTCAACTTCATACCCTATACCACAGTTCAGGAGCTACTTTTGAGGTTATTAGCCAGATTGAAGGGAGCTTCTCCAGCCTCAGGTAGTTGAAGTACCAATTTCTACCACACCGTTTGCGCCTGCTAGTTCTCTACTTGAGTTGGCTATGATTCAAGTTCATCCATCTTAAGCTCCAACAAATCCTACTACGACTATTATTACTCCACTTTAGACATCTAGACCATGTTTGGGTACTCAGTTTCAATGTTTGGTTTTTGCTCCTTCTATTGCACCTCCCTTGTTTATGGTGCCACAATCTTCCGCCTGCCCAGCCATGTCTTCAGCAAAGCTGAAGATTTTTTATAGGTTTGTGAAGTTTGCACCGCCACAATTTGATGGCACTTCGAGCGATAGAGCTTATAATGTTTTGTTAGAGTGCAAAAATTTATTGTGTAACCTGGCTTTTCTTGAGTCGCATGTGGTTGGCTACACTTCATACTAGTTCACCAACCTCGCCAAAGAGTAGTGGATGTTAGTGTTAGCTTGTCGACCTGTTTGATCTCCAACTATGACTTGGGGCAGTTCACTAACATATTATTGGAGAGGTTTGCGTCATACAGCCTCCAAGACAGCCACAGAGATTAGTTTCATCAACTACACAGGGCTCCATGTTGATTTAAGATTATGAGGCTAGATTTCAGCCCTATCCAGATATGCTCTATTTAGTATTCCTACCGAGATCAAGATGTTTTTACGATTTGCCAAGGGTTTCCCAAGGAATCTTAATAAGGCTACAACTTTCCTAGTGTTGGCGGGAGGCACTTTCCAAAGTATTGTCGATCATCCCCGTATGATTGAGAACATTAGGCATGAGAGGCAGGGTGACAGATAGAGATTCTGTTAGCATGGTCTGTTTGGTGGACACTTGCCAAGTGATAGAGGGCTTTAGAGGTAGGACCATCAAGGCCGAGCAGTTTAGGTTTCTCTTCTTATATCTGATAGTGTTGACAGATCTAAGCCTCCACTGATTGGCCATGATAGTTCCCTGGGTTCAGCTAGACGTGGTGTTTCTACATCACTGCAATCTCAAGGGTAAGACCCTAAGGCTTGTTAACTTGTAAGGAGATTGGGCACTTCGCCAATCGTTGTCTACATTGGGTGCTTCCTACTTAGACTTTAGGACCTTAGGCAGTATCCATAGACATATCTTAGGCATGAGGGGTAGCGCTAAAGGAGGACGTGGTACAGGGAGAGGTGGTTCCCATGGAGCCCAGAAGCTAGTGGTGGTCATAAAGATTGCTATGTTGTTCTGACAGCACTAAGACAGAGGTTTTCTGATGTAGTTATCACAAGTATGGTTCTAGTGTTCTACTATTCATCTTAAGTATTACTTGATCCAGGCTCTACTTATTCATATGTGTCGGCCTATTTTACCTCTAATATTGATATTATGTGTAAGCCGCTTGCCGAGCTTATTTGTGTTTCCACCCCGGTAGGTAAATCTTTAATGGTAAATCAAGTTTATTGGGGTTGTGTTGTGACTTTTATGGGGAGAGATACTTCTGTTGATCTTATATCGTTGGAAATGGTTGATTTTGATGTGTTTTTTTGAAATGACCCCTTATCATGTTATTCTGGACTGTCATGCGAAGATAGTGACCCTAACTTACCCTAAATTGCTTTAGTTACCATGGACTGGAGCACGTAGCTCCTATCCTTAAGGGTGTTATTTATTATATGCATGCTTGCCAACTGATGGAGAAGGGGTGTTTGGCATATTTAGCTTATGTTCGGGCTATTTCTCAGGAGTCCCTATCACTGGAGACTACTAGGGTTGCTAGAGAGTTTATGGATCTATTTTTGACTGATTTTCCTGGTGTTCCTTTGGATCCTGATATCGACTTTGCTATTGATTTGGAGACGGGCACTAATCCTATTTTCTATTTTCTCTTATTGGATGGCTCCGACTGAATTGAAGAAGTTGAAAAAAAATTGGAAGATTTGTTAAAGAAAGTTTTTATTCGTCCGAGCATATATCTTTGGGGTTCTCCTATATTATTTGTGAAGAAGAGAGATGGTACTATGCATATGTGTATTGACTACTGTCAACTTAGAAAAGTGACCATCAAGAACAAGTATACCTTGCGCGCATCGATAATCGTTTTTAACAGTTACAGGGTGCCTCGGTAATCTCAAAGATTGCCTTGAGTTTTGGTTATCATCAACAGAGAGTTCGGGAGTCTGATATCCCAAAGATAGATTTTAGGACCCATTATAGGCATTATACGTCCAACTGATGCCACCTTTGGATGTCGAAGTACCGACTCATTTTGAGATGGCATTAAGTTACTACTGATGAAACAAAACCAATATCTTTCTAAGATGTTCATACCTTATTTTATGTACTAGCTCTCTCCCCCAACCATGAAGAAGCTGGGATTCTAATCATTGGGACCACACAAGCTTTGATGTCAACAAACGTCTTCAACTGTATCAAATCATCCACATAGTGTTGGTGTCGAAATGTGAAGCCCAAGTTATCATTGATATTTGTCTCACTGTACGGGACTTTCACACCACAATCTTCCATAATATCAAGAGGCTTGAGAGTTATCTTCACCCGAATCCTACTTTTGGGAATGGCCTTGGCATAGGCCACAAATAATTCTCTAATCAAGCTTGGAATGTACAGGTCCTGAGGTGTGGTAAATTTCTTGAATTTATGGAACTTTAGAGTGTCCCACACCTTGGGTTACCAATCAATGACCCCGCCAGTTGATGGTCTCCTCTCCTCCAGGATTGTCTTGACCCCCTAAGCTTTTAATCTCTTCAAGTTCCTTGGAGCTATTATTTCCTTGATTCATATAGATGTCTAAAGAGGAGGGTAATGAATAATTTTAGATCAGGCTCACTTTGATGCTGTTAAGGACTTAACTCCGAAGGTGAAGGTGTAGGTGTAGGTGACTTGAATGCAATATGCTTTTGTTTGGTCATCTCTGCAAAACAAGCTCAAACACGAGTTGTGAGGCTAAATCATAGGTTAGTGATGTCACCCAAGTTACACCTCTTTCTTAGAGGATAACACGGTTGCTGTTAAGAAATAGAACCTAACAAAGGCTAGGGATGAACCCACAGGGAACACGTAGTCTTAAGAGAATTAAATTATGGCAACTTCAATGGTTAATCGACTTACTTCCCGGAGGCGGGGGGATCTTGCAATAATTAATGAAAAATATAACTAAACTAACTAATACAAGAGAGAAGTCAATATGCAGAGAAACTAGGGTATTGTGTTCCCCATGATTTCCCAACTCAGTATCACCGGATAACCTAATTCTTTCTAGTGTATAACATGCAGGACAACAAGTTATGTTATCCAAGCCCTTTGATTAAAAGTGAGAGGTGAATTTCACTATGCGACTTGGTCAATCTCAATAGTGTGCATTACTAACCCTTACCTATTAGTCCCAGTACAACCTTCCCTTAGCCCAGTTTGGTTGATTAGACAAGAACACATCAATCTAACCCTGTTAATTAATCTTTTTTCCTATTCATTATTACCTTGGTCCAATCCGCAATACTAGGCGAGTTCTAATGTTTTCCACCATACAAAAACATGCAAAACGAAGAGAGTTAATTAATACATGCATATACACCTTTCAAAAATTATGAATTATCTGGTTTTATTTTGTTAGTTCTTCATAGTTCCCACATACCTAGTTGTGGATTTAGCTACTCATGCCTTGTGTAGATGCAAAAAATATGGATTGATAAAACATAATTGAACACTCACACAATAGGATTAAGAAGAAGCAAATCCAGCTTCAATAAGAATCACAAGCTCAAAGTTTAAATTCAAACACAAGTGTTCTCAAAGACTCTCCAAAATGATTTAATAATTTTCTCTCTAATTACTGGGTTCTCTGAGTAGTGGCGAAGTAAAAAAAACCTCTCAAAAATAATCTAAGAAAACTTATTTATAATAAGTAAAATACAAGTCCTAAACAAAATAGGAGAATTAGTCGGCACGACATACGAAAGGGGTTTATGAGTTGTAAGGCATTCCACAACCCGTAATCGGGATCTCATGCTCCACTTCTGGAATTTCGGACTTCAACTCTATGACACCTTTCTACGACTCGTAAAGTGGTTTACGACCCGTAAAGGGGGTTTCATCTGATGAACTTGAAAAAGTCCCAATCTTTGATCCTCAGGGCACAGACCATCTTTTATAACTCGTAAAACCTTCTACGACTCGTCTATATGTTCATAGAATAAACTATAGAAAATAGCCCCGCATTGGATATTCACGAAACAACCCTACAACCCGTAGAATGATCTATGGCCCATAAAAGGTCTCGTCCAACAACAAACATCAACAACTTCTGTACTTTTTCAAAAAATCAAGGCCAATCTATAATCCTGCAAATATAAACATAAAAACACATAAAACCAACTAACATCGCATTGAGAAAACACAAAATTTCAAGTTTTAAGCATCATAAGTACTGTACTTTGGCAGCACATCAACACCCTAAACATAAAATTCTTGCATGTCCTCAAGCGACAGACTCAATCTATATAGATAATACAGTAACACATAGACCTCAACCCCATGGCATACATCACATAAATCTCAAACTCAGTTACCCAGATAAACTTTTCAAAACAGGATTAGATAGGTATCGAGAAAACCAATACAAATAGGTGCATGTGACAACACAACTATGACAAGCGAGGTAGTATCAACAATCCACAAACACTCAACAAGTCTAGTGCCAATAATGCAATGCAATTTCCCTCACAGAAAGAACTATTATATGTGACACTCAATGATGTTTTCATGTAAAACCTTGGAACTATGTAAAATCACTCCCACTCAAAAAAGGTATTCATGCATCATGCCTAATACCATAGGCTTACCCCTATGGTCATGATTACGACCTTCAACTAACTCGACTAGGTTCACTTTGACTCACAACTAAGAAATCACTTCTTTTTTTTTTTTGCACGCAACACATGGTTTTCTATATCACTAATTCACCCCCTCATTTTTGTGTTTCACACTTTCACCAACCACCCTCAACTTAGCTTTTAGCTTGTGTTGAGGTGCACAATATCCATTCTCAAAACCAAGGCCACTTTTGGTAGCCACCCTCAACTTAAGGTCTTTGTTTATGTCAAGGTGCATAATGTTCAAGGAAGGACCAGGGCTAATTTTAGGATTTTACAACTAACAAGGCTAGGTTAATCATGTCTTTTCAA
The DNA here is from genome assembly GCA_029948455.1 of Solanum rostratum. Taxonomy (NCBI): domain Eukaryota; kingdom Viridiplantae; phylum Streptophyta; class Magnoliopsida; order Solanales; family Solanaceae; genus Solanum; species Solanum rostratum. The sequence goes on from CM057046.1 coordinate 48,719,905, forward strand.
AGAATAGGTACATGTTAGACCCAATCATTAGGAACAAGAGATATATCATAGTTTTGGTCGATCATTTTAGGCTAAATGTACTATTAAGAACTATGGCCTATGATCAAATCCTATTCAAATTAATCTACAAATCTAACTTAGAGTAATAGGGGCAAGTTATGAATTAGAATAACAAACATGAATCTAGCAAAGTAAGCTCACCCTCACATGGCACTGCATACATCATCAATAAAAGACTCTCAGACTATGCTTCTTATCTTAATTTATCCTTACTTATCAAAACAAATATTGTCACACAACAAAACATGCATGGTTGCTATCCAATTACTAATCAAATTTTTTTTTAATGGGTATCATTTTTCAAACAAAACACAACAAACAAGTTATATGCCACAAGTGTTAGTATTATATGCTACAAATACTATCTAAAAATGCAAAACTAAGAGATTTAGTTAATACCTAGATATACACCTTTCAAGAATTATGAATTATGTGATTTTACTTAGTTAGTTCTTCATAGTTCCCATAACCCTGTGGATGTAGCTACTCATGCTTTGTGTAGATGCATGAATTATGGATTGAGAAAACCTAATTGAACACTTACACAATATAATTAAAAATAAGAAAATGCAACTTCAATAAGAATCATAAGCTTAAAGATGAAATTCCAACACAAGTGTTCTCAGAAACTCTCCAATAAGATTTCACGATTTTCTCTCTCTAATTGCAAAGTTCTCTGAGTACTAGGCAAAGAAAAAACACTTCTAGAAAATAACCTAAAAGCCTATTAATAATAAGTAAAATACAAGTCCTAAATAAAATAGGAAAACCAGTAGGCACACCATACAAAAAGGGTTTACATGCCGTATTGCATTTCACGACCCGTAATTAGGGTCTCGTACTCCGCTACTGGAATTTTGGACATCAACTTTAGACGCCCTTATACGACTCGTAAAGTGGCTTACGACCGATAAAGGGAATTTCGTCTGATGAACTTCAAAAAGTCCTAATCTCTGATCCTCAGGGCACGAACCATCTTCTACCACTCGTAAAACCTTCTATGGCTCGTCTGCATGTTCTTAAAATAAACTTCAAATTTAGCCCCTCTCTAGAATTGTTCATGAAACCACCCTATAGGCCATAGAATGATCCATGGCCCGTAAAGGGTCTCTTGTTACAACAAAAATCTGCAACTTTTGTACTTTTTCCCAAAATCAAGGCCAACCGATAATCCTGCTAATATGAAGACAAAAACAAGTAAAACCAACTAACATCAGATAGTAGGATGCTAATTGAGAATGCGAGAAACATGCAAGGTGAATAGGTCTATTTTCCTACCAAACATGTTCGGCGAACGTTTTCCGTAGTCAAATAGGCCTTTTCCCTTTTTTATATATTCAAACATTAAATCATTGTCACTTTCGATGATGGATGTGCAAATTCAACGTTCTGCCAAATTGAACCAGCAATGGAAAATACCACCGCTGAAAGTTACAGAACTCATCATCGAAACTCAATAAAAAAGGCAATATGTTTGATAATTTGGTGCATCACCAAGTCACTTTCGGCTGTCAAAATGACTGTCACCAAAAATGACCGTCGCCGAAAATGACTAACATAGCCTACACCCTCTATTTAAAAATTTGATCAATTAGCATCAAAATGAGGGGAATATCACACACTACCCACCATTAAAACACAAATATATGCACAAAGATATATTGCGACTTTCACATCATTACCATGGCTACAAACTCAATCAAGAGATGATTTACCCCTAAAATTGATATCACCCAATCTACCATTAGGCAAGTTAAACTTGCTCAACAGAATATAGGAGTTACTCAGACTTCACACAGAGACCACGAAAGCAACAAACTCCATGAGCATGCATGTTCACTCAAAGCATTCACATATTCAGGGTGATTTCCCAAAAAAAGGTTATTTAAAAAACAAAAGATAAGGGGGCCATCCCAAAACCCAAAGGAAGTTCAAGTTCACAAGCTTCTCCAAATTATACAAAGTGTCGAAGGGCCCACAAGGGTGAATGTTTAGCTTACTCAAATGCTTGATTCAAATGTTGCAAGCCTAGCCACCATGCAAAGGAATATGGAGGTGGGAAAGCACGTCCCTAAGGGCAAGGTGGACAAGCACAAGAAGCCCGAAAATCTAATTAGTTCAAGGCCCTTTATGGCCACTAAGAAGTGGAGGAAGCCTTGGATGTTGATTTCCATATGTTAAAAGTTGATCTAGGGGCTAATTTATGTTTTATCACACCATTTTGACCTAATAGATTTCATGCATGTAAAAAAGTTCTTGTTGAGCCTTTTAAATTAAGCACTCCCATCGGGGTCTGCATTGATGCACAAAGAGTCTATAGAGGTTGTCCCATGTCCATCATGCATAAAATTATTTCCTGTAATTTGGTAGAGATTTTCATAGTTAATTTTGATGTTATACTTGGGATGGATTGTTTGCATGATTCTTATGCCTCTATAGATTGTCGTACTCGTAGTGTTAAGTTTCAATTTCCAAATGAGTCTAATATTTAGTGGAACGGTAGTAATTGTTCATGTAAAGGTCTGTTCATTTCTTATCTCAAAGCCCACAAAATTATTTCTAAGGGGTTCATCTATCATTTAGTGAGCATTAAGGATATTATCTCTGAAATTCCACCTCCTTAGGCAGTCCCCATAGTCAATGAGTTTCCCAATGTATTCCCCTAGGAATTGCCCGATGTCCCACCCGAAAGGGAGATTGACTTTGGCATAGATCTTTTGTCTGACACTCAACCTATATCAATCCCTCCGTATAGAATATCCCGAACAGAGATATATAAAGGAACTAAAGTAGCAATTGAAGGATTTGCTAGGGAATGGACTTATTATACCTAGTAGGTCCCATTGGGGTGCCCTAGTGTTATTTATGATGAAAGATGGGTCACTCCGAATATGTATAGACTACCGCTAACTCAACAAAGTTAACATCCAGAAAACATATCCACTTCGGTAGATTGATGATCTATTCGATCAATTACAAGGGGCTAACACTTCTCCAAAATTGATTTGCGGTGCAGATATCATTAATTTAGGGTGGGGGAATATGATATTCAAGAGATGCCATTTCAGACAAGGTATGCACACATTGAATGTTTGGTGATGTCCTTTGGCTTATCTAATGCACTGACAATCTTTATGGACATCATGAATATGGTGTTCAAACCCTAACTTGATATATTTGTGGTGGTATTCATTGATGTCATTTGGATCTATCCACGGGAAGAAGAACATCACAAGGAGCATTTTAGGGTAGTCTTACAAACCTTGAGGGATGAGAAGATATTTTCCAAGATCAATAAATGTGTATTTTGGTTGAAGTAGGTTACATTTCTTGAGTATTTTGTGTCGGGTTATGGAATAAAGTTAACCCCAAAAAGATAGAAATTGTCCTAGACAATTGACCCCTATAGATATTACGAGTTTTTTTAGACTTGGAGGGGTATTATAGAAGTTTAGTTGAGGGGCTTTGCTCCATTGACTACGTTGACTCAAAAGAAAGTGATGTTTGTGTTGACAGGTAAGTGTGAGAAGAGCTTCAAAACTTTGAAGGATTGGCTGACTTTGGCTCCTTTTATTGACTTTGCCGTAGGGTACTAATGGCTTTGTTATTTCTTGTGATGCTTTTAGAATTGGTTTGGGTTGTGTGTTGATGCAACATAGTAAGGTGATTGCCTATGGTTCAAGACAATTGAAAGGGCATGAAAAGAACTATCCAAGACTGATCTTGAGCTAGTGGTCGTGGTATTTGCATTAAAAATTTGGCGTCATTACTTATTTGGAGTTCACGTCTACATATTCATCGATCATAAGAGCCTCCAACATGTATTTACAGAAAGACACCTCAATTTAAGGCAAAGGAGATGGTTGGAACTCATCAAGAATTATGACATCAGTGGGAAATATCACCTGGGTAAGGCAAATGCGGTAAGTGATACACTTAGTAGAGTGTCGATGGATAGTGCGTCTCACCTTGAAAATAATGGAAAGAGGGAATTAGTAGAAGAAGTTCATAGATTGGCTAGATTGGGGGTATATTTTAATGATACCAAAAATGGTACTGTGAATGAATCAACATTTGGTATACACAACCTACCTTGGTACCTTAGGGCACCATCTCCCCCTAGAGAGAAAACCTCTACCTTGCTCTCTTTTGCCAATGCCTTGAACACCAAAAAAGAAAGGTCAAGGTCTTGCTTGGATTTGACCTCTTCAATCAAAGAAGACTAGGAATTATCGATAACCACCACACCTCCATTTTGGTGTCATCTAACTAACCCCCACCCTAACCAATCGATGAACTTCTTTTACAACCTCTTTCTTTCCATTCTCAACATGAGCTACATTATACATGGATACCTACTTAGTGTATCGGCTACAACATTGGCTTTTCTTGGATGGTAATGTATCCTTATGCCATAATCTTTAAGAGGTTCCAACCACCTTCTTTGCCTCAAATTGAGATATCTTTGCGTGAACACATATTTAAGACTCTTCTGATCAGTGAAAATGTCCATATGAACCCATATAAATAATGATGCTTACTTTCAAAGCAAATACTACTGCCGCTAGATCAAGCTCATGGGTAGGATAATTATGCTCATGCACCCTTATACACCCCCAAGAGGCATAGGAAATAACTCTGCAACCTTGCATCAATATACACCCCCAAGCAAATTCTTGAAGAATCATATTATGCAACAAACCCTTTGAACCCTTCTGGGGAAGTCAAGATAGGAGCAGGCCTAAGCTTGTCCGTTAATGTTTGTGTCAACTTTGTGAACAGGTGAAAATGAATTTCTCCTTGTTTTGTGTCAAGTTTGTCAAAAGAGAAGCAATTGAAGAAAAACTCTCCAAAAATCTCAGGTAGTACCCCGCTAAGGCTAAGAAAATACTAATATCCATTAGAGTTCAGGGCCTAGGCCAATTTTTCACCACCGTCATTTTCATAGGATCTACTTTGATTCAATTACCCAACACCATAGGCCTAAGAAATGCAACCTACTTTAACCAAAATCACATTTCTCAAACTTAGGAATATACTTTTCCTCCCTTAAAATTTGCAACACTACCCTCAAATGTTTCACATGCTTTTTCTCGCTCCATAAATAAATCAAGATGTCATCAATGAATACACAACAAACATACCAAGGTAGGATTGAAGACCCTATTCATGAGATCCATAAAATATTGTCAGTGTATTGGTTAAGCCAAAATACATCACCAAATATTCATAATGGTCATACCTACTCCTAAAAGCCATTTAGGAATATAACATTCCCTCAGCATCATTTGATGGTGTCCGGACTGAAGATCAATCTAAGAAAAATGACTATCCCCTTGCATTTGGTCAGATAAATCATCTATCCACGGTAGGGAATACTTGTTCTTTATGTGACCTTGTTGTGGTCCTGGTCGTCAATGAACATTCTGAGTGAGCTATCCTTCTTCCTTATGAACAACACTGGTGCACCCCAAGGGGACTTGCTATGCCTAATAAAACCATCTCCAATAAGTCATTCAATTAATCATTCGACTCTTTCAATTTTGCCAGGGCTATACGGTAGGGAGGAAGGCAAATGGGTTAAGTATCCAAAATGACTTCTATATCAAAATTGATTTCCCTTTCAAGAGGAACATCAGAGAGTTCATGGGAAAGACATCAAGAACTCATTGATCACTGAAATCCACTCAATAGAAGTGACTTTGGACTCAACATTCCTAACCCATACAAGATGATAAATACAACCTTAGAAATTGCTTTCTGGGCTTTAAGAGAAAAGATGAACCTACCCTTTGAAAACATCCAAACATACTTCCTTATAGAAATTTCGATGATCGTTAGCAACATATTTACCCAACTAAGAGTTGGTGTTGAATTTCACAAGGAATAGTATAAAAAACTCTACTAGTTATCCTATTTTAGTCGTTGGTTCTATTTCCAAAAAACAATCAATAAAAAAAAAGTAAAAATGGGAATTTTGAACTAAAATCCTAAGTATGAGTATGAATGTGAATAAATAAACTAAGGCTTAGATAGTTTGATGGATTACTAGGGTTGTGGTCCCCGTGACATATAACTAGTAAGCATTTAACATAGGTATATTGTTTGTCATATTGAGTGTAGAATCTAGCGAGTGAGGTAACCTCTAGTTTACCTTCCGGTCCCTCCTAGAAGCATGTCATTCATATCCTCCCACTATCAAAATTTTTTCAATACTAAGCCTCGCTCTAGATTTTAGAGAACTATTACCTCCCATTTAAAAGTTCTTAGACAAAGTTGTCACCTTCAAATTTACGTTGTGATATTCTTTTCCTAATCACTACCAACCTCCTGGGCAAGCAATGCATATGAGTGAGTTTTTAATCCATGCAGTCATCAAGAAAGGCTTTTTACCAAAGAAAATCACAATACGTAGAGTGCAAGTTTCAATAAAACCGTAAGTTTTTCCTATTTTATTAAAACGTCATGGTTCCCACAACCCTAGTTGTGGGTCTAAATTATTGACTTTACAAGAATTTGAACAATTTTCATAATGTAATTCATAGTTAAATCACATATAAGGAAGAATAAATTAATTATTGTTGTTGCACGAAGAATCTGGAGACAAAAACTTGATCCAAACTTCAAACGATAAAACAAAATGTGAAACTTAAAGTTATGAAAAATTGCTTCTATCCAGGCGTGCTTTTTAGTGAACGAAATTCTGGAATATTAATGTGTTTTCAGTGTGTGAGAGCTTCCCCAAAACGTGGGGAATAAATTTATAAGAATATATTCCTATATTTTATTTATAGTCTTAAAACTATCCTAAAACAAGCAGGAAAAGTACTCTTATTTGGACTAAGAAAAGTATCCTAGTTTTACTTGGATTTCCAGTCGTGGCATGTGTACGAGCAGTACCAAGAGTCGTGGTCCTCTTGATGATCATCCATGCCCTTCTATGGTGCCTCCCTTGGTGCTGAAAATATCTTAATCCACTTTGGTCTTCATGAACACATTCACAACTCGTGAGAGTGTCCACGAGTTGTGTAAGGTCTCGTGGTGAAGCCTTTCAATGACATTTATTGAAGCTCACCAGGGCGAGGCAGTCTCATGACCTGTCAAGCACTCTACGGGTCGTGAATCCTCTCGTCGTGTACTCCTTTGCTCCGTGTTGTCTCAAATAGTCTTGGGACAATTGACTACTATTTTTCCATGTTAGTACGCTCAAATAAGTTGAATTCTTAGGGGTAGTGTGAAATTCCCAGTGTGACATCTTCAATTCGATCCACCACAAAAGGCATTGATTTCTCCCGAAATAGCCTTATACTTGTGCATTTCACCATTGCCTTGGCAATTTCCTTATTTTTAGCCTCAAAACTATGCCAGATGATCCTCATGCTTGTCTAAGTGTACCCACAACCTATTCTTCCTAATTAATAGTCCATCATCATGTTAAGTTAGCTCAATGTCTGTGAAATCCATGCAATTCTCAGTTTCCTACAAAACAAACATAAAACGCATACTAAACTAACAAATGCACATAAGAATTCACAATAATTCTATGTTTTAGGAATCTTAAAAGTCACATTTTGATGACTCATCAACATCCTCAACTTAGAACCATCCTCAAGAGATGACCAAAAATGAAAGATAACATCGTATAGATACAAGTATTCAATAGGAATCACACAGTAAACTTCTATCAGCACAGAAATGCCTAGAAAGTAAGCTTATAATATATTCAAACCTAAACTCACTCACAGAGATCTAGTTAAGCATTATACCACACACAATTGGCCTAAATAATCTCAAGAACAAAGATGAACTGGTTAGTTTAGCAACAAAATAGTGCCCTCACTACAATGAAATCTCAAACACTATAATTAAATGCAAAATAGAGAAAGAAATGTATACGCTTGCGCTCACAAAATACATCCAATCAACACGCAAGTATAGACCATTTCCTTCCCTTTATTATCGCCACCTTCACTCTTGAATGACCTTTTTAGGATCACTTTAGGACTTTTGCGGCTTGTAACATAGGCTTAGTCTAGGGTTGGGTATATTTAGGATCAAAGTGACTAAGTTTCCCCTCCAAGATGCTACTTTATCTTAGACATCTACTTTTGTCCCCCAAACTCTTATTTTTCTCATTTTCCCACTTTCATTTTGCCGTTGGGAGTGATTCCTGTTTTCATTCATACTTCTTTTTTTTAATTTTTGTCTCTTTTGTTTTACTCATGGTCATACCACAAACTTTTTCTTCTGATCTCCACAATAGTCTTTTTTCCAATCTCAACTTTTCTACTTTTCCTACAATAACCATCCTTATCTGAGGCTTTTGGCCCGAGTTGAGGTACACAATGGCTTTTTAAAGGACCAGGGCCAACATAAGCCATCCTCAACTTAGATTGAGATTCACAGTATCCCTGGAGAGACTATGGCCAAACTAAAGATCTATATATAGATAAAGAAGGTATGTTGGGTGATACAACGAAAAGGTCTATTTAGGCTCCACTTTTGGTTCAAAAGGGACAATTTCTTTTGGTTGGCGAATTTTAGACTAAGTGACTTCACAACAAAAATGTCCTAAGATCCTATTCTAGTCCAATCATTCAATTGTTATAGTGGGACTAACCAGGCAAGTTCTATCTTATAAGTGCATCGATCAAATTAGAAATATAAGCTCGCACACACACATGGGACATATCCTACATTATTTAGTTCTAACCAACAAAGTCATGTTTCATTCATCAAGGTGCTAACTAGACAATGTACACAATCCTTTACAAGGATCACGCAAGTTGGTAAGAATGGGATGCATGCACATATAAGTTTTTTGAAAAATTGTAAAATTGGTGCATTTTCAAAAAAATAATGGGTTACTATAGACTACTATAACAATGGGTTACTTTTATCACCATCTTCTCCAACCTAGAGTTGCTCGCCCAAATCCAGTCCTATCTGTATTTTTGAGATGTACATGTTTCCATTTCCATCAGCTTTGTAATATGTCTATGCTAACAATTTCCTTGATCATGATTGGCCCCATCTATAATAGTATCCATCTCGTTGATAGTTACAACCTTGGTTCCTGAAGTTGTAATTCTTAAAACACGCTTGATTGTTCATGAACTTGGCATCTTTATGAAAGTTGAAGGCATGATATACAAATGTTCATTGTTGATAGCCTGGGCCTTTTCAAACCCTCCAGACAATAAGCATTTGGTCAATAGGTCCATATGGGTATTGATGTGAGCCATGTCCTGGTCTCACTCCTCTTGTTTTCTCTTCTTCTCTGCCGACATCTCAAAGATAAAGGTAGTTCCATCAAAATCCCTTGAGTACCATGCTCGATTGCTTTGAGACTTCATCAGGGATTCCTGTGGATTCTTTAAACGTCATGGCCATTAACGATCCTTCACAGGCTGCATCAACAATTAATTTAGTGACAAAATTGTAAGATCTATAATATACCTCTTACATATGTTCATCCATGAGGTTGTGGTGTGGGAACTGCTTCTACATCTATCTAAACCTATCCTAATTCTCATGCAGAGCTTCTGACGATTTCTTCTTGTGAGCACTTATCTAATCCTTTAGTTGTAGCTGTTGATAAGGTGGAAAGAACCTCTCCAAAAAGACTTCTTTTAACTCCCTTTAGCATGAGATAGAGTCATGTGGCAACTTATTGAGCCACTTTATTGCCTCCCTAGACCGGGATAATGGAAACAAGCGTAGGCGGATAGCTGCTTGATTCACCCTATGAATCTCTAATGACTTGCTGGTGGCAATGAAGCTCATCAAGTGTTGGTTTTCATCCTCACTAGCTGCTTTACTAAATAGACCCTTTAGGTTCAATATTATCATCATAGTTCTTATGATAGTGAATTTCACAACATTAGGAAGTGCGAGAAGTACTATAGCACCAATATCACCTAAACCATCCGCATCCTCATCATCATATGCTAAATTTACTAGTCTTAAACCTTGGTCTTGCAGTGCAGGCTGAAGTGGTGGTAAATGTATGGCTTCCTAGTTTGATATGTTCCTATCATCGTTATCTCAGGGTTGATTGTCACCCAACTCTCTTATTCATAATGTCTCACGAACTTTTGCATTCATGATCCTAATCGATCTTTGCAGCTGAGGGTCATATGGAATCAATGTTGCACCCTCATTTTGGGTGGCTTGCATACAAAACCTGTTCCTTACACAAAAATATACTAACAAAAGTAAAATTAGGAAATAGAACTATAACTAAAAAGAGAAAACTAATAGATTATTTCAAAGCCATATTCCCCGGTAATGGCTCCATTTTTTATAAGATTCAAACATATTTCCTTATAGAAATATGGACGATCATTAGCAATATATTCATCCAACAAAGAGTCGAGGTCGAATCCCATAGGGAGGTTGGAACAACTCTAGTAGTTATCCAATTTTAGTCGTTGGTTCTACTTCCAGAAAAACAAAATACAAAAAATTAAAAATGGGGGTTTTGAACTTATATCCTAACAATGAGTATGCATGCAAATAAAATAAACTAACGGTTCGATACTTAGATGGATGACTAAGGTTGTGGTCCCCATCACATATAACTAGTAAGCATTTACCATAAGGCATATTGTTAATTATATTGCATGTAAAATCAAGTGAGTTAGATAACCTCTAGTTCACTCTCGACCCCTCCTAGAAGCATGCCATTCATCTCCTCTCGGTCTCATAATGTATTCAATACTAACCCTCACTATGGATTTTAGAGAACTATCACATCCCAGTTTCAAGTTCTTAGATGAAGTTGTCACTATCGAATTTTCATTGTGATATTTCTTTCCTAATCACTAGCCCCTCCTCTGTATGAAATGAAAATGAGAGAATTTGGAATGCATGCACTCATCAATAAAGACTTTTAACCAAAGAAAATTACAATACGTGTAATGCAAGTCCCAATAAAACCCTATGTTTTGCCTATTTTCTTAAAACGTCATGGTTCCCACAACCCTAGTTGTGGGTCTAAATTATCAACTTTGCAATAATTTGAACAAGCATAATAATGTAACGTATAGTTAAATCACTTAATAAGAAGAATAAATCAATTATTGAAGTTGCACGAAGAATCCAGAGACAGAAACTTGAACAAATCTTCAAATGATAATCAAAACACGCAATTAAAAGTTATGAAAATTTTGTATTGTCCAAGCGTGCTTTTAAAGAACAAAATTTTGGAAATTTAATGTGTTTAGCATGTGAGAGTAGCCCCCAAACCTAGGGAATACGTTTTTAAGAAAATAAACCTAAGTTCAATTTATAGTCTTAAAACTATCCTAAAAAGAGTAGGAAATGTAGTCTTATTTGGACTAGGAAAAGTATCCTTTTTCGACTTGGATTTCCAGTTGCGGCATTCTTACTAGCAGTACCATGAGTCATGGTCCTCTTGATGATTATCCATACCCTTCAGTGATGCCTCCCTTGGTGCTTAAAAAGATACAAATCAGCTTTGGCCTTCACAAAGACCTTTACCACTCGTGAAATTGTCAATGCGTTGGGCAAGGCATCATGGCTTTTTCCTTGGTGCGCGACAGTATTCAATGCTCCATGCCAGTTCTAACAAGAACCTTCATGGATCATGGAGTGCACCATGAGTCATGTAAGGTCTCATGGTGAAGCCTTTCGACAATGTTCCTGGAAGCTCACCTGGATGAGGCAGTCTCGCGACTTGTCAAGCACTCTATGGGTCATGAAACCTCTAGTGGAGTACTTCTTTGCTCCACATTGTCTCAAATAGTTTTGGGACCTTTGAATACTTTTTTGCCAACTATTACACCTTCAGATGAGTTGCATTATTATCCATCTAATGTGTGAACTTCCTAGTGTAACATCTTCAATTCAATCCACCACAAAGTGTTTTGATTTTCCCGAAATAGCCTTATACTTATGTGTTTGACCATTGCCTTGGCATTTTCTCTGTTTTCTATCCTCGAACCTATGCCACATGATCCTTATGCCAGTCCAAGTGTACTCACAAACTATTCTTCCCAATTACAAGTCCATCTTCATGTTAACTACTCTCAATGTCTGTGAAATCCATGCAATTCTCGTTTTCCTACAAACAAACATAAAAAGCATATTAAACTAACAAATGTTCTTAAGAACTCGCAATAATTCTATGTTTTAAGCATCGTAAAAGTCATGTTTTCATGACTGATCATCCTTAACCACTGAATTGTGACCTTCCCACTCAAGGACGGGTTTATTAGGAAATCAAACCTTACGGGTTCTACTCTCAATGGAAGCATGATATGCATGCAACAAATCCATCCAAAAAATAATGCCAAACTCTACCATGTCAAGGTCAACAAAATCACAAGGCAAGATATTATGTAATATGGACACGGGACAAATCCTATAGACTCTTCTAGCTACAATAGACTCACCAATTGGGGTAGACACCTCAAAGGGTTCACATAACAATTCGGGACACACATCAAGCCTATTAGCAACAAATGGGGTAATGAAAGATAAAGTGGAACCTGGAACTAATAAAGCATACACATCATAATCATAAATATTTAACACACTGGTGACAACATTTGGTGCCTCATCCACCCTTTCCTCCCATGGAGAGCATAAAACCAGTTATGACGTGGAGGACCTTCTTGTTGACCACCTTGTGCCCCTAGGCCAGCATGGGCACCATGCACTTGAGGAAGACCATCTCTACGCTTTTTCAAAGAATTTGAAAAATCAAAAATCTTGTGGTCCATCGTTCGACACACAAAGAAAGCAACCACATCTCGATAACATCTGCCACTGTGGTTCTTTCCTCACCATCCACACTTAGGAAGTATTGATCCACCATTACATACTTGAGCTTTAGGGTTTGGTACCCTATCATTGGTGAACCTTTGGTTTTGAACCATTTTTTATCCTTGACCTTCTAATTTTTGGCCTTGTTGGAAACAATCACCTCCACCACCCCTAGAACCTTAAACCCACCTTCATAATGAGCTCTCTTAAACTCCCCACTTTCTCTTTTAAAGTTTTTCTCCCTCTAGTTGTTCAACATATGCCATGCACTTAGACAACTCCATCTCCCCAATGAACATGGCGGTGCAGCACTCTTCATTGATCAAGTTCGATACCCCCGACACAAACTTGTTCATCCTTTCCTAAGGATCGACAAACAGGTTGGGAGGATACTTTGAGAGCTTGTTAAATTTGAGGTAATACTCCCTCACAATCATGGAGCATTATTTGATATTCCTAAATTCCATCATCTTTGCCTCTCTTAGTTCATTAGAGAAGAAATGGTTAAGGAAAGTGGCTATGAATTCATCCCATGGAATATGCTCATCATCCACCCTCTCCATCTAGCTTCTATTGAGTGAACCATATTTGTGTAAGGCCGTTGAGTTGATAGGCCGAAAGTTCTGCCTTCTCCTCCGAGATTACACCCATAATAGAATGAACTTTGTACACCTAATTAATAAACTATTGAGAATCTTACTCCACTTTAGAGCCATGAAACTCCGAAGGGTTCTTTCTAGCTAAGTCTCTTATCCTTAAGTCCAAAGTAGGAGCATGAGGAGCTTGGGACCTTTGGTTAACTTGATTAGCCCCGGCTTGTGCCAATAACGTGACCACATATTTATATTCGGCATGAGTAACCCCCTCTTCTTGGGGAGTATGAGGAGCCGAATGGGCTTGATCCTCCTTAGGAATAGGAACTTTTTGGAGCATCCTTCTTGAAAGCATTACCTAAAAGTGCAAAAGGGAAATTTTTAACGATGGGAAGTCCTAAAGGCCTTTCATTTTACACCCTTCATTGACCCTTGCCGACTTTCTTAACAAGCCCTCAAGCCTCTTTTGTGCACCGTAATGATAGTATCTTGTACTTGAACCCATGGCTCACTTTTCTAAGTAATGGGGAAGAGGACCAAAATGTGCCATTGAAAGACTCTATTGAGATAAAGATGGGCTGTCAAGAATGTAGAGGAGGTAGGATGGGTAGTTGGTTAGATCTATTATGGATTGTACATGGACAGTAGTCAATGTTTACGTTACTTAAGCCAATATTCTCGCTTCCTCTTTGTCCACTACCACTTGCACAGAGGCTTTCTTCTTAGGAGGAATGCTCCCCTACTAATGTATTTTTACATTGCATAGCTTTGGTAGGTCACTTAGCCTCATTCATCTTCAGTGCAAGAGCACTCAATCAGTCAGCTATTATGCACTCTTTTAAGGGTGGCTGCTTCTAGGTAAACCTGTTGGCTGTCTCTGCACCCCTACCCTCTTTATCACTGAGTGGTCATTTAGGGGCCTTACGTGATCTAGTAGGCTCTCTTAAGTATGTTCGAAGCAAGCACCTAGTAAGATATGTTTGGACCTATAGAAGAGTAATAAAGCTCAACCAACGATTAATATCATAACAAAACTATTAGGAATTACTGGGCATGCGAGTTTGACGTAGCCCATTTGATACCTTCACATCCAAGAATCAACAAATTCGAGTCCGCATTGTTCACAAAATATTGGGTGTTCTTTTTCAAAAATAGATAATTTTGTATCCAACTGTATAAAGGCTGGTGTAAATATATAAAATAGGAGATGTTGTATGTTGTAATAGTATCTACAAGCCCTAAATTATCAACATGCTCTCTGAGCACATTATAAATTTATCCCAGAGTCGCTCCCCACAAATGTTACACGTATGATACATGTTCTTTCTATTTCCCCAAGTAAAGCTCTTTGCATTGCAATGCCTATTGTGTTGGCTTGGCCTTTCATAAGTGGATAAATAATAAATTGTCCATAATAAATACATTGACTATATGTTCTTGTGTCAAGGCCCGATTTCTCGAACCCTGATGGCGTCTACTAACCCCACGTAGACAAGCAAAAACCCTACGGCCCGTAGCATACGCGGTGGGCCATACAACACTCACAATAAATAATAATAAATAAAGGAGGAATAAATAAGAAATGCAGAAGCTAATCATGACATAAGTAGATACAAAAGCTAAATCCCGACCCAAGAATAGTGATGTGGCGAAAACAGGAGCTATATAAATACAGTATCCAAAATAGACCCAGACATATACAGATGATCAGACTGAATATAAATGGGTCTAAAGTCTGTCAAGAGATAAATGACAGAATAAACAACTCCTGAATAAAAGACTCGATCAGCGGGGCGACAGGCTCACCGAATCCTCCAAAATGTGACTCCTCAGTACGCACGATCGTGATGCCTACGCTTACCCACACCTGGCTCTGCACCACGAGAAGGCACAACAAGTGTAGCATGAGTACCACAATAAAGTGATACCCAGTAGGCTAGGCCCACTAGGATCAATAAATATAACATAATAATAACGAGGTAAGTAAAACAGGCAATATCAGTGAGAAAACAAATACCAACATGACATAATGTAAATACCCAATGGACAACAATAGTAACAACCTTGGGCACCCTTAGCCCGAATAATAAGAAAATCTCAAAGCCACCGCTAGGCAAATAATACAATACCTCTATCACAGCCCGAACCAATAAAGTATCGAATACCGAAACGCAGGAATAATAAGCAAGCAAGTAAGTAAATGCGCAAAGTAAAAACGAATATAACAAGAAAAACTTACCTGGCGTCCCATACCACCGGCAAGTACAAAACGTCAAAGCAAAACTCACCGTGACTTCCCTCGTAAGCCTGGTGGACACAACAAGAATATAAGCAAGGAAATGGGGGCGGAAATTAAGTAAGTAGAGCCAAATCCGTCAACTAAAACAACACCTGCTCGAGCGAAACACCCACCCCTAGGATGACGCGAGCCACAATCCATATAAACCAACCTCTATGGCAATATGCGCGAACATGCTCAGTGTAGGTCGACCTCTACGATGACACGAGCAAAGGCTCAGCATAGCTCAACCTCTATGAAAAATGCGAGCTAAGTAGGGCGTGCACGTCAATTGCTATGACCGCTATACAAAACAACATCAACAACAAATCTCAAAAATATTGGAATCCTACTACTAAGGATCTCACGATGCAACTCTCACAATATATTATATCCACTCATCCCATACTCTACGTACCCCCCTACGACACCACAAGCCTACCGGACACAACTCAAATCGTCCCGTCTATGTCCCGCGACGGGACCCCAAGTTCACTAGTGAGGGATAACAATATAAACGAGGTCAAATCAACCTAAATATCATCCCATTCACTAACAACTATGATATTACATTTATTCAAACCAGTCTCACATTGCTACGAGGTAAACCGAGCCTACCTGGGCGCCGACGATAGCCAAAACGAGCAAGAATAGCCCCAACGTTGCAAACCGGCTCACAGATCAATGAATAACTATCAAATATATATTCTAGACATCAATAGGAGCGTTTTGATACCCATATTGCAATACAAAAATTATCGGGCAAAGCGGGCCTAAAAACGTGCCCTCGAGCCCGAAGCTCCGAAAAAATATTTCGAACACACCGTGTCGTCCCTCATGATTTATGGGACTCATGGTTCGAATTTGAGCTCCAACGGACCACCAAAACTTCCTCAAACGCTCAAATTACACAAACTAATTAGCGCGAATTGACAATATGGCGTTCTAAAATTTCGAGACTTACCCCCGGTGATCACACTAGCTCCAAGACCATGAATCAATCCTCAAACACCCAAGAAGCTAGCAAAAATCATTGGGTTTAATTATAGTTAGTAAACACCCCCAAAATCACTAAAAACGAGTTAAGGGCGAAGAAATTTCCTTAATAGTGCGATAACAATCGACCCCACACGTTCCAATATCGATACCCACGAATTTCCACTCAAAATCCACCAAGAATCTCCACCCTAACCCTTATTTTCTTTCAAAAATCGAAATAATGAGACATGGGGGAGGGGGGGCTAAGGGGCTGTTTGAAGGATTAAATAGGTTGGGCCCAATTGTTTACCCTTATTAACTAAAAAAACGCATATGGCATCAGTGAATCAGCAACCCAAGTGCCCTTGGGCCAAACTATCCTCCAACATGGGCCGGGTTCGAACCCCACTAGCAGCGCCCCTTTATACAATATTTTTTTTATTTTTAACAACAGCTGAAAACTTCTTATCAATTTCGTCGGTTATTTCGAAACTCAAGCAGAGTCCGATTTTAACAAACTTTATATGCATGTATATGTTTTTTGACGTTTCGGATCCAACGGAACCATCTGTTTTTTCATACGACGCTCCGATATGGCTGAAATAGCAGAAAGACAGCAGCTGGAAACAACTTTTTATCAATTTTCTTGGAATTCCGTCGGTTATTTCGAAACTCAAACGGAGTTCGATTTTAACAAACTTTATATGCACTTATATGTTTTTCGACGTTCCGGACCCAACTGAATCGACGAAATCGCGATCGAAGGTCGTTTGCTCAAAAAGAGTCATTGAGTTCCTTTAACAAATAAGGAACTCGGGGGGCCAAAATCACAACGAAAACCCCGGGAATCAAAACGACACCTCCCCTAGCCTAAAATCATCATTTAAAACTGTTAGGAATCGACGGAAATGCAATAGGGCGCACTGTTTGATGGGAAATGCAATATGGCTCCACTTTTACCGGTAAACTTGAAAACTTACAAAATCGAGCCTAAAATCAAGCCGAACTCATCCGGAAGCAAACCTATAGTCTATCTTGACTATTTTCGACGTTACAGAGCTAATGGAAGTGACGAAAATGGGTTTTGATGCTCCGATCAATAAGTCCTCCCTTTTTGGGCCATTTCCTTAAGCCTTAAGAACTAAATTTCCATATTTTAGCTCAAAATCTTCCGTGAGGTTCCGGGAACCAAACCGAGACTTCACCTAAGTCATATTCAATATTTCGGAGTTAACGGAACTGTGCTCGATTTTGAAATCGTTTGCTGAGATTTCACTTTTTGGTGCACTTAACTTAAGCTTAAGTTCCAAAAATGAGGAAAATGAGATATTTATGAATTTAGTCACTGGGGCACCCGACTACCGGTCCCAGCAGGTCGTATACGACCTGGGGTAATTGTATATACGCTCTAAATATGAAAAGATACATGAAAAATATAATTTTGGCCATACGGGTCATCACAATATCCCCCACTAAATGGGACTTTTGCCCTCAAAAATCAAAGTGAGAAAGGTACCTGGAGTCTCGAACAAGTGTGGATACTGAGTCCGCATGTCCCGCTCTATCTCCCAGGTAGCCTCCTCGATTGGTCTGCGTGCCCAGCGAACCTTCACAACCGGAATCTCCTTAGTCCTGAGCTTCCTCACATCTCTAGCAATAATAGCCTCAGGCTGCTCAATGACTGAAAGCTGGTCATCAACCTCCACCTCACTTGTATCCTGCCGAAGCACATGTGACGGGTCCGATACATACTGTCGGAGCATGGAGACATGAAATACAGGATGTACTGTTGATAACTCAGGTGGTAAGGCTAGTCTGTAGGCAACCTCCCCAATCCTCTCAAGTATCTCATATGGCCCAATGTACCTCGGACTAAGTTTGCCTCTCCGGCCGAACCTCCGTATGCCCTTCATGGGCATGACACGCAGAAACACCCTATCACCCACGCTAAACTCCAACAGTCGATGCCTACGATATGCATAAGACTTCTGCCTACTCTGGGCCTCACGAAGTCTATCCTGAATCACACGGACCCTATCAACGGTATCCTAAAGTAGCTCAGAACTCTGGTTCGTCATCTCGTGACCGCTAAACCAACTAATCGGCGACCTGCAACGTCTACCATATAATGCCTCAAAAGGAGCCATGCTAATGCTGGAGTGGTAACTATTATTATAAGAAAACTCCGCTAATGCCAAGTACCTGCTCCAACTACCGCCAAAATCAAATACACAAGCTCGCAACATATCCTGTAGTACCTGAATAGTCCGCTCGGACTGGCAATCTATCTGGGGGTGAAATGTTATGCTCAACAATACATCAGTTCCCAACTCACGCTGAAATGCCCTCCAAAATCAAAAAGTGAACTGAGTACCACGATCTGAAATGATAGAAACAGGCACCCCATGCAATCTCACCACCTTAGAAACATACAACTCCGCCAACCTCTCCGCTGTCCAAGTCGTCTGAGCAGCTAGGAAGTGTGCGGACTTGGTCAATCGAGCAACGATGACCCAAATCTGATCATGACCCCTAGGCGAACAAGGAAGACCTGTGATGAAATCCATAGTAATGTTCTCCCATTTCCATAAAGGAATAGGGAGGCGCTGAAACTCACCGGCCGGTCTACGATGCTCAACCTTAACCTGCTGACAGGTCAAGCACCTAGACACAAAAGTAGCTATCGAGCTCTTCATGCCCCACCACCAATACAATTGTCGAAGATCCCTATACATACGAGCCGTGCAAGGATGAACTGAGTACCTAGTACTATGGGCCTCTCTCAACAAGGTCTGGATCAAATCACCAACCTTAGGAACCGCAAGTCTACCAACCCAATGTACCCCGTCAGAATCAATCTTACCCTACTCGAACTCACCGCTAGCAACCCGCTCTTTCAGCTCAACTAAACTAGGATCCTCGAACTGGCGACGACGAATCTGATCATATAAGGCAGAGCTAGACTCAACATGAGCTGTAACTCTATCTGCAGACGAAAGATCCAACCTAACCAAGCTGTTAGCCAAGGACTGGACGTCCCGAGCTAAAGGTCTCTCCGAAGTTTGTAAGGTTGCCAAACTACCCAAGCTGACCGCTATCCTACTCAAAGCATCCACTACCATATTAGCCCTGTCCGGATGATAAAGAATACTCAAATCATAGTCCTTCATAAGCTCAACCCATCTCCGCTGTCTAAGGTTAAGCTCCCTCTGACTAAGAATGTACTGTAGGCTGCGGTGGTCAGTGTAGATATCACAATGCACTCCATATAGGTAGTGTCTCCAGATCTTGAGCGCAAATACTACCGCCGCCAACTCTAAGTCATGAGTGGGGTACTTACGCTCGTGAGTCTTTAGCTGGCGAGAGGCCTAAGCATTCACGTGACCCTCCTGCATCAAGACACAACCCAACCCAATACCTGAGGCATCACAATATACGGTATACGGCTGACCCTCGATCGGTAATGCTAACGCTGGGGCTGTAGTAAATAACTCCTTTAGCTTTAGAAAGCTGGACTCACACTCCGCGGACCACTGAAAAGACACCTCCTTCTTCGTCAATCTAGTGAGGTGTGCAGCAATAGATGAGAAACCTTGAACAAACCGACGGTAATACTTGGCTAGACCAAAGAAGCTACGAATCTCAGTAGGAGTAGTAGGTCTAGGCCACTCACGAACGACAACCACCTTGGCTGGATCAACACTAAGCCCAGCACCCGATACGAAAGCAACGGACTCAAACCAAAACTCATACTTTGAGAACTTAGCATAAAATCGCTCAGTCTTCAAAGTCTCCAACACAATTCTTAGGTGCCGCTTGTGTTCTGCTCGACTCCGCGAATACACCAGAATGTCATCAATGAACACAATCACGAAGGAGTCAAGGTAATTCCTGAACACCCGAGTCATCAAGTCCATAAATGCGTCAGGAGCATTAGTCAACCCAAAGGACATGACTAGAAATGCGTAGTGACCATAGCGGGTCCTAAAGGCTGTCTTCGGGAGATCCTCAGCCCGAATCCTCAACTGGTGGTAACCGGACCGCAAGTCAATCTTAGAGAACATGGTGGCTCCCTACAACTGATCAAACAAATCATCCACTCGAGGCAAGGGATATTTGTTCTTTATGGTCACTTTGTTCAGCTGCCTGTAATCAACACACATACGCAAAGATCCGTCCTTCTTTTTCACAAACAAAACCGGAGCACCCCAAGAAGATATACTAGGACTAATAAAACCTCTATCAAGTAGATCCTGAAGCTGGGTACTCAACACACGAAGCTCAGTAGGAGCCATACGATACAGAGGAATAGAAATAGGTCGAGTACCCGGCTCAAGGTCAATACCAAAATCTATATCACGCGCGGGAGGCAAACCAGGAAGGTCAGAAGGAAAAACATCAACATACTCACAAACAATAGGAACAGAAGCAGGAGACAATACATCGGCACTAGTATCACGGGCATGCGCTAAGTAAGCAAGACAACCACTAACAACAAGTCTACGAGCCCGACAACATGATATCACCCTCACCGATGTACGACTAGTGGGTCCACACCACATCACTGGGGGCACACCAGGCATAGTAAAGGTCACCGTCTAGGCATAACAATCTAAGACCACACGATAATAAGATAACCAATCCATTCCCAGAATCACATCAAAATCAAGCATGTCTAACTCTATCAAGTCTGCCCGAGTGTCACAACCCCGAATAATCACAATACACGATCTATATACACGGTCCACCACGAGGGCCGCCCCAACAGGAGTAGATACACTCAAGGGAATAGATAACAGCTCACTAGTCAAACCCAAACGAGAAGCCAAGTACACAGACACATAAGATAGAGTGGAACCCGGGTCAAATAGTGTAAATGTGGAATGCCCATAAATAGATAATATACCAGTGACGACATCATAAGCACCCTCGGCGTCAGCCCTGTCAGGAACGGCATAAAGCTGATGTGGTGCTCCCTCCTGTCTCTGACCATCCCGGCCCCTCTGACATCCCCTCTGACCTCCACCCCTAGCTCCCTGAGCTACCGGTGGTGCATCTCTAGCCGGCGGTACTACCTGAATAGGTTGTGTAGGTGGTGCGGCAGTACGCTGTGGCCTACGACGAGGACAGTCTCTCACGTGATGACCAGCATCACCACACTCAAATCAACCACGACCACGACGACCCCCACTCTCACTAGGACAATATCTAGAGTAGTGACCAACCTCACCACAACTATAGCAAGCCCCTCTCTCTCTGGCTGTACCTCGAGAACCGTCAGCTGAAGTACCAGAACCGGAACTCTGGCCCCTGGCGGGCTGGCTGGACTGACCCTGCTCTGAAGTATGTAGTGCAGCATGATAACTCAGGCCCTGACGGCCCTGTGACTGACGAGACCTCGAACCACCTCTTCTGTGACCACCACTCGGTGACCGGGTACCCGAAAAGCTACCCTGATGTCGTGCCCTTTTATCACCGGTCTCCCGAGCCTGACGATCAAAGAGCTCCTGCTGGAGAACCTCCTCAATGATCTCAGCGAGGGTACCACCTCGCGCAACAGTACGGTCAACCTGTCTTTGCCTCTCCAAAGTCAACCGGTCAACAAAGAATCTAACTCTGGCCTGCTCGGTAGGTAGAAGATCAGGAGCATAGTGGGCCAATCTCATGAACTCGGCCTCGTACTCGGAAACCAACATCGACCCCTGCTGCAACTGTAGGAACTGAGAACGAAAGGACTCTCTGACACTGCGGGGTACATACTGGTCCAAGAATGCATATCTAAACTGCCCCAAGTCGGAGAGGGCGATCCTATATGCCTACAATCCATGTACGAATGATACCAGTAACCTGCCTCCTTATCTAGGAGGTAAGAGACAAAGTCTGGTTCATGCGACTCTAATATCTGCAGAGTCCTCAGTCTACTCTCAACAACAGTGATGAACTCGGTGGCATCCTCAAATGGAGCTCCAGAAAACCGTACAGTGGCAATCCTCAAAAACCTGTCCAAGGCCTTCCCGACCTCAGACGCTGGGAGAACACTAGAAGTAGTGGTTGCGGCGGCACTATCTTCTGGAATAGGCGCCTGAACCCTCACTGGTGGCGGCTAAGTAGTTGGAGCCTCAGCGGTATGCAACACAGCTCGTGCTGCACCCTGAGAAGAAGACTCCGGAGTAGATGTAATGGGGGCGGCTGCCCCGCCAATCATCTACATCATCTGCAGGAATAGTTTCTGGAATGCAGGAGACTGGAAGAAAGACAGCGCGACCGGTGAGGCGGCTGATGCCGACTAGGGCACTATAGGCGGGTCTGCCACTCCCGCAGGTGCTGTAGTAGTAGTAGTGGTAGGCGGAGGATCCTGAACTGGTATAACAGTCCTTTCAACTCCCTCCGTAGCCGGTGGAGGAGTACCCTCTCCCTGGGTAGCTCGTGTGCGTGCCATCTGCGACAAGAGTGAAGCCGATAAGCTATATTCAAGAAACTGACTTAACCCATTCGCAAGAAGAGATTAGAAAGATCTACTTTCCTAAAGTGCCATGTAGCTTCTCGTGAATGAAATTCCAGGCGTCCCCGAAACCATTCACAAGACTCTACCGACACCGCTCCTATTTGCCACAAAACTACAAGAACCTAGGCTCTGATACCACTCTGTCAAGGCCCGATTTCTCGAACCCTGATGGCGTCTACTAACCCCACGTAGACAAGCCAAAACCCTACGGCCCGTAGCATACGTGATGGGCCATACAACACTCACAATAAATAATAATAAATAAAGGAGGAACAAATAAGAAATGCAGAAGCTAATCATGACATAAGTAGATACAAAAGCTAAATCCCGACCCAAGAATAGTGATGTGGCAAAAACAGGAGCTACATAAATACAGTATCCAAAAGAGACCCAGACATATACAGATGATCAGACTGAATATAAATGGGTCTAAAGTCTGTCAAGAGATAAATGACAAATAAACAACTCCTGAATAAAAGACTCGATCAGCGGGGCGACAGGCTCACCGAATCCTCAAAAATGTGACTCCTCAGTCCGCACGATCGCGATGCCTACGCTGACCCACACCTGGCTCTGCACCACGAGAAGGCACAACAAGTGTAGCATGAGTACCACAATAAAGTGATACCCAGTAGGCTAGGCCGACTAGGATCAATAAATATAACATAATAATAACGAGGTAAGTAAAACAGGCAATATCAGTGAGAAAACAAATACCAACATGACATAATGTAAATACCCAATGGACAACAATAGTAACAACCTTGGGCACCCCTAGCCCGAATAATAAAAAAATCTCAAAGCCACCGCTAGGCAAATAATACCATACCTCTATCACAGCCCGAACCAATATAGTATCGAATACCGAAATGCATAAATAATAAGCAAGTAAGTAAGCAAATGCGGAAAGTAAAAACGAATATAACAAGCAAAATTTACCTGGCGTCCCATACCACCGGCAAGTGCAAACAGTCAAAGCAAAACCCACCGTGACTTCCCCCGTAAGCCCAGTGGACACAACAAGAATATAAGCGAGGAAATGGGGGCGGAAAACCCACCGCGAACATGCTCAGTGTAGGTCGACCTCTACGATGACACGAGCAAAGGCTCAGCATAGCTCAACCTCTATGAAAAATGCGAGCTAAGTAAGGCGTGCGCGTCAACCGCTATGACCGCTATACAAAACAACATCAACAACAAATCTAAAAAATATTGGAATCCTACTACTAAGGATCTCACGATGCAACTCTCACAATATATTATATCCACACATCCCATACTCTACGTACCCCCCTATGGCACCACAAGCCTACCGGACACAACTCAAATCGTCCCGTCTATGTCCCGTGACGGGACCCCAAGTTTACTAGTGAGGGGTAACAATATAAACGAGGTCAAATTAACCTAAAGATCATCCCATTCACTAGCCACTATCATATTACATTTATTCAAACCAGTCTCACATTGCTACGAGGTAAACCGAGCCTACCTGGGCGCCGACGATAGCCAAAACGAGCAAGAATAGCCCCAACGTTGCAAACCAGCTCACAAATCAACGAATACTATCAAGTATATATTCTAGACATCAATAGGAGCGTTTTTATACACATATTGCAATACAAAAATTGTCGGGCCAAGCGAGCATAAAAATGAGCCCTCGAGCTCGAAGCTCCGAAAAATATTTCAAACACACCGTGTCGTCCCTCATGATTTATGGGACTCATGGTTCAAATTTGAGCTCGAACTGACCACCAAAAGGTCCTCAAACGCTCAAATTACACAAACTAATTAGCGAAAATTGACAATACGGCGTTCAAAAAATTCGAGACTTACCCGCGGTGATCACACTAGCTCCAAGACCATGAATCAATCCTCAAACACCCAAGAAGCTAGCAAAAATCATTGGGTTTAATTATAGTTAGTAAACACCCCCAAAATCACTAAAAACGAGTTAAGGGCGAAGAAAGTACCTTAATACTGCGATAACAATCGACCCCACACGTTCCAATATCGACACCCATGAATTTCCTCTCAAAATCCACCAAGAATCGCCACCCTAACCCTTATTTTCTTTCAAAAATCGAAATAAAGAGACATGCGGGGGGGGGGGGGGGGGAGGGGGGGCTAAGGGGCTGTTTTGGAGGATTAAATAAGCTGGGCCCAATTGTTAACCCTTATTAACTAAAAACAACACATATGGCATAAGTGAATCAGCAACCCAAGTGCCCTTGGGCCAAACTATCCTCCAACATGGGCCGGGTTCGAACCCCACTAGCAGCGCCCCTTTATACAATTGTTTTTCATTTTTAACAACAGCTGAAAACTTCTTATCAATTTCATCGGTTATTTCGAAACTTAAACGGAGTCCGATTTTAACAAATTTTATATGCACTTATATGTTT
The DNA here is from genome assembly GCA_029948455.1 of Solanum rostratum. Classification (NCBI taxonomy): domain Eukaryota; kingdom Viridiplantae; phylum Streptophyta; class Magnoliopsida; order Solanales; family Solanaceae; genus Solanum; species Solanum rostratum. The sequence continues at coordinate 48,745,513 of CM057046.1, forward strand.
TTCAACGTTCCGGATCCAACGGAACCATCTGTTTTTTCATACAACGCTCCAATATGGCTGAAATAGCAGAAAGACAGAAGCTGAAAACAGTTTTTTATCAATTTTCTTGGAATTCCGTGGGTTATTTCGAAACTCAAATAGAGTCCGATTTTAACAAAATTTATATGCACTTATATGTTTTTCGACGTTTCGAACCCAACGGAATCGACGAAATTGCGATCGGAGGTTGTTTTCTCAAAAAGAGACATTGAGTTCCTTTAACGAATAAGAAACTCGGGGGACCAAAATCACAATGAAAACCCTGGGAATCGAAACGACACCTCCCCTAGCCTAAAATCATTATTTAAAACTGTTAGGAATCGACGATAATGCCATAGGACACACTATTTGACGGACAATGCAATATGGCTCCACTTTTACCGGTAAACTTCAAAACATACAAAATCGAGCCTAAAATCAAGCCGAACTCATCCGGAAGCAAACCAATAGTCTATCTTGACTATTTTCGACGTTACAGAGCTAATGGAAGTGACGAAAACAGGTTTTGATGCTCCGATCAATAAGTTCTCCCTTTTTGGGCCATTTCCTTAAGCCTTAAGAACTAAATTTTCATATTTTAGCTCAAAATCTTCCGTGAGGTTCCGGGAACCAAAACGAGACTTCAACTAAGTCATATTCGATATTTCGGAGCTAACGGAACAGTCAGAGCTCGATTCTGACATCGTTTGCTAAGATTTCACTTTTTGGTGCACTTAACTTAAGCTTAAGTTCCAAAAATTAGGAAAATGAGATATTTATGAATTTAGTCACCGGGGCACTGGACTATCGGTCCCAGCAGGTCGTATACAACCTGGGGTAACTGTATGTACGCTCTAAATATGAAAAAATACATGAAAAATATAATTTTGGCCATATGGGTCATCACATCTTGATTCATCACACTTCCACTATAGTGTCAAAGTAGATACTATTACTTTCTCTCAAATCAAGTTCTAAAGCACAACACAGAATATGAAGAAGTGAGTTATTTCCTAAATGCCTCATTTCCTCCTATTCATACTTGTAGCATGCTTAACAACCATGAATGAGACTCTATTCAAAGCAGTATGTTAGATTTCTTAAGACCATTTATAAGCATAGTGCTCATATACCAAGCTTATCACAACCCGAGCCTAGGGCCTAGGTGTGACATAGCGAATGATAACCCAAGGGTACCCAAAAAAGCCTCATAGCATACATAAGTACATCCTTTGTTGTGAAAAACATAGTTCAAGCATCATTTAGACGAACTAAGGTGATGCGGGACCTAGGACGCGAACTATGGGAATACGGGGCAAGAAATTCCATCATACAATTTCATCAACACATAGAATAAGGAAAAGGGATTATGGGATGCACTCTATAAGGAGTAAGGACTTAGGAAGGGCATCACATGCTATCAATATCAAGAAGTAATATATAAGGGATTGGGACCAAAGGAAAATCTTCATAGATACATAAGCATTGCATAGATCATCATAATATGTCATCCAACAATACCTCTAAACATATGTGGGATGAGGGACAAGATATATCTCGGGCTCACCCTCAAAAGTAGAGAAATGAAGTGACTAAGTCTCAACATAAGAATGATAGAAAACGGTTGTTGTCCCCAGAATGGAGGACTCACTACAAGCGAATCTTTTAGCAAATATACTAGCCACGAGAAGTTGGATGAATAAGAGATTCGGTCCCTACATGGTTAGATCATGTAGGCAAAAAGTATGTGTTAGTACTTGGAATGTACTAAGAATGCCGGGTGCAATGCAATAGGAATATATAAGCCATAATAATTAATATGCATAATTATATACACCAATTATAAGCTCAATATGACATGAATGATCAATGCTTTAGTCAAACCATCTGTGAAAGATTACCAAAATCTACAACGTAGCAAACAAACATGGGAGGAGACCAAACTGACACATAAGACTGTGTGAGCTACAACATGGAATCCCAATGTTACCTCCACATTGGATAAGAAGTAGTTTGCTTATCCGTAGTAGACTACCCTCACTTTAAGGGAACATCACCTGTTAAGAGAGTGCTTCACAAATGCTTTACGGAGACTTTACCTATTTCAGAGAGCAGTTTATAAGTGCCTTACATAAACTTCACTCTTTTTGATTAATATATGATAAGAACCTCATGGGATGTACACCTTTTTTGGTTATTAGTTTGCATATATCTTGCGGGAACTCCACCCTTTTTGGTGAATCATGCAATAGGAAAATCACAAACTTATGGTAGCGAACATAATTAAGGGACAATGGAAATCTTCCAGTGTCTTCTCAATGCTAAGTCAGCATCTCATGTAATACTTGAATCATAGTCATAGTCATAATATGCATAGACTTATAATATTATAATATCATTGTAGGAGTGGCTGATAAAACCTTAGCCTCATAGAAGGGCTCATAACTGTACATAATTTCATGACATTCCATAAAATCATATCATACTTAATAGCCCTTATTAATTCATAACATTCATGACTTGCATATCTTGCCATAAAACCTTTCATCAAGAAAAGATGCTTCATCATATATTCATAGTCCAAAACATGGTGCGTTTTTGCATGTGAGCTTAAAATCAAGAAATTTAAGAACATTGGACATGAATGGAGTCAAACATGCTCATTTGAAAATCATTCAACATCCCACCATCATCATTCATATTATCCTTTAAAACTTAAATATGGAAACATGAAATTTATTTTGTAAAATCATCAACTTCATAGTATCTCATGGAATCATAGCAATCATAACTTGAATATCATAAAATAACTTATATAATAAACCCTTGAAAGTAATTCATGAAATTTCATTCAATAGGTGGACAATATAAATCATGCATAATAGGAGTAATAGAAAATCTCCATTAGAAATCAACCTTGAACTTTAAAGGATTAAGTGAAAAGTGTTTTGGGGCTCCATGGATGGAAGAACCTATGGATGAAAAACCCACTTACTTTTAGGCCTTGAGATTGATGAATAAGATTCGAAGAAACTTGGAGAATCACCTTGGTGCTTGACCTTTAACAGAAGAAGCTTGAATCCTAGTAACTTGAGAGAATTTGGTGGTGGAATTTGATAAAGTTTAGAAATGTTATTAGGAGTTTTGAGAGTAACTTTAGGCCAAAAATTGTAGAATCTTTTAGTATCCCCATGTATTGGTTCAGAGATATGTCCCAATTGCCTTTATGCAAATCTAGAAATGTTTAGAAATTTTGGTTCATGGATGAAACAGGACCGCAATATGACTTGTTTCATCGTAGTTCAGTTTCATACGAAGTTTGGTAGAATCTTTTAGTATCCCCATGTATAAGGGTTCAGGGATATGTCCCAATTGCCTTTACACAAATCCAGAAATGTTTAGAAATTTTTGTTCATGGATGAATCAAGACCGCAATATGGACTTGTTTCATCGTAGTTCAGTTTTATACGAAGTTCAACTTTCCCCTGGTTTTCTCAAGGAATGAGTCTAGGTCACTTTTATAGTAAAATGAACCTTCTCCGAGACGCAGAGAGGTCGTGCACCCCTCCGAAAAGTGAAAAAATATGCGAAAAAATATTTTTGATAGGGTTGTCCTAAAAATGGAAGGAGACCTCTTTCCTACATAATTTCGCCTCCTGAAAATGAATACGAACTCCAACTTACCAAAAAATGTACAAATGTTATGATATTCGAGAAATCTTTTATAATGGCATTCTGAGTCACCTGGGAGGTGTTGCAGACCCCAAACCATTCAATCCACAAGTTTATCCTGCACATTGTGGCACCTACCAAAGTTTCACAAAGGTTTATCAAACACAATTGGAGTCTTGTCAGTACAAGGTAAAGAAACCTCGTAATTTTACTTCCATAAGTGTAACATTGACTAGTATTTTTCAAAGATTATGGGCTCAAGGGATTTTTAAACCAAGGAAAAGAGGGATCCCTCCACACCCTTCTTCATCTTTTGACATCTCTAAGAATTTTTTGTATCTCTTAAATATTCAAGGTTATGATACTGAGGAATGTCAACCATTGAGGAATAAGATTCAAAATTTTATTTAACAAGGAAAAGTGATAGTGTGACAATGGACACTAAGCAACAATTGCAACTGAGCTATGATGAACTTTTTTATTGTTCAAGGTGATCCTACAAGGCATTTTTCAAAGAAGCGCAAATCATATAAAAGTATTTGATGAAGACAAGATTCTGATTCCCTAACTATGTAATAAAAAAATTTCTTCATATCGTTACTTTCTCTTTTATTCATATACTAGGTTTGACCTGATTTCTATTTTTGATACATAGAAAACTCATTATTGGGTTCGGAATATATCAATAAAAATTTTCTTTTTCCTCCATTGCCAATTCGATCAAGTACTTTTCAATGATCTGGGTTGTAATTTTTTATATTATGTGTGAAATTTACTATTTTATCCTTTCGTAGGTTGCTTTGGGCCTAATTTAAACTATTTGAATGATTGAAGTTGAATTTCTATGCGTGAAAGTTGAAAATATGAAATTTGGCATTTGTTAGAGGCTTAAAATATTGAAAAAGTGAGTTTTTGTGCCATTCTAAGTTTCAAATGTCAGATTTGGGATCTATCGTTTCCATTAGCTTCGAAATGCCGAAAATGAACTACAGGAAGGTACAAAACTACATTGGAGTTAATATGAGGTTTTTAAGCCCAAAGTTGTGATATAGTCATTTTTGGAACCGAAGTTTGACTTTGGTCAATATTTGGAGTTCGAAAGCTCGGATCGAAATTCTGACAATTCCATTAATTTGGATGATTAAAGTTACACTAGAAATGGTCTCAAAATAAATTCTAGAGTTGCCGAGGGCAATTTTGGCATTTTCATTCTTTAAACTAGTTTTATTGACTTGAATAAATAAATGTGGCAAGGAGGCATTAAAACTTATTTCTGATGATTCTATTGAGTTTGGATCGTTGTTTCTGGTATAGGTACATATAACGTTTGTAAAATTTTTAGTTTGGATGTGTTTCGGGGGTCTATTCCGAATAGGGAAATTGGACTTCGTTATTGCTGGTTGCTAAAATCTGGTGCAGGCATCCTTCTTCTCCACGTTCACGAATGTGTCGGTTTGTTGAGCTCTACATTCATGGACTGGGTCACACATTCACGGAGTTGAGGCCTATTGGTCTCCATGTTCGCGGGATGGGCGCCGTGATCATGGAGTAGTTATTGTACCTGGACAACATTAAAATCATGAAATACCATTTTTTTATTCATTTTTTGAACTTCTAAGCTTTTGTGGGCGTTTTTGAAGAAAGGATTTTGAAGATTCTTATTGGGTAAGAGTTTTGAACACTAAACTAATCATTTTCTATGAGTTATATCTTGATTTCTATCTTTGATTTCATTAAATCAAACACCGAAAATTGGAGATTTTTAGACTATGTTTTCCAAACTTTAACCATTGATTTCTCATTCTAGTTAAGCTTGATTTTTATGGATTTTTCGCACATGAACTCTATTTTTTAGTAGAACTTGATTCCGAATTCAATATTTTTCAGATTTGAGATTTTTGAATTTTAGCCCTCATTTTGACTATTTTCTCCCAAGATGCTTGACTTGATTAGTAGTAACTATTGTTAATAGTGATTTATCGAATTGGAGGGCTAATTTGAGAATTTGAGTTGATAGAAAGATTGTCCAGGTGCAGTTTAGGCATCAAGGTAGGTTTGGCTAACCTTTTGGGACTTGATTTGAGTTATTGATCTTTTCATGTGTAATAGTGATTTCAGATGGATAATTGTGCATTTGACTTGTTGTGTTGCAAAGATGATGGAAAAGTGATTCCAGTTGAGCCGAACTGTGGTATGATTTTGATCTTATTGATGATTTGATATATATTATGATGAAATGAGGAGGACTTGAGATAGAATTTGACTAAAGAGACTTGTGAGACCAATTAGGACAAGTTGGGTTAGGTATCATTGTTATATTGTATATCGGGAAGAGTTAGGTCCTGTACCATTATTAAATTATATCTTTGGGACGTGTTAAGTCCGGTGTTATTGTTATATTGTATATTTGGAATGCGTTAGGTCCGGTATCATGGTCATACTTGCAAATTTGGAATGACTTAGGTCTGACAATATTGATATTCTTGTACACTTGGGATGAGTAAGGTCCGAAATTATTGACATTCTTGATTATTAATATAATTATGGGGATCGAACGATGATGAAGGTTTGGAGCATTAGCCTTGACACTTGATATTATTCCTTGAGTGCATATGATCATTATGAGTTTAATGCCTCAGTATTCCTGTTGTAATGCTATTTTACATGTTTACATGCATAATTGAATTACACTGTTGATTTATATCTATTGTGCGTGGCTTGTAATATCCATTGACCAGGATAGGAGGCGAAGGTATTATGACTCACATTTGTACCACCCCCTGACCCGGGCATAGGCAAATGTGAGATTTATACTTCATATATCTTGACCACGGGCAGGTGGCAACTTGGCATCATATTATAACTTGAACACGAGCAGGAGGCATGGCTGTGGCATTCTCATATTACTTGACCATGGGCAGATGGTATGGTTTTGGCATTTTGATATTACTTGACCTCATGTAGGTGGTAAGGTTTTGGTATTCTTATAATACTTAACCACAGACAGGTGGCATGGGTGTAAGACCCTTGGTATTTGGCATAATGAGTTGTTCATTATGTTTCTTATAGTGTTTATATGGCTTCATGTATTCTTGAGGACATTTTAGCTCATATTTATTATATATACTATCACCTTGTGGTAACCTTTTCTGATGTAGATATAGGGATATTCGTAATGATATGCTTGATTTGATTTCTCGTACCCAATTGGTTGAGCCTATTGCGTACATTTTGGTGTATTGACCCCTACTTTGTTTTCTCCCTGCATATCGTGCATAGGGTTCAAGATAGAGTAGTTGATCATTCCACCGAGCATTATTAATACCATCAAGATCTTAGTAGTAGGGCTCAGACCTCGAATCGCTTTGGATCCTTGGGTCCTCGTTTTTTCGTACCTCACATACTATGTATAATATATTATAAGAGGGCCTTGAATTTCTTTTAAGACAATTGTGTTTACCTTTCAGAACTTTTTTATAGGCTCTTGTACTCATGACTCTAGATTTTGGGAGATTTGTTATTTTATCTTGAGATAGTTTCCGCTTTATTTTCTTTTTCTTTAGTTGCGATCCATTTTGGATCATGAAACTTTTGGTATCAAAGCACTAGGTTCGTTGGCCTCGTCAATTAAGAGTATGATGTCTAGTAGATTCTTGCAGATAATGTGTAGATATGCCCACCCATCTTTAGGAGACTACAAGATACCTGTTAGGAAAGAGTTTTTGTATCTTGTTTCCATTTGTGCATTCCTTTTTACTACCCATTTTGAAAGTGTCTAATCTATTCCTTCTGCACAAATGCTAATCACTCGATCTTGTTGCTTAGTGGGATAGCCCAAGTTAGCATGTGTGACTCCCACACAAGGTCGAGGGAGAGCTCGTCATAGGGCTACGGGCCAAAATATTTCTAGGGGGATAACTCTATCCAGGGGACAGACCCGATCGGCTTCTATAAAGAATGCTATGGTGCTAAAGAAGCCTACTAATTTTATTCTTCCTCCTTCAACTTCATACTCTATAACATCAGTTCAGGAGCTACTTTTGAGGTTATTAGCCTGATTGAAGGGAGCTTCTCCAGCCTCAGCTTGTTGAGGTACCAATTTCTACCACAACGTTTGCTCCTTCTAGTGCTCCACTTGAGCCGGCTATGATTTATGTTCGTCCATTTTAAGCTCCAACAGATCCTCCTACGACTATTATTACTCCACTTTAGACATCTAGACCATGTTTAGGTACTCAGTTTCAATGTTTGGTTGTTGCTCCTTCTATTGCACCTCCCTTGTTTATGGTGCCACAATCTTCCGCCAGCCCAGCCATGTCTTCAGCAAAGCTAAAGGTTTTTTAGAGGTTTGTGATGTTGGCACCGCCGCAATTTTATGGCACTTTGAGCGATAGAGCTTATAATGTTTTGTTAGAGTGCAAAAATTGGTTGTGTAACCTGGCTTTTCTTGAGTCGCATGTGGTTGGCTACACTTCATACTAGTTCACCAGTCTTGCCAAAGAGTAGTGGATGTTAGTGGTAGCTTATCGACCTGTTTGATCTCCGACTATGACTTGGGGCAGTTCACTAACATATTATTGGAGAGGTTTGTGTCGTACAGCCTCCAAGACAGCCATAGAGATTAGTTTCATCAACTGCACAGGGCTCCATGTTCATTTAAAATTATGAGGTTAGATTTCATGCCCTATCCAGATATGCTCTATTTAATATTCCTACCGAGATCAAGATGTGTCTACGATTTGCCAAGGGTTTCCCAAGGAATCTTAATGAGGCTACAACTTTCCTAGTGTTGGCGGGAGGCACTTTCCAGAGTATTTTCGATCATCCCCGTATGATTGAGCACATTAGGCATGAGAGGCAGGGTGACAGATAGAGATTCTGTTAGCATGGTCTGTTGGGTGGACACTTTCCAAGTGATAGAGGGCTTTAGAGGCAGGACCATCAAGGCCGAGCAGTTTAGGTGTCTCTTCCTGTATCTGATAGTGTTGACAGATCTAAGCCTCCACTGATTGGCCATGATAGTTCCCTGGGTTCAGCTATACGTGGTGGTTCTACATCACTGCAATCTCAAGGGTAAGACCCTAAGGCTTGTTAACTTGTAAGGAGATTGGGCACTTCGCCAATCGTTGTCTACATTGGGTTCTTCCTACTTAGACTTTAGGAACTTAGGCAGTAGCCATAGACACATCTTAGGCATGAGGGGTAGCGCTAAAGGAGGTCGTGGTACAGGGAGAGGTGGTTCCCATGGAGCCCAGAAGCTAGTGGTGGTCATAAAGTTTGCTATGTTGTTCTGACAACACTAGGACAGAGGTTTCTGATGTTGTTATCACAAGTATGGTTCAAGTGTTCCACTATTCATCTTAAGTATTACTTGATCCAGGCTCTACTTATTCATATGTGTCGGCCTATTTTACCTCTGATATTGATATTATGTGTAAGCGGCTTGCCGAGCGTATTTGTGTTTCCACCCCGGTAGGTGAATCTTTAATGGTAAATCAAGTTTATTGGGGTTGTGTTATGACTTTTATGGGGAGAGATACTGCTGCTGATCCTATATTGTTGGAAATGGTTGATTTTGATGTGATTTTTTAAATGACCCCTTATCATATTATTCTTGACTGTCATGCGAAGATAGTGACCCTATCTTACCCTAACTTGCTTTAGTTACCATGGACTGGAGCACGTAGCTCCTATCCTTAAGGGTGTTATTTATTATATGCATGCTTGCCAACTGATGGAGAAGGGGTGTTTGGCATATTTAGCTTTTGTTCGGGCTATTTCTCAGGAGTCCCTATCACTTGAGACTACTAGGGTTGCTAGAGAGTTTATGGATGTATTTTTGACTGATTTTCCTGGTGTTCCTTTGGATCCTGATATCGACTTTGCTATTGATTTGGAGACGGGCACTAACCCTATTTTCTATTTCCTCTTAGTCGTCCGAGCATATATTTTAGGGGTTCTCCTATATTTATTTGTGAAGAAGAGAGATGGTACTATGCATATGTGTAATGACTACTGTTAACTTAGAAAAGTGACCATCAAGAACAAGTATACCTTGCTCGCATCGATAATCTTTTTTCCCAGTTACAAGGTGCCTCAGTAATCTCAAAGATTGTCTTGAGTTTTGGTTATCATCGACAGAGAGTTTGGGAGTCTGATATCCCAAAGATAGATTTTAGGACCCATTATATGCATTATATGTCCAACTGATGCCACCTTTGGATGTCGAAGTACCGACTCATTTTGAGATGGCATTAAGTTACTATTGATGAAACAAAACCAATATCTTTCGAAGATGTTCATACCTTATTTTTTGTACTACCTCTCTCCTCCAACCATGAAGAAGCTGGGATTCCAATCATTGGGACCATACAAGCTTTGATGTCAACAAACGTCTTCAACTGTATCAAATCATCCACATAGTGTTGGTGTCGAAATGTGAAGCCCAAGTTATCATTGATATTAGTCTCACTCTATGGGACTTTCACACCATAATCTTCCACAACATCAAGAGGCTTGAGAGTTATCTTCACCCGACTCCTGCTTTTGGGGATGGACTTGGCATAGGCCACAAATAATTCTCTAATCAAGCTTGGAATGTACAGGTCCTGAGGTGTGGTATATTTCTTGAATTTATGGAACTTTAGAGTGTCCCACACCTTGGGTTACCAATCAATGACCCCGTCAGTTGATGGTCTCCTCTCCTCCAGGATTGTCTTGACCCCCTCAGCTTTTAATCTCTTCAAGTTCCTTGGAGCTATTATTTCCTTGATTCATTGAGATGTCTAAAGAGGAGGGTAATGAATAATTTTGGATCTGGCTCACTTTGATGCCGTTAAGGACTTAACTCTGAAGGTGAAGGTGTAGGTGTAGGTGACTTGGATGCAATATGCTTTCGTTTGGTCATCCCTGCAAAACAAGCTCAAACACGAGTTGTGAGACTAAATCATAGGTTAGTGATGTCACCCAAGTTACACCTCCTTCTTAGAGGATAACATGGTTGCTGTCAAGAAATGAAACCTAACAAAGGCTAGGGATGAACCCACAGGGGACACGTAGACTTAAGAGAAATAAATTATGGCAATTTGAATGGTTAATCAACTTACTTCCCTAGAGGCAGGGGGCGGGGGGGGGGGGGGAGGGGAGATCTTGCAATAATTATTGAAAAATATAACTAAACTAACTAATACAAGAGAGAAGTCAATATGGAGAGAAACTAGGGTATTGTGTTCCCCATGGTTTCCCAACTCAGTATCACCGGATAACCTAATTCTTTCTAGTGTATAACATGCAGGACAACAAGTTATGTTATCCAAGACCTTTGATTAAAGGTGTGAGGTGAATTTCACTATGCGACTTGGCCAATCTCAATAGTGTGCATTACTAAACCTTACCTATTAGTCCCAGTACAACCTTCCCTTAGCCCAGTTTGGTTGATTAGACAAGAATACATCAATCGAACCCTGTTAATTAATCTTTTTTCCTATTCATTATTACCTTGGTCCAATCAGCAATACTAGGCGAGTTCTAATGTTTTCCACCATACAAAAACATGCAAAACGAAGAGAGTTAATTAATACATGCATATACACCTTTCAAAAATTATGAATTATCTGGTTTTATTTTGTTAGTTCTTCATAGTTCCCACATACCTAGTTGTGGATTTAGCTACTCATGCCTTGTGTAGATGCAAAAAATATGGATTGATAAAACATAATTGAACACTCACATAATAGGATTAAGAAGAAGCAAATCCAGCTTCAATAAGAATCACAAGCTCAAAGTTCAAATTCAAACATAAGTGTTCTCAAAGACTCCAATATGATTTAATAATTTTCTCTCTCTAATTACTGAGTTCTCTGAGTATTGGCAAAGAAAAAAAACCTCTCAAATATAATCTAAGAAAACTTATTTATAATAAGTAAAATATAAGTCCTAAACAAAATAGGAGAACTAGTCGGCACGACATACGAAAGGGGTTTACGAGTCATAAGGCATTCTACAACCCGTAATCGGGATCTCATGCTCCATGCTGGAATTTTGGACTTCAACTCTATGACACTTTTCTACGACTCGTAAAGTGGTTTACGACCCGTTAAGGGGGTTTCGTCTGATGAACTTGAAAAAGTCCCAATCTCTGATCCTCAGGGCACAGACCATCTTCTACAACTCGTAAAACCTTCTACGACTCGTCTACATGTTCATAGAATAATCTATAGAATATAGCCCCACATAGGATGTTCACGAAACCACCCTACAACCCGTAGAATGATCTACGGCCCATAAAGGGTCTCGTGCAACAACAAACATCAACAACTTCTGTACTTTTTCAAAAAATCAAGGCCAACCTATAATCCTGCAAATATAAACATAAAAACACATAAAACAAACTAACATCGCATTGAGAAAACACAAAATTTCAAGTTTTAAGCATCAAAAGTACTGTACTTTTGGCAGTACATCAACACCCTAAACATGAAATTGTTGCATGTCCTCAAGCGACAGACTCAATCTATATAAATAATATAGTAACACATAGACCTCAACCCCATGGCATACATCACATAAATGTCAAACTCAGTTACCCAGATAAACTATTCAAAACATGATTAGATAGGTATCTAGAAAACCAATACAAACAGGTGCATGTCACAACACAACTATGACAAGCAAGGTAGTATCAATAATCCACAAACACTGAACAAGTCTAGTGCCAATAATGCAATGCAAGTTCCCTCACAGAAAGAACTATCATATGTGACACTCAATGATGTTTTCATGTATAACCTTGGAACTATGTAAAATCACTCATACTCACAAAAGGTATTCATGCATCATGCCTAATATCATAGGCTTACCCCTATGGTCATGATTACGACCTTCAACTAACTGGACTAGGTTCAGTTTAGGATATTTTAGGCTTGTCACATAGGCTCAGGGGGCTTTCGTATGACTTCATGGGAACATAGTAACTAAAGGCACTCCTTGGCACTGCGTTTTTTTACACTTTATCCCTACCAACTCTATTATTTTCACCTTATTCTCCCTTTTCATATTTTCAAGCTTTTCTGGGTGCTTTCTTTTCATTTTTCAGCTTTTTGCCTTATTTCTACACTTCATTTTGCTATTTGCCTCACAACTAAGAAATAACTTCTTTTTCCTGCACCCAACACATGGTTTTCTATATCACTGATTCACCCCCTCATTTTTGTGTTTCACACTTTCACCAACCACCCTCAACTTAGCTTTTAGCTTATGTTGAGGTGCACAATATCCATCCTCAAAACCAAGGCCACATTTGGTAGCCACCCTCAACTTAAGGTCTTTGTTTATGTCAAGGTGCATAATGTTCAAGGAAGGACCAGTACTAATTTTAGGATTTTACAACTAATAGGCTAGGTTAATCAGGTATTTTCAAAGAATAGGTACATGTTAGGCCCAATCATTAGGAACAAGAGATATATCATAGTTTTGGTCGATCATTTTAGGCTAAGTGGACTATTAAGAAATATGGCCTAAGATCAAATCCAATTCAAATTAATCTACAAATCTAACTTAGAGTAACAGGGCAAAATTAGAACAATAGACATGAATCTAGCAAATTAAGCTCACCCTCACATAACACTGCATACATCATCAACAAAAGACTCTCAGACTATGCTTCTTATCTTAATTTATCCTTACTTATCAAAACAAATATTGTCACACACCAAAACATGCATGGTTGCTATCTAACTACTAATCAATAGAAATTTTTAATGGGTATCATTTTTCAAACAAAACACAACAAACAAGCTATATGCAACAAGTATTGGTATTATATGCTACAAATACTATCTAAAAATGAAAAACATAGAGATTTAGTTAATACATAGATATACACCTTTCAATAATTATGAACTATGTGATTTTACTTAGTTCTTCATAGTTCCTATAACCCTAGTTATGGATGTAGGTACTCATGCTTTGTGTAGATGCATGAATTATGGATTGAGAAAACCTAATTGAACAGTTACACAATATAATTTAAAACAAGAAAATGCAACTTCAATAAGAATCACAAGCTAAAAGATGAAATTCAAACACAAGTGTTCTCAGAAACTCTCCAATAAGATCTCACGATTTTCTCTCTCTAATTGCAAAGTTCTCTGAGTACTAGGCAAAGAAAAAAACACTTCTAGAAAATAACCTAAAAACCTATTAATAATAAGTAAAATACTAGTCCTAAATAAAATAGGAAAACCAGTAGGCACACCATATAAAAGGGGTTTACATGTCGTATTGCATTTCACGACCCGTATTTAGGGTCTCGTACTCCGCTGCTGGAATTTTGGACATCAACTTTAGACGCCCTTATACGACTCGTAAAGTGGCTTACGATCGATAAAGGGAATTTCATCTGATGAACTTCAAAAAGTCCTAATCTCTGATCCACAGGGCACGAACCATTTTCTACCACTCGTAAAACCTTCTATGGCTCATCTGCATGTTTTTATAATAAACTTCAGAAAATAGCCCCTCTCTAGAATTGTTCATGAAACCACCCTATAGGCCAAAGAATGATCCATGGCCCGTAAGGGGTCTCTTGTTAGAACAAAAATCTGCAACTTTTGTACTTTTTCCCAAAATCAAGGCCAACCTATAATCCTGTTAATATAAGGACAAAAACAAGTAAAACCAACTAACATTAGATAGTAGGATGCTAATTAAGAATGCGAGAAACATGCAAGGTGAATACGTCTATATTCCTACCAAACATGTTCGGTAATCCGTCGAACGATTTCGGTAGTCAAATAGGCCTTTTCCCTTTTTTTATGTATTCAAACATTAAATCACTGTCACTTTCGATGATGGATGTGCAAATTCAACGTTCTGCCAAATTGAACCAGCGATGGAAAATACCACCGCTGAAAGTTACAGAACTCATCATCGAAATTCAATAAAAAAAGGCAATAGGTTTGATAATTTGGTGCATCACCAAGTCACTTTCGGCTGTCAAAATGACCGTCACCAAAAATGACCATCCCCGAAAATGACTAACATGGCCTACACCCTCAATTTCAAAATTTGATCAATTAGCACCAAAATGAGGGGAATATCACACACTACCCACCATTAAAACACAAACATATGCACAAAGATATATTGCGACTTTCACATCATCACCATGGCTACAAACTCAATCAAGCGATAATTTACCCCTAAAAATGATATCACCCAATCTACCATTAGGCATGTTAAACTTGCTCAACAGAATATAGGAGCTACTCAGACTTCACACAGAGCCCACGAAAGCAATAAACTCCATGAGCATGCATGTTCACTCAAAGCATTCACATATTTATGGTGATTTCCCAAAAGGTTATTTAACAAAACATCATGATAAAAATTAGGACAACACACCACATCATTTGATGATTAAGCAACATAATCATCAAATGGACTTCTAGCCCATAACACATGCACAAGCAATTTCACAATTTTTCATATGAATCGAAAACTCAAATGAACCTAGTACAAATAAACCATAGTGTTCTAGAATCAATAAAACTCATCACCACCTTTTTTACAACAAGATTTAAACAACATACTGTGATTATCAACTACACAAAACCCTAGGCATGCCCTTATTAACAAATATCATTCTTAACAAAAGAAAATAAAAGGGCCATAAACATACCTCAATGATGATGCACAACAATGAGAATTTCCAAATGAGAGTTTTGTTGATGGAATACACTCAACCTAAAGACAAATGCAAGAAAAGAAACTATAGGGAAGTTTGATTTTCTTAAGAAGTGAAAAATTAAGGGAATATGGAATGTGAAAGGTTAAGGCATTTGAAAAGCCTTAACTACGTTAGATAGACACGAGGTTTGACGATGCCAAATCATGCCGCATAACACATTTGACGGTATGACAAATGCATTAGAGGCTACCTTTTTCCACAGTAACCAAACCTTTTCTTCTATCATAAGAAGTAGTGGAATTAGCCATTGCTTTTCCGATTCAACGATTTGCTGAATTGCATCTTTGATCACCTAATTTAATAGTACCTCAAGAGTCATCAAATGACTTAGAAGATAGTAAAAATGGTGATCATTTTCTCAACTCGGCGATCCGCCGATCTGAATCTTCATGTCACCCTTTTTTATTCCACTACAATTTCTCTATTTTAAAAAACGTGCACAAGTAAAACCCATTATTGTAAAGAAAAGCTTACAAAAAACACTTGTGTTGCCTCTCAAGCAGCGTCGTAGTTAATGTCGTGGCTTGAGGTGGTCCTTCCTATCTCAAGTAATATAAGATAGATGAATTATATATAACACTTGGATGTCCTTAGC
Source organism: Solanum rostratum (assembly GCA_029948455.1). Taxonomy (NCBI): domain Eukaryota; kingdom Viridiplantae; phylum Streptophyta; class Magnoliopsida; order Solanales; family Solanaceae; genus Solanum; species Solanum rostratum. Next base: position 48,761,547 of record CM057046.1, read on the forward strand.
TTTCTTAATCATCTTACATATAATGAACACCACCTCCTCTTCATTCACTCAAATTCTCAGGTCTCCCTTCTCAATATTTACCAACGCCCTTCCAGTAGCCAAGAATAGCCTACCTAAGATGATGGGAACATTGATGTCTATTTCATAATCCAAAATCACAAAATCAGCTAGTAGTATGAATTCGTCCACCTTCACTAGGACATTGTGAAGAATTCCTACCGGCCTTTTGATGGACCGGTCGACCATGAGTAACCGCATATTATTGGTGAAGGATTATTTAACCCCAATTTTTCAAAATAGCCAAAGGCATAAGGTTTATGCTTGCACCCAAGTTGCATAACACTATGCCAAACATAAAAATTCCGATAGTTTTAGGAATTGTGAATGCACCAGGGTCGTTCTTTTAGCAACAAAATGTTTAGTCAAAATCATACTGCAATATTCAATACTTCAAACTTCTTAGACCCTAAGGTTTGTCTCCTGGTTACAAAATCCTTAATAAATTTGGCACAACCTGGCAAATCTATCAAAGCCTCTACCAGTAGGACATGGATAGATAAAGAATTAAACATAGAGAAGAATTTCTTAACCTTGGTATCCTCCTCCATCTTCTTCAATTGTTGTGGAAAAGGAGGGTCGATCTTGACTTGAGGAGCTTTTAGCTTCAAGGCTGAATTTGCATTCTTGGAAGATGTACTTTTGGCATTCTTCGCACACTAAACTTTCCCTTTTTACTACTCTCGGGATTGCCAAGAGTCTCACTCCCTTCATTCACAACCACATCATCATTTTCACACATATTATCTACACCGTCATTCTCTTCCAACTCTTTTTCACCTTCTCCAACAACAAGTGTATGCACAACACCTCCAAAATCTGTGTCACTGCGAGTCATGATAACTTAACATTGTTGATCAATACCATTTAGGTTGGCAACCATATTGCTAGGCAGTTTTCCCTTTGGCCTTTGGTTGAGAGGGGTCGAGACGTTTCAAAGTTGGGTCTCCAAATGCTTAATGGAAGCTGAGTGTGAAGTTATAGTTTGACTTAGCTATGAGAAATAAAGTTTCATTTCCTTCAAAACCTTATTAAAAGCTTAAACTTTGGTCAAGATCCATGTCAACAAGTCTTTAGAACATAAATTCTTCGGATTCACAATTAGCTCAGCAACTTCACACTATCATGGGGTGGAATATATTTGTCTCTTGCAACATCACGATCACCCTTACGTCTAGCTTATGGTTCATCCAGTTGATTTCTATCTCGCCATCCAACACTATTGTTCTAACTCTGATTCCTTGGGTGGCCTCGGGAAGGCTGGCTAAAAACCCATAACTTGGTTCGCCATATAATGGACCTCTTCAATAAAACTCTATTATATGGAACACTATCATAAGTCACCTCTTAGCAGCACCAACATCCCTTAAATACTCTATTTGCATTGGTCATCTCATCTGAAATCTCACAAGCCACAAAAAATGTTTGGTTCATGATTTATGTCGCTCAACCCGACTACTCAAAGGATTAAGGGGCGGTCATCATTGGCGTAATAACCCAGCTTTAGAGGTTAGGTTCAATCCCACAGGGAATCGTTGTTCAAAGCGGAAGTGACTCATTCAACCAAGTAATTATAGGATTTGGGGGGTTGCAATAATCAAAATCAATTTCGGCTACAAGTTCTAATTATTGAATTAAAAAGCTATTAAAGGAAGATGTGTAAATATAGGAAGTAATTCTAACAAATGGGTCTAGATACTTGAGTAATTTAGTTTATGTTTAGTGAATAGGCTAGGTTACTTATAACTCAAATCACCTATGTAAATGGGTGTTTCGTATGAATCAACTAAGATATCACACACAGATCGTCGAGGACACACTTGGCCTATGAAGTCTAGAAAAACACCTACTACCTTGGCCATTGAATCCATGAACGTGGATATCAATTAAAACCCCATAAGGTTTCCGACCATTATATCCCTTCCACACTCCAATAGTCCTAGCTAAGGTAACATTAAGAGATCTAAAACAAAACCTCATGTTTGAAACCCTGAAATTCATATATTAAACTTAGGAATTGATACAAAATCACCAAATCAACTTTAGATAAGTCAAGATATCACACACCTATCAAGTAAATTAAAGACCGATATCAAAAGCACACCCCCAACTTGGGAGTTTTAGCCATACAAGTTAGAAATTATTGATTGATTACCATACATAGTAGAAGAAGTCATGGGTAACAAGAATGACTACAAATAAGTGATTATAACCATCTAACTTCTCCAATTTGATGCCCAAAAGCATCAAAACCCTAGCCTCCATTGTACTCTAATATGAAAATTCTACCTATTACTTCTATTGTATAATTGTTCGAATATGGAATGAACAAATAATGTACAATGTCCTTACTAAAATTGTTTATGTACTCCACGTATATGTCTAAAGTTTGTACTGGGAAATGTCGTTTGGCGGTCAAGCCCAACCATCATGGAGCACTCCGGTGATACACCAAATGTGCATTTGACTGTTTTATTGTATACCTTTACGATGCTTCTCCCACTGCAACATTAGGTGATGACTCTTTGTTTCGCCATTCCAATTTGGTGATGTGCCAAAATATTCTTCATAACGCCTTTATGTCAGTGTTTAGGGGCTTTAGGTGCTGCAACTTTAGGTGATCACTTGTGCACTTTGGAATATCACCGAATATGCTTTGTTAGATCGATCTAGGCTGCACACTTGACTTGACCTAAAGCCTTTGTTATTGCACAGTTAGGCAATCTCTATGAGCATTCGGTGGATCGTAGAGGATGTCAATGACACCGCTTTTCACCACCTTTATGAACTTTTGGCCACTCTAGGATTCCACTGAGTCTTACCTTTTTGTGTATTTATACTCCATGAACTGTCATAGCACATATATATTTGTTAGCAATTAGAATTATCAGCACAAAATGAGTCCAAAATATGGACTCATTAACACCCCTAAATTAAGCCTTTTCATTCCCTCAAACAAATCAAACCTCAATCTGTCTAGGTTAGAGCTTGCAAACAAGTCCATAGGGAGCAACACATACATTTTCACCATTTTCATCCTTTCTCAAACATCCACAAACCATTTGCATGACCTTGAAGCCTCGAAAAATGACTAAGGTGAAATTAAAACATGGCTATGCTCACGACTACTCATGTAGCGACTACCGACTACACAAAAGCATTACCATTTGCCATCACGCTAAAGAAGATACTGAATACTAAAGATTATGTCATTGCTTTATAAAGGATCTCTTCAACTCTCACTCTCCCAAATGAGAAATAACATTTAAGCTTCAACCCATAGGCTTGTCCTTATTCTCTATTGGAGTTCACTTGACTTTCTTCAGAACTACGATCCTAAAGGACGTTATTAGGACCGTAATGTAGGGTAAAGGTTGGGTAGGATAGCATATGGTCAATATTGGATCATCCCTCCTTAAACTCCACATGTTCATTTCAAGCACAAAGGTTCTTTGGATTACCTTTTCATTCATCCCACTCTTGACATCTCTTTTTCTTTTGATTCATCACCCTAAGTATCTCCCTTTTGTCTTTTCTCTCATAACAAGACTTTGTTTCTATAAGGACCCAGACCTCGTTCGACCTTAATGGAGCATGCAAATTCGGTTCTAAAAAGTTTTGGTCCAACGTGACTCTTCATAGAAGCTTTTACGGTTCGCGTGGTGTTTTACAAACCATGTGGAGCCTCTTTGAAGTAGCCCTTGTCCGTATGTGAGGTGTTAGAGCCTTACTATGGAGTTTGAGATGAAGGCATATCAAACTTGGACCCTACACAGGCTGCGTGATGCCATACGTACCGTGTGGTGGACCATATGGTAGCCTTGGGCTTGAGACTCCACAATTTTGAGCCCAAGGTAAGTGGTACAACCCCTCTCACAGACCGTTTGGTGCTTCACGTCTAGTGAGGCCCTTCTGTATAGGTTCTAGAGTGAAAATTTTCTAAGTATTAGATTACTGTCTTGGAACTTCGTTGTGGAGAAATTTCTTAGTGGAGTGGGACGGAGGAAGTACATGGACTATGTTGCTTGGTATGGCCCATACCATTGTCTTTATGGATGCCTACGTTGAATATTTCTATGCGTGGGATTACTATTTCAGAGCTTCGTCATAAAGAATTTTTCGAAGTGTCAGACCATGAAACATATATACGGTCCATATGACCTATCATAGACCATACCACCCTCATTGAGACTTTAACTTCAACGTTTCCACTCATTTCATTATTGGTGTTTTCATAAATATTATTTTTCCGAAGGGTTTTGTGTGACATCATATGCTTCCTAAAGACTTTCAAATGACCTATACTTTATTCTTTCATTGAAGTTCATTGCCCAGACTTAGAATTCTCTCAAGTCACTCTTAAGAACTATCTCTCAAACGATTCTTGTGAATCTAAACTCGGGAATCAAGGAAATACTCATTCTTCTTCAAATTTCTTCTTGAATCTTCTTCAGTAGCAATGGTATGTGGGATTGATTTTTTGTTCCTTTCAACCAAGAAGACCCAAACTCTTTTACACTAAATTTCATGGAATTGTAGCTACTTTAAATTTTAATTCAATAATATTGCTTAGTAAATTCATTAGAAGCATGGTCTATGCTTTATTGTTGATTTTAAATTAATTTATGCCCCAACATGAAGAAATGCATTAAAGTTATGAAGTTATGAATATGCATCTCCCCTTTAAAACATGATTCATTCATGGGTATTCTATATTATGATTTAAATGTGAATTTTACTTGTTTGTTTACTTGAATTTCATAATGTATTTTTGATTTAATTTTGAATCTCTATTATTGATGATATTATAATCTCATTAATAGCATATGCATTCATGAGCATTGGGTTGTATGAAAATTACGAAGTGTGTTGAGCCCAATTATGTTTATGTTTATGTTTATGATTTTGATAAGATATTGGTTATGACAAGAATGTGATCTCATAAATTTCTACTGTTATTCGCTCTTTGAGAATATTTTGTTCTTGTACCCTATGTTGATGTTCATGAGCTATTCCTATGCATGGGAAGCATGCTTATGAACTATGATTTGGATTTTCACCCAAAGTAGGAATGATTATGAAGAATGGTTGGCTTTTAATCCTAAATGTGCATTGAAATTAATATTGCCTCTTTGAAAGCATGTATATGTATATATATTCTCATGGGATATTTTGATTTAGCAACAATGTATTGAGGGCATCAGGGCTATCCCCAAGGGTCCTCTCCCGTTTCTTGAACTATGTGCCAACATAGGAATGGTAGCCATCACCAAAATGATGGGGTCGTAAGGGATGGATATTCATTTATTGTTATGATATGATATTGGAAATCCTTCTAAAATGATTGGTTCATGAAGAAGGTGTCCATCCACCGAAATGACTGAGTCGTAAGGTGTGATGTAGATTACCCTTGGCAAGTAATCTTCTCCTACCGATGGGAGGTCTTCATCGGACTAATTCATGTTATAGATCACATGAGTTTGATTTGTTCATTATAGTCCATTCCCAATATATATTTGCATTTGCACATTTCATGCATCATCAATATCATGGCATATTGTATACTATATCTCTTACTATATATCTCCTTCTATATTATGTGCCCTTGTCATCTAACATTGGATGAAGGTTTAATAAGTTATATACATTGGATGCTCACATACTTAGTACATTCAAATGTACTAACACAAACTTTTGCCTACATTATCTAACCATGTAGGGACCAAGGACTACCTTCATCCAGCGTACAACGTCTAGCTTTGATCTTTAGATTTGCTTGTTGATTTATGTCCTAACTTCCATTGAAAAACCTCAGTTCATCTACCTATGGTGTTTTAGTTCTGTCAATTACTTTGAGGGTGAGCTTGGGGTGTTCCTTGGCCCCCGTCCTATCTTATGACTAGAGGCATTGTTTGACATCCTGTAAACTCATTTATGTTTATATGCTAAGTATTATATTTGGAGATTTTGCTTATGGATTTGGCTACCTATTGGTTATCGTTATGTTGATTGGTTATGAGTATTAAGTTGAGACTATATGTTATGATGTGAAAGATCCTATGCCCTAAATTTCCCCAATAGAGTGAGTCATACTTACCCTTAGAACTATGTGTTTACTATTCGAGTATGCCTTCGAATCGACGATGTGAATATGGATACTTTGAGGATAGTTTGGGGACTCTTGGGTTCCCATTCGTCATGTCACTTCGAGACCTTAGGTGCAGGTCATGACTATTTCTCTCTTTTTTGTAGGGTCCTCAATTTTCACACTTCTTGTTTCTCACTTTTTTTTATTTTCTTCTAGGACTCCTCAATGTCTTTCTTTCATTCTCATCCTTCTTTTTCCGACTCTTTCATTGGAGACACTTCCTTATTCCTACTAACGACGCCCAACTTTGACTTTGGCCACTGCTTTACTTTCAAGTTCACGGAGGGATCGGTAGGAGAAAAAAGGACTTGTCATTCAAAAACATGAGTTAAGCTTAAAAGGTTGTAAAATAAGGGATCAAGGCTCAAAAAGGATTCTCTAAGGATTCAATTCACTGCCAATAGATGTTACAATGGTCAAATTGTACTAATGGAATCAAAGAAGGCCTAAGGTCCTATCTTAATCCACAAATAACCAAGTCACTTCAAAAGACAAATCGGGCAAGTTCTATATGATACAATACAAACATTTCAACGAGATAACTAATCCTATGTTGGCAAAATGGCTTTGCATTCAGACAATGGAAACACATTCGTAATTTTTCGATCATCGGATATCCAAGCTCAATTGTTCACATAGTCAACTCAAGATTTTTCAAATCCATTCATGGAATTATTTATCAAAAATGAACTCATTAGTGAGTACATTCTCCTTGTCCATAGAATTACCCAAATCAAAGATATAGACCATCAATGCTCGGATTGCTAAGTACTAGAGACATGATATTACATTCGCACGCTTGTCATCTATGCATGGGGTTTACCAAAAATTTGCAATAATTTATTCATTCAACAATAAAAAAAGAAATAATAAAAATAAACACTACTCTATTACAACCTAAATTAAAATTTATATACAACCCAAAAAAATAAAAAATTGTCTAAATATTCATCAATAGCATCATCTATCAAAATTAAATACCATTATTATCTCTTCAAAAATAAAAAATATCTAGAATATAGGGAATATCTCAAGCTCACCCTCTCCTAAGAAAATAAACATTGCCCTCAATGTGCAAAGGACAACAAAGAGTGAGTGTAAGAGAAAGTAGTTAGTACGAGAATCCCCCTATCAAGTCAATCCTGCTGTGGTGGTAGTTATGGTAGAGCTAACGAAGATGTGATGTAGACATCAATTCCCTCTTCCACCGGTGTGCTCTCAAGGTTTAATGTCGGGCCTAGCAGGCTCAGCTGCACTCATACCAGATGTGCCATCCATGGATCAATCTAACATTAAAGCTGCAACAGCTACATTTACCATCTCATTCTCCACTCCATCTAGCTTCTCCTGGTCCTCTTTGCTTTGCTTCGCTCCAAATGACTCATCATCAGTCTCCGGGGAACTCACCTTCTGATTCTCCTCACTGCTATCACCCGAAGTCTCTACATCTAGCCCTTCATTTAGGATTGCAGCCACATCAACCTTGAGAACATCTTGCAGCCCATAGAAAAATATGCTCAAATATGTGAAATGGAGGATTTTAATCTCCTTCAATTTATCAATATTAATTTTCTACGCTGACACGACTGCACCACCACACTTCTTCTCAGCTACAATCATTTTGTTTTTCAAACTTGCGAACTCCTTCCCATGGTCATCAATTGTATCCTCAAGCCTATCCATCCTCATCTTGTGAGCCTTTATTAGTTCATGGTGTTTAGCCTTAGCCACCATATATGGCTACAAAGCCTTGGCTATTGCTGCCTCAACTCTCTAGGGCACAAATGCCTTAACCTTTATTTCCTAAAGATTTGTGGCTTTGGCCAAGCAGCCAATCGCGAAAATAGTGGCAGTAGTTAGAGGGGGCTGATCATCTATGCATTCTATTTCTATAGATCAAACAAGGGAAGAAGAACAGTGTGCAGTCGGGGAGGAAAAAGATATACCTGCCTTGGTGCCCAGTTTTGCAGCTCTAGACACAAGGGCCTCAACATCAATCACCAACATTGTGTCAACTAGCTTTTTCCTAGTCCTGTCTTCCTCTTCTCGTAGGTACTCAACCTCAAGCCATCGAATATCATTGGTCACTGATGGAGTCACCTCTATATCAATCTTTCTTTTCTTTGAGACTTTGGCTTTCTTCCATAAAGCTATAATGAGACTTGGGAATGGCAAAGGAGTTTTCTCCTTTTTCTCTCTAGAAAGGATCTCTGAGGTGATGATTAATCCAATATTAATCTTCTTTTTATCCATAATACAACCCACTTATACGAATTTAGCATTATGTAGTACAGCCTCATTCTTAGAAGGCATCAAATTACTGCTAATGACCCTACACTAGAAACGCACAGGTATAATTAGCTCCTTCTCAATGATTTCCCTTTCCTTCAACAATTAGGGGGATAGAATTCCAATCAGAGGGACTAATAATTCTTTTATAGCTTCAAAAATTAAGAGCTGCAATAGAACTTTTAAGAAGCTCTGACTCTGAAATGTGCAACCCAAAGCATCATTAATTTGAGTCTCCCACAGGGAAATTGTACACCCCAAACCTCTAAAACATCTAGGTGTTTTGATGTAGTTGGTAGCCTACTTTTGCTCTGTGGAACAACTTAGCCATAGGCTTCACTGAATTCATGCACCAGACTAGGCACATATGGGTCCCAAGATGTTGTAAAGCTCTGAAAGTTATGGAATTTAAATATTTTTCAAACCTCCGAGTACCGATAAGTCAATCTTTTTGTTGATAACTGCTTTTCCTCCAAGATTGTTCTTTGCCCTTCAGCCTTGAGCCTGTTCAAGAACTTTGGAGCCGTGGCTTCCAATGTTTTATGAGATGTTTGTGAGAAAGTAACATGCCAGGCCTTGGTTCTGGACTTACTTTTATCCTTCTTTTGGTTGGACTCTCTTGGCAAGGGTGAGGGCCTTATGGACATGGATAGGACATGCTTTCACTTAGTCATTCTTCATAACACACTTCAACATCCTTGTGAGAAGCATTGTTAAAAAATAAAGCAACTCGGGGAATAGCGAGTAATGACAGGCAACATCGCCACTCCCAACGATTTAGCTCCATACTTGGAGCGAGTAAAAGAATTCGTTCAATACTTTACGCTCTACTATTTCAAGTAGCTTTCATCAGAATTACACCCGGTTCACCAGGTTCTACCACTACAGGGCCCAATCATAGTCAAAAGAAGAGTTTGATCCTGGCTCAGAAGGAAGGATGATATATTCCACTCTCTTTTCTTCTATTAGTTAGCTTAGATTGAGAAAGCTCCGCCCAATAGCGCTTAGCCGTGTGTAGACCGAAATGGTAATATTTGATAATATGAAAGACATTCAGAAGAGATTGGTGAGTTAGACCGCATATCATACTCTACAAATCGCTAGGCTGATTCGACAACCAAACAAATCGTCACATTTGTGCATAGATTGTAGGCCTTGGGCCATTGCTACTTTCAGCGATGTTTATGCTCATTTTTAGATACTACGAGTTGATTCGGCAACAAAAAAGGTGCATTGCAAAAAGTTGCAGCAATCCTTCAAGAAAAACAGTCAAACAAGGCAGTGTATGTATTAGGTGGGCACGTATCCAAGTATACTTAGGCGGTCAAAATTACTATCACTTGTGGTGACTGACAAAGCCCTTCATCCATTCAAAAAAACTTCTACATTTTCACAGATCTCATGGACGAATTGCACATACTAACCCACCAGAACACATCAATATAAGCTTAACTACTTGCTAACACTATCGCATGGTTTCAATGGTTATACAGTCTATCAAATGATGATTTACTCTTACGAATGATGTCATCCAATCCATCATAAGGCAAGTTCAATCACTTAAAAGAGATCAGGGGTTACTCAAACATCACCCACAGCCCATAGAAACAATCAATCTAAGAAGCAAGCATATTTCAAGCAAATATTCCTATGATCATTTCCTAGTTTCAATTGAATACATTCAAGCATCATATCAAGCACAAGATTTGGGGAAAACCCACAAACTATTCATTAATGGACAAGAAACCCTTTATTCATGACTTTAACCAAACTCTACACCCCAGCCCACCTATTTGTGTTGTTGATATTAATAAGTCCCCACCCTACAACCCCTTGGTAGCCGCTGATGTTGTAGTCTTGGGTGGAAGGTTGGAGAGGCAGGAGGTTTTTACTAATGTGCAGGAAGGGGAAACCGGGGAGGGGGGATGTCTCAAGTTGTTCATACTCCTGCTACCAGTAATGTTGCTCCAGAAACTCAGACCAGACCATTGTCTGCTACTGCTCCAACAATTGCAGAACATAGTAATCAGGCCCATCAGAACCAAATGCAAGATCATGAGGGGAATACTGTTCAAGGACATCAAAAGGGAGGTATCGCAAAAGATTTGGGTGTTGTGGCTAGTCCTAGTGGTAGAAAAAGTCAGAACAAACCTAGTAAGAAAAGGAGAGATGCTTTGTAGAAGAAACTCAGTGAAACTAAAGGTGTTTGTCAGAATAATACGAAGACTAGCCCTCAGGACAACATTCAACCATGTAACAAGTTTATTTTGGTAGATGAGTACCATGGCATGACCATAACCCCTCTCAATATTCAGTATAGTACTCCTACTCCTGAAAAACTACCTGATCCTAATATCAATGCAGTTACTAAAGTTTGCCAATTCAATTTTGATCCTGTGCTTCCTAGCTCTGAGAATGATGAATATAAAGTGGTACATTCTGAAGATGAAGTTGATATGGATACTCTTCTAGTCAACGAAAATGATGATGAGGATGCAACCAGTGCACAACTCATCAGAGCTTTGAGCTCCACCAATTACAACAAGGTTTGTCTCCTAGGGGTCATCACCACTCCAATTTGCCAAAAAAGATCTTTTCATGTATTCACTCTACCATTGCTGGCAGGCCTAATACCAGACTATTCACTTTCGGGTCTTCCCAATGATTAGTACAATCATTTGGAATGTTAGGGGTATTTATACCCAAGGAGCTTTGGAGAGAGTTCAATCACTTAAGGTTATTCATCACCTATCCATGATTGTTATTTTAGAACCTTTTTCCAACAACACTCAAATACAAAACTGTGGAAACCAGCTTGGGATGGAGAAGGCTGTCTATAATCCCAATGGTAAGATCTGGATTTTTTGGAACCAAGAGGTTGATCGTAAAGTGCTTGAAAGTGATGAGCAACATGTTACTTGTGAGATTCAGCATGTTCAGATTCCCCACAAATTTATTTTTACATTTTTTATGCCAAATGTAGGATCCTTTTAGAAGACCTCTCTGGGGAAGGATGGTATCTATTTACAACAAGTTTCAGGAGACTCCATGGTGTGTTGCTGGTGACTTTAATGTCATTACTGCTACGGATGAGAAGTTAGGGGGTATTCCTTATAATATGAAGAACAATTTAGAGTTTATTGCAATTATTGAAGGTTGTGGACTCATTGACTAGGGGTTTGTGGGACAGAAATATACCTGGACCAACAAAAAAGGGGGTACTATTTAGAGTCTGGAAGAGATTAGATAGAGCCATGGTCAATGACAAATGGCTTGAAGTCATGCCTCAGTCTACTATTACTCACCTCCCTATTGTGGGGGTCTGATCATTGACCCTTGTTATTTGAAATGTCTACAAGATCTGATAAGTTGATTAAATATTTCATGTTTTTAAACTGCTGGGTTGATCAACCTGACTTCCTGGATGTTGTGAAAGAGTGTTGGGATAGACCTATTAGTGGCAACTCCATGTGGGTGTTTCATCAGAAATTGAGGAGGCTGACTAATTCTCTTAGCATTTGGTCTAGGAGTAAGATTGGGGACGTTCATGCAAAGGTAAGGGAATATGATGAAAAAAATCAGAAATGCTAAGGAAGACTTGCTCCTACACCAGATTGATGACCTAAGAATGCACCTTCACTGTCTGAATGTTGAGTACATTAGATTTTTGAAACTGGAGGATTCTATTCTCAGGCAAAAATCTCGATTACACTGGTTCAAAGAAGGTGATGCTAATTCCAAATATTTCCATGCTCTGTTGAGGGGTAAGAGAAGGAGACTATTTATCCATAACATCCAAGATGGGGAGGGTGACTAGATTCAAGGTGATGAGGACATTGCTGAAGCTGCCTATACTCATTTTCAGAATATTTTTACTGGAGAAGATACACAAATCAATGAAGTTCTCAATTGTATCCCTTAGATGGTCACCCTTGAGCAAAATGATGGTTTGCAAGTGCTGCCTGACATAGAGGAATTAAAGCAGGTGGTGTTCTCTATGAACCCCCATTCTACATCAGGCCCTAATGGGATGAATGGTAGGTTTTTCCAAGCTTGTTGGAGTATTATTCATCAAGACTTGTTGGAAGTTGTCATAGCCTTTTTCAGTGGTCAGATCATGTCCAAATACTTCTCACATGCTTGCTTGGTCCTCCTTCCTAAAATTAGTTCTCCTAACAAGTTATTTAAATTAAAGCCCATTAGCTTAAGTAACTTTGTTAATAAGGTTATTTCAGAGCTTTTATATTTGAGATTGGCTCCTATCCTTCCCAACCGCTCTCTGCCAATCAATTTGGATTTTGTAAGGGAAGGAGCATCTCTGGGAACATTATGTTGGCTCAAGAAATCATCGATCACATAAAGAAGCCTGTAATTGGGAGTAATAATATTATGAAGCTTGATATGGCGAAAGCCTATGATAGAGTATCCTGGTCCTACATTTGTATTATTATGAAGAGAATGGACTTTTGTGAGATGTTTATAGACATGGTTTGGAGAATAATGTCTAATAACTGGTATTCCATCATTATTAATGGTTCTAGACATGGGTTTTTTCACTCTACTTGAGGACTTAAACAAGGGGACCCCCTATATCCAACTTTTGTATTATTGGGTGCAGAGGTGTTGTCTAGAATTCTCAATGGATTGCATCAGAATTCTGACTTCCATGGCTTCTACTTGGAGAAAAAGGGACCACAGATTAATCATCCAAGTTTTGCAGATGATATCATCATTTTCTCTTCAGGCATGACCAATTCTCTTAAGTTTATTATGAAGGTCTTGTACACCTATGAAGGGGTTTCTGGCAAGCAAATCAACAGAAGGAAGAGTTATAATATTGTGCCCTTTAATGCTTTTAGGAGCAATATTTCTAGAGTGAAACAAGTCAGTGGTTATGTGCAAAAAAGTGACCCTTTCACCTATTTGGGCTGTCCCACTTATTGGTAGGCAAAGAATTATTTTCTTTCTCTGATATGATTTCAAAGATTGTTTCGAGAATTGCAGGATGGCAATTTTGACTCCTTAGCAGTGGCGGTAAAGTTACTCTCATCAATTATGTGCCACCGTCCCTTCCAATCCATTTGTTGTTTGCTATCTCTCCTCCTTCTACTACTATGAAGATGATCCAGAACATAACTGCGGACTTTTTTGGAGGATGGTTTGACAATAGAAGGAAGTATCACTGGTCTTCATGGCAAAATCTAAGCTTCCCTTATGATGAAGGAGGCATAGGTGTTAGAATGCTCTCTAATGTTTGTCAATCCTTCCAATTTAAGCAATGGTGGACTTTCAGAACTAAAAATACTTTGGGTTATTTTCTCAGAGCTAAATATTGTCAGAGGTACAATCCAGTAAGTAAAAAGTGGGACTCTGGGAATTCTTTGATCTGGAAGCACATGATGAAGAAATAACATAAGATGGAACATCATATTCACTGGAAATTCAATTCTGGCACATGCTCATTTTTGTGGGACAACTGGTTAGGTGTTGGTCCTCTTGCTTAGTTCAGAGAAGTTAGTAGCAGACTTGACAACACTAGAGTTACTGCATTCATTCAAAATGGGTAGTGGGATGTGGAGAAGATTAATAACATTGCCACTCCTCAACATGTTGGTGCTATTCTAAATACACAACTACAGATCTAGCAGGGTGTTCTTGATACACCTATATTGTAAATGCCGAAGGTAACTTCACTGCTGCATCTTCCTAGAATATTATCAGAAAACAAAGAACCAAAACTAAACTTAACAGATACCCATGGCACAAGAACATCCCTTTCAAATGCTCCTTTGTTTTGTGGAGAGCTTTGAGAGGGAAGTTGCGCACAAATGAGAAGATCATTAGTTTTTGTTATGACCCTAAAGTTTATTGTTGCTGTTATACCCCTGGCTGGGATACAATTGAGCACATCTTCTTGACTGGCCATTTTGCTAAGAACATTTTAAAGTATTTTGCTGCTTCTTGTGGTATCAGTTATGAGTATCTTCTCCTTCACAACTATACCATGATATGGTGGGAAGCTAAATATAAGAATGAAGCGCATAGGTTGATTCTGCACTCTCTCCCTATTTTTGTGTTGGAACTTGTGGAAAAATAGGTATGCAGGTATGTATGCAGGAAGAAAATCTAATTTCACCAGGGTCAAATACTTGGTGTACAAAGACTCCTTTTTCTTAATGAAAATGGTCTTTCCATATATTCCCTGGCCATCTTGCTGGAAAGAATCGATCTTGTTGGTTGAAAAGTGTGTTCAAAATATTAAGATTACTCCTGTTAGGTGGTTAAAACCTCCTCCTTATTGGGTAAAATTAAATTGTGATTGTAGTACTCTGTCTAATGGCAGTATGGGGGCTAGGGGAATCATCAGGGACAATAAGGGAGAATTCCTGTTTGTGTATGCTGCTCCTCTTGGTGTAGGGCCAAATAATCAAGCTGAAGTGAAAGTTGCTGTGCTTGGCATTGACTGTTGTATTCAATTAGGGTATACTAAAGTACTCTTAGAAGTTGATTCTGAATTGCTGTATAGATGGATTAATAGACTTTTTAATCCTCCCTGACATATTGAGAGACTGATCACAAAGATGCAACAATACACGAATCATCTACAGGACTTCCAGTGTATCCATATCCTAAGAGAGGGCAACAGTGTCACTGACTCTATGGCAAAGTTTAGCATAGTTTATCTGCTCCTCAAACTTTTTTGGACATTTAGCAAATTCCTACGGTAACTAGGACTTGCCTTTCAATTGATAACATGAGCATGGTCACATTCAGAAGAAGAAGATTGGGAAGGATTTAGCATCCACCTAGAATGAGAATTGATAGAATTCTATCCTTTTCTTTTTTGCTTATCTAGTAAGGGGAGAGTCTCCCTCGTTTATTTTCTTTCTTAGAATTTGTATTTGGAGGAGTCCTCCCTTAGTATTTTCTATGTTTGCTTCCATTTAGATATGGTGATGAATTAGACGATCTTAGATGATTAACCTTTTTGTCTACCACCTTTAGATGGAGGTAAGGTTTTATGTCCCCCTCCTTGTACTTTTTATCTTTTTTATTTATGATAAAGCTTGGGGGTGTACGGCTCAACCCTTGACCATCCAAAGGAGTGGGGACCCTTTGGCATAGGTCTGTTCCCTATAAAAAAATATTCGACATTCATAAAGTGATATTAAAAAAAAATTATGCTAACATGCAATACAAGGTTAAAAATCAATTCTAAAGTCCTACCGACAAGATTCTCAACATGAATTTAAAAGTTTAAGGCATGATTTCAACATCACAAACCATAATCAACTTCACCAATAATAGCTTTTTCAAGAACTAGAATACGGGTAAAATCATACTTCTTCAACAATCAAACACAATTAAAAACTTTGGTAATGCCCTGTGATGATTATTCCAAACTTCTTGGTGAAAATTTTCAAAGAAAAGCAAGGGAAAGGGGTATTGGCATGTATGGGTAGAGAAAAGGAGGGAAGGTTGAAAGTGAAAGGGCCAAGGCATTTAAAAGGCCTAAAGTAGGTAGGTGTGCATGCCTATTCGGCACGCTGAACCACACCGCCCAACACACATGGCGTTGTGCCAAACATGCTAGGGACCGTTCTTTTTCACAGTGAATTTACCTTGTTTTCCACCCAGAAGTGCAGTGAAACTGACCATTACAAACTAGGATTGTCGATTCGCCGATTGGACCTTTGGTTTGCCAAATTTGACAGCACCTCTAAAGTGACCATTCAACGAGAAATGAGGTCAAATTGATCATCGCTAATATGACTTGGCAATATGCCAAGTAACCCTTCTCTATCTCCCATATCAACTTTCTACTCCTATTTTTCTTGTCAATGCTGAACAATTTAGCACCCATTATTTAAAGTAAAATACTCACCTTGGATTCCCTCCCATGCAACACCTTAGTTAACATCATGGAAAGATATTGTTCCTCTTCACCTAAAGTTACCGCCAACTGCCCATAATTGGCAATACCCCAGGAACATCTCCCTGTTTCAAATCTTTGCAAAAGGTTAAAAACAATCTCCTTGTCAATCACTCTTAATTTAAAGTCTCCACTCTCGATATCAACCACATCTCGCCCGATAGTTAAGAATGGACTCCCCAAAATGTTCGGCATATCCGTAGCCACCTCGCAATCAAAAATCACAAAATTTATAGGAAGGATAAATTTATCAACCTTCACCAACACATCATGTAGAATTCCCACTAGCCTCTTCATAGACCAATCAGCCATGAGCAACTGCATTGTAGTTGATGAAGGGGTTTCCAAACCCAGTTCCTCAAATATAGTTAGGGGAATGAGGTTCTACTTGCCCCTAAATCACAAAGAGCTTTACTAAACTTTGAGGCTCTTATCATGGATAGAATGGTGAATGCCCCTGGGTCTTCCTTCTTTGTCACAAGCTTTTCTGTCAGGATTGCACTGCAGTTGTGGGACACTTCAATCATCTCACAGTCAAGCGTTCTCTTCGATTTCACAAATTCTTTCATGAACATGAACATTTATTGACAAAGAATTGAATATAGAAAGTAACTTTTGAAACTTAGCATCCTCCTCTTTCATCCTCAACCTTTGTGGGAATGTAGGATTCACTTTGACATGAGGTGCCTTCGGCTTCACTGTTGGATTTGAATTCTTGGGGAAAGTTGTCACACCCAAAGTACCATTGAGGCGGAATGGCACCCATTACCGACAAGGCTCGGGAAAACCAATATATACCTATGCACTTTCTATGACCATTATAAGGGGTTTCCACATTCAACATGTTTTCAAGAATGTATACGATGATAAAAAGCCAAAAGGAAAAAACATATAACTAGGCCATTAGAGCCATGATGTCTAAAGTACGATACAAGACCACACTTTACCGTACATAGTCAACAAAGCCTCTAGATAAGGAAAAATATCTAATAAGGATCGGGACAGGCCCCGCCTTATGATCAACTATACAATACAAAAATATAAGTTCTAGACACGCAAAGCCCCGAAGCAACCTAGAGCGCAGTAATAGTAGCTCGATATCCCGTACTCCTACTTGGGAGATCTACTAACTCCTGTACTTGCATCATGAACTACAGGTCTCCGTGAGGAATGTCAGCACGAGATAATATACTGATTATGTAAGGCAAGAAGTATTGTATATGAAATATGAACTCAAATGAAATTATACACTGGTGTGTAAGGATAACACCCAACCTTTAGTCATACTGTAAAATTATGTACTTTATGTCTTTTTTGTTACTTTACCTTTCTTTACTATATAATGTTAGCACAGTATATAATACAATTGACCAGCTGATCAGTGCTAAATCAATATCGAGATTGAGCCATGCTAGGCTTTCCTTTCACCCCTAGGATACCCCCTGTAATATGGGATCGACCTATGCTAGGTGATTCTTCCACCCCTGGGATACCACCCATCAGTAAGAAACTTTGATTTATCTTTTGTTTACTTTTGAGATGATGCTTTTGGTCGTCATAACATTTACAACTGTAGAACTATATACATAACATGTGACATGTAACCATTCAAGCAAGACAATACCACAATAAAAATAGTAGGTTACACAACTAATAAAGTGCGTAGGGATGAAAAAACACGTGGACTTTATTTAGCAAAACGGAACTCATGTATCTTGGTATCTAAAATAGGTATGCAGATTTGACAATGGCTATGTATAGGAATATATGAACATGTTGAACAGTGGAGGCAAGATTACTAATTATGTCGGAGTTTGTAAGTGCCTCTAGATTCCAATGAAGAACCTAGATTTCTTGCCAAATAAGATGAAAAAGAGTAGCCTTACATACCTCGTTGTACTATTTCGTTCTTACCTCGAAGTAACCCCTTTTTCCTCAAAATATTTAGCTACAATAGACAAGTCTTGGCAGTCCAATCTCATAAAAAAACACTTAAGCTGTAAGCTTGTTATTATTAACCCAAGGGTATTCTTTCAACCTTTCCACTTCTAATCGTATTTTCTAGTACACATTCGCATGTAAATATCATTTAAATCTTATTTTAGTCCCATAACAGTGTTACAATAGCTCACAAAGCACAACACATAACAATTCTACACAACACACAAGTAGGCAACACAAAATTACGTCTTCTCGCTACATTTCGAAGTCAACAATCCCAAACCTGTTTCAACTTCAACAAAACTATCTCCAACATATTTACACATAAAAAAGTCCTAAAAGAGTCCTAAAACATCCCAAAGTAGATGGCGGACGTGCAACAACAATTCCCAATTGCCAATCCACAAGTTCCTATTAAGAGCGTTTTTGAGAAGTTATAAGAACTCATTCTTGCGGAAGTTAACAATGGTGCAATAGCCTTGTTACATCACTACAAAACTAATCCTTGTTATAAACATAAAGCTTACTCACAACCTCTTAATAAAGATGAAAAGTCTATAACGGTCTTTTGAACACATGTTGTCCCAAATTCCAGCACAAGTATAACTAGCCTATTTCTCTAGTTTTTCATGAAAAAACATACTAAATACACAAGTATCTTCACTTACCTTTACCTTTAAGGTTGGGGACTTCTTTACGACCCCTTTTAAGGTTGTGAGGTCTGCTTTGTAGGAGTTGAAAGAGAGCAAAAAGGAACCTAGAAAATCAGATTTTTTGTCGAAGTTGAAATTTCTTAAAGGAAATGCTTTTAATCACATTTAAAGGGGCATCTTGGCCGACTTTCTTTTGCATATTAAGACATACTCTATTAAGGGGGTGATGCACCTTCTTGGTCCTTTCACTTGGACCTTATTGGTGTCCAATCTTATGGGCTTTAGCTTCCAACATTTCTCTTTTCCCTTCACTTAGTTTGGGCCCAAATCATCAAGTGGGTTGTGCGTGTACTTGGCCTTGTTTCTATACATCTTGGACTGAAAATATTGTCCCGTTATAATGCTAAACAATTGGCTAAAAACTAAACCCTCAACTTGGGCTTTATTCATTATCGGACTTGAACAGATTCGGTGTTGGGCCTCGTCTCCGTCTACCTAACCTATTTAAGCTAAGCACGTAGGTGACTCACCTGTTAGCTTCCAAACTATTACAAGCACCTCATTTTTCCACTTCGTTTAAGGCTGTGATCTCCTCAATTTCGCTAAAAAGTTATATACACTCAATTGTCTTAAGCATTAGACGTAAATATAGCCCTCAAGTCTAAAAGTTCGGCACTTTTAAAGTTTGTGCTCCTTATACCTAATCATATCATGTTCCATATGCATAGACTAGTAAACCTACGATGTGGGGTGTTACATCCTCCTCCATTTTGGAATATTTGACCCCAAGTGTTAGCATAATTAGACGGATTAAGCATGTTTAAGACTTCATTTAATAAAATATTAATGCTACAATATGTATTCAAATGGACGTACCAACTAACTCCCTAACTCTGCATCTTGGACATCCTTTTTAGCTTCTTCAGCCTCCCATGTTATCTCTTCTACTTGTTGGTTCCTCCAAAGTACCTTTATTGAAGGTATTTCTTTATTCCTTAGCTTTCTAACTTGACGATCTAGGATAGAAATAGGTACCTCTTCATATGTAAGATCTTATGTAACATGCATATCTTCAATAGGAGTGATATAAGATAGGTCACCTATGCATTTTCGAAGCATTGAGGCATGAAAAACTGGATGAACCATTGAAAGCTCCTTGGGTAGCTCTAATTCATATGTATCCCGTCCAAACCTTTTAATAATCTTATATGGCCCTATGTAACGTAGGCCTAGTTTTTTTTCTTACCAAATCTCATAGCACCTTTTATTGGGGACACCCTTAAGAATACCCAATCTCTTACCGAGAATTATAGTCCTCTCCTTCTAGAATCTGCATATGCGTTATGACGACATTGGGTTGTTTCTAGCTGCTGTCACATATTTTGACTTATTCCATGGCTTGTTGGACTAGATCTGGTCCAAGCAAGTTGGTATCACCCACTTCAAACCATCCGATTGGTGACCTATACTTCCTTCAATACAAAGCATCATAGGGTGCCATATTGATGCTTGAATGGTAGCTATTATTAAAGAGTAATGGTCCACCCAACTACCTTTGAAGTCCAATGCACAATCCCGCAAGATATCTTCAAGTGTTTGAATGGCGCGTTCGGCTTGACGATTGGTTTGAGGTTGGAAAGTTGTACTCAAATTCACTTGTGTCCCTAAAGTCATTTGGAAGGACTTCCAAAACTTTGTAGTGAATTGAGCTCCCCGATCAGATATAATTGAGATTGGGAACCCATGTAGCATAACTATCTCTTTGTGGTATACCTTTGCATATTATTCAGTTGTATAATCACTCTTAACTGGCAGGAAGTGTGCTGACTTTGTGATTCTATCAATAATTACACTTATGGAATCAAACTTCTGAAATGAGCGAGGCAACCTAGTAACAAAATCCAAGTTAATCATATCCCATTTTCACTTTGGAAGCTCTATACATTACATATAACCTCCTGGCTTTTGGTGCTCTACCTTGACTAGTTGGCAATTCGGACATTCAGCCACATATTCTGCAAGGTCCTTTTTCATGCCTCCCCACCAAAACATTCCCTTCAGGTCATGATGCATCTTAGTTGATCCTGGATGGATGGAAATAATGGGCTTCTTCCATTATCCTCCTTCTTAGTCCATAAAAATCAGGCACACATATTTTATTTTTGCAATAAAGTGCTCCAATTTATAAAAGTTCCTTCATCGTACCCTAACTCACCTTTTCCATAAGTCGTCGTAGAATAGGATCCTTGAACTGCTTTTCTCTCACTTCCATTACCAATGATGACTCTACAACATTATGCATAACAACTCCTTCCTTTGGAGTTTTAAGGAGGCAAACTCCTAAATTGGCTAGTTGACGTATATCTGTAGCAACTCCTTGACTTACAACGGTTTTTATCACCAATATTCATGACTGCCTTACGACTCAGAGCATCGGCTACCACATTTGCTTTCCCTGGGTGGCATAGTATATCAATGTCATAATCCTTTATTAGCTCCAGCCATCTCCATTGTCTTAAATTTAGGTCTTTGGGCTTAAAGATGTACTGTAGGCTCTTATGATTAATATATGTGACGACGTGAACTCCATACAAATAGTGGCACCATATTTTCAAGTCAAACATAATAGCCGCTAGCTCAAGGTCATGTGTTGGGTACTTTCTCTCATGCCATCCTATTTGTCTCAAGGAATAAGCAATTATTCTACTATGTTGTGTTAGTACATAGCCTAAGCCAACTCCTGAAGCATCACAATACACCGAATACCTCTCCATGCCCTCTAGAAGAACAAACACAGGTGTAGAAGTTGCCAGCTTTTCAACTCTTGGAAGCTCCTTTCACATGCATTCCATTGGAACCTTGTTGCATTATATGTCATTTGTTAGAGGTGCAAAAATAGAAGAAAAACCCTCACTAAAACTTAAGTAATAACCTGCCAACCCTAGGAACCTTCAAACTTCCATCGGGGTTGTTGGCCTTAGCCAATCTTTCACAACCTCTATCTTCTGTGAATCAACCCTTATTCCTTAATTGGATACAATATGACCCAAGAATGCCACTGATTTTAACAAAAATTCACATTTGGAAAACATGGCGTACAATTACCGATCACGAAGAAATCGTAATACTTGTTGTAAGTGATTTGCATCGTTCTCTTTTGAGCTTGAATATATCAACATATTGTCTATAAATACTGTCACACATACATCCAAGAATGGCTTAAATACCCTTTTCATTAAATCTATAAAAATTGATGGTGCATTTTTCAGCCCAAATGACATAACAAGAAATTCAAAGTGACCATAAAGTGCCCTAAAGGTTGTCTTGGGCATATCTTTCTCCTTCACTCTCACTTGGTGATAACCTGATCCCAATTCAATTTTTTAAAAGCATTTGGCACCATATAACTGATCAAATAAAGCATCAATCCTTGGAAGGCGTATTTGTTCTTAATTGTTACCCTATTCAATTACAAGTACTCAATACACATTCTCAAGGTGCCATCCTTTTTATGTATTAATAACACTGGTGCACCCCAAGGAGACACACTAGGCCTTCTAAAACCCTTCTCTAGCAAGTCTTTTAATTTCTCCTTTTATGCACATAATTCTATCGGGGGCATTATATATGGAGGGATAGAAATAGGCTTAGCACCTAGAAGTAAGTCAATACCGAAATCTACTTCTCGTTCTGGAGGTAAACCCGGAAGAATTTCAGGAAACACATCAACAAATTCATTCACTACTGGAATAGACTAAAGACTTGGTGATTCTTCCTCCATATCCCTTACTCTAAGTAGATGACATATATATCCCTTTCACATCATCTTCCTTTCCTTAAAATAAGAAATGAACTTAATCTCTGGTGCCCTAACATTGCCTTCCCATTCAAGGATCGCCTCATTTTGAAAGTGGAAATACACTCTCTTAGTTTGGCAATCCACAGTGGCATAGAGAGAAGCTAACCGATCCATACCCACTATAACATCAAATTCAACTATTTCTAGCTCAGAAAGGTCCGCCAATATGTCACGGTCACAAATAGTCACTACAAAGTCATAATAAACCCTTCTAGCTATAATAGATTCACCGGTTGTTGTAGATACTTCAAATGGCTTGTTCAATAATTGTCATAACTCGGGGTTGGGCCCTAGATGTGACACAACGATTGGGACCCGAGAGCCCCCAAACAAGCCTCAAGTACCCATAACCACATCATTGGTTCGAGAATTTCATACAACACACTCACAATTATAGAGAAGACCAATTTCAAGAATCAAAACGAAAACACGAAATCAATACAATAGTTGTAGCAAACAAATCTAAAGAGAGTTTACATAGTGCCCAACTTTGCCTCTAGTCAAAGGAATGGGGGCTGCGACAAATGTCGGGCTCACCCTCAATAAAGAGAAACATCCATAAGTAACAATAAAGAAGATAGCCGGCTCGCCCTCGGAAGACAAGACTCACCATAACGACTTCAGGAATGAACTATTCGTCAACGGTGTGGTATTCAAAGTACTTGATCCCTACATGGTGAAATCATGTAGGCATAGAATATGCATTAGTACGTTTCAATGTACTAAGTATGCAGGTATGTGATGCATATGAATTTAATATCATGCACTTCAATGTTAGATGACAAGGGCACATAATATAGAAGGAATCATTTATCCAACAAAAGGGTAATATACAAGATGCCATGAAATTCGTGATGCATGCAATGCGATAATGCACCTATATAACGGGGATCGACTATAACCGAAAAAATCAAACCCATGTGAGCTATAACATGGATTAAACCAATTGAGACCTCCCACTGGTAGAGAGAAGATTACTTGCCAAAGGTAATCTACATTACACCTTACGACCACTAGTTTTAGTGGATTGTCACCTTCCTTACGAGAATCACTTTTTCGGAAGGGTTTGCATAATCATAATCATATATGTATAAATGTCCCTATGTTGGCAAATAGTTCAAAGAAAGGGAGAGGGACCTTGGGGATATCCCTGACGCCCCCAATCCATTGGTGCTAA
Source organism: Solanum rostratum (assembly GCA_029948455.1). Classification (NCBI taxonomy): domain Eukaryota; kingdom Viridiplantae; phylum Streptophyta; class Magnoliopsida; order Solanales; family Solanaceae; genus Solanum; species Solanum rostratum. The sequence continues at coordinate 48,785,604 of CM057046.1, forward strand.
GTTATAAACATCCCACATGAATACTTACATATATACGTTCTTTCAAAAGAGTCAATATCCATTCCAAAACGTTCAATGCACATTTAGGCTCAAATGCCAAACCATAAAATCATAATCATAATGCTCATGCAAGGAAGAGCTCATCTACACATATACATAATGGTGAAAGAACCCATAGTGCTCAATGAGCCATAATCATAGACATGCCGATGATCACCTTCTTGTCATAACCAATGCCTTACAAAAATCATATCATACTCATTTCAGAAGAAATAATTGGGCTTAACCCACTTCATAATTTTCATATATCAAAGCTCATGAATGTAATTCAATGCATGATGTGAGGATAGCATGGACAACATATATTTAACTTAAAATAAACATCATAACATGAAATTGAATAAATCCATAATTTAAATCAACATCTAAATCATAGCAGTAGTCACCCATGCATATATCAATTTTAAAGGGGACATACATGTTCATAATCTGAATTGAGCATTCTCTCTCTCTCCCCATCGTCTTCTCTCTCTCCCCAGCATCTTGGGTTTACAACTTTCCAACGTCTTCTCTCTCCCCAGCATCTTAGGTTTACAACTTTCCGGCATCTTCTCTCTCTCTCCGAAGTCTTCTCTCTCTCTCCCCGACTTCTTCTGCCGTCGTCACATGTCAATTAGAGTTGCAACTTCGATCTTCTTCCACCAGATTTGTGAAGATTGGAGACGATCGCCTGCGTGTTCGATCGGACTTCATCTGTCGGTCACCTTTTTCGGCAAACTCGATCTTCTTCCAGAACAGTTCTTCTTCTCCACTATGTATCTTCTCCACTACGTTGTGTCTCCATTGTGCTTCAGAGAAGACATAATTATTGCAGGTCTTCAAGCGGCGACTCCAGCGTATAGTTTCCGGCTAGAGGCAGAAATCCGGCGACTATTTTCCGGTGAAACTCAACCCAGGTTCTATCATTCCTCCCTATTCTTTACTTCTTGGCTACATTATCTTAGTTTTTGAGTCTTTTTCCATTTCTTTTCTACTGATCAGTCTATGTTATTATTGCTTGAGTCATTTGAGTGTAATCTTTCAATTTCTTGATTAGTTGGTTATTAGTATATCTTATACTTATTGATTCCTGATTTGATGTGGATCTGCTGAATATCCGGAGAGTGATGACTTTGTGTTTTGGATATAGTTGTAGAGTTGTTGGTTTGTTTGTTTGTCTGTATAGTACTTATTCGTTATTGGGTCCCTAACGATTGTGTGAGCGCTTAGTGAGAGTATTTCGTAATTGGTGGCATTCGGATATGATGGTGGAGTAGGGTCATGTTGTCGGTTGAGGTCGGGGGTAAGAGGTAGGGGTGGTAAGAAAGGCGTAGGCTTATCTAAATTAAGAGTAAGATCGTGGAATATAGGTACACTTACAGCGAAATTCATAGAGCTAGTAAAGTGTCTTAAGAGCAGACAAATTAATATAGCGTATGTTAAGGAGACTAGATGGGTAGGGACCAAAGCTCAGGACATAGACGGGTTCAAGCTATGGTACTCGGTTGGTTCTAGGGATAGAAATGGTGTAGGTATACTAGTAAACGAGGGCCTTAGGGAGTGTGTGGCGGAGCTTAGGAGGTTTAATGATAGGATGATGTCTATTAAACTTGTGGTGGGTAAGCACATAGTGATTGTAGATAGTGCCTATGCGCCTCAAGTGGGTCTAGACGAGGAAGTCAAGAGGCTCTTTTGGGAAGACTTGGATGATGTGGTGAGGGGCATACCAGTGACGGAAAAAATTTTCATTGGGGGATACTTTAATGGACATATTGGGGCTACCTGTAACGGGTTTGTAAATGTCCATGGAAGCTTTGTTTTTGGGGAAAAGAGTGGGGGTGGGACGTCTCTCTTGGATTTTGCAAAAGCCTTTGAGTTAGTTATTGCTAACTCATGTTTCCAGATGAGGGAAAATCACTTGATAACCTTTCAGAGTGTGGTAGCTAAAACTCACATTGATTACCTACTTCTCCTGAAGGGTGATAGAAGCGTTTGTAAGAATTGCAAAGTTATACCGAGTGAAAGTATTTCCACTCAACATAGGCTTCTTGTAATGGATTTAGAGATTAAGAGAGAAAAGAAGAGGAAGATTGCCTACGCCCAACCTAATATTAGATGGAGAGGCCTGACTCCAGCCCTTTCTCATGAGATGGAAGAAAAGCTGAGAAACTTAGAGGCTTGGAGTAGTGGCGGAGATGTGAATAATATGTGGGGCAATGCTGCTGGTTGCATTAGAAAGGTAGCTTCTGAGATACTAGAGGTGTCGAGAGGACCCTTCAGTGGACATCAGGGTGATTGGTGGTGGAATGAGAAAGTTCAAGGCAAAGTGAAAGCTAAGAAGGTGGCTTATACGAAGTGGTTGGAGTGTAGGGATAAGGATGAAAAACAAAGGCTTAAGGAGATTTATAAGACGACTAAGTCAGAAGCAAAGATGGCGGTGACGAGTGCTAAGACAGTAGCGTTTAAGTGTCTGTATGAGGAGCTACGTGATAAAGGCAAGGACAAGAGAATGTATAGGCTTGCTAAAGAGAGATAAAGGAAAGCTCGAGACTTAGACCAAGTGAAGTGCATCAAGGATGAGCAGGGTGAGGTGTTAGTGGATGTGACTTCCATTAAACAAAGGTGGCAAGCTTACTTTCATAAACTCTTAAATGAAAAAGGAGATAGTGATATTGACCTGGGTAAGTTGGCTCGTTCCGAGAGTAATCGAGATTTTGGTTATTGTAGGCGGTTTAGAGGTGAGGAGGTTAGAAGGACGATTAGTAGGATGAAGAGAGGGGGATCGGACCTGATGAGATTCCGGTAGATTTTTGGAAGAACATGGTCAAGTATGCCATAGAGTGGTTGACTAGACTGTTCAATGCTATCATGAAGAATGTAAAGATGCCGGATGAATGGAGGAGGACTGCAATGATTCCACTGTACAAGAACAAAGGTGATATTCAAAACTGTAATAATTACAGGGGTATCAAGGTGTTAAGTCATACTACGAAGGCATGGGAGAGAGTGGTGTAGATGAGGGTGAGAAAAGTAGTGTCTATTTCAGAAAATCAGTTTAGATTCATGCCAGGGCGGTCGAATACTGAAATAATTCACCTTGTTCGGAGATTAGTGGAGATATATAGGGAAAGAGAAAAGGACCTTCATATGGTGTTCATTGATCTTGAGAAGGCCTACAACAAAGTCCCGAGAGATGACTTGTGGAGGTGTTTGGAGGTGAAAGGCGTCCCAATGGCATACATTAGAGTGATAAAGGACATGTACGACGGAGCCAAAACCCGTGTAAGAATAATGGGAGGAGATTCAGAATATTTTCCTGTTAAGATGGAACTCCGTCAAGGATCTGTGTTGAGCCCTTTTATATTTGCATTGATGCTGGATGAGCTAACGCGATCTATCCAGGAGGAGGTCCCATGGTGTATGTTGTTTGCAGATGACATAGTACTGATTGATGAGACCCGGACCAAGGTTAACGATAGGTTGGAGGTTTGGAGACACATTTTGGAGTCCAAAGGATTCAAACTGAGCAGGACCAAAACAGAATACTTAGAATGCAAATTCAGTATGGTGAGGGATGAAGCAGATATTGATGTGAGACTCGCCGCTCACCCTATTCCCAAGAATGAAAGTTTTAGGTATCTGGGGTCCACCATCCAGAGTAGTGGGGATATCGACAATGATGTCACACACCGTATTGTGGTGGCTTGGACAAAATGGAGGCTGGCCTCTGGAGTATTGTGTGATAAGATACCACCTAAACTCAAAGGTCAATTCTACAGAATGGTGGTTAGACCATCTATGTTGTATGGAGTGGAGTGTTGGCCAATAAAAAATGCACATTTTCAGAAGATGCAGGTCACAAAAATGAGGATGTTAAGATGGATGTATGGTCACACCAGGAGTGATAAGATTAGGAACGAGGCCATTCGGGTAGCAGACAAGATGAGTGAAGCAAGACTGCGATGGTTCGGACATGTGCAGAGAAGGAGTACTGATGCCCCTGTTAGGAGGTGTGAGAGGCTAGATTTGGGAGTAATATGGAGGGGTAGAGGTAGACCAAAGAAGTATTGGCGGGAGGTGATTAGGCAAGATTTTGGTGAAACTTGATCTCACTGAGGACATGACCTTAGATAGGAACAAGTGGAGGTCGCGAATTAGTGTAGCACACTAGGTTAGATAGGAAGGAGTTGTTAATTGTATGCCTTTTATATGCTATATATCTGCCTTTTGTATGTTAATTGTCACGTATTTACTTCCTGTGCACTTTCTCTTTCTTTCATGTTTATCATATCTAGCTTATTCTGCTCATAGGTTTTTGTGACGAGGGTTCTAAGGAAACAGCCTCTCTACCGTAATGAGGTATTGGTAAGGTCTTCGTACATTCTACCCTCCCCAAACCGCACTTGTGGGATTTCACTGGGTATGTTATTGTTGTAATGTAGATCATCATAATGGTAGTCAAAATGAATTAAAATAATAAGTAAAATACAACCTATACACTAATTATATTCAATAAAATCAACTCACAAAAATTCATACTTAAAGTGACTAAAATTCACGAAATAGATTGGATGAAATTTTTGGTCTTCTTGGTTGAAAGGAACCAAGAATCAATCCAACATACCTTGGTTCGAGGAGCAGGAATTGGGCTTTAATTTACTCTAATAGGAACCCTAGCTTGATTCTTGAGAGGGGAGAATATGGAATAATAGAGGGGTGATCTTGAGAGGGGTGGAGTGATTTAGGTGAAAGAGTAAAGAGGGGAGGGTTTTAACTGAATTAAGGGTCTAGAATAGGTAAAAGGTCATAATCCTTAATTGAATGAATTTGGAATTGCATAAATGCCATTAATGAAATGGACCTAAATTTGGTTCGTCAGGGTCACACGGCTCACTACACAGTCCGTGAGACGTCACACAGACCGTGAATAGTGGTCGTCCCTCACTTAGATTCTCACAGAAGAAAAGTCTATATAAGCTGAGTGATACCACATGGACAACTACGCGGTCCATGTGAAACCACACGAGCCGTGACTTCGACCGTGTAACGTTACTTGAAATAATTTTCACACGATAAAGTTACGAGATGGTAATTTTATACATAGAAAAATTTCAACATAGTAAGTTACATTGAAGGCCACACGGACCATGTGGCATCACATGGACCTTGTGAACGCCCGTGTGCCTTCACTTGGTCAACTTTCCCTTTTGTCCCACGCCCGTGTGCCTTCACTTGGTCAACTTTCCCTTTTGTCCTATGTTTGTCCCAACCATGAGCTGGCCTAAGTGTCACTTCCATGGGAGGCCACACGGTCCGTATGGCTTCACATGGCCCATGCAGACTCCTCCATTGAGTGATGCCTGGCAGTTCACTTGGGAGAATTTCAAGACATTTGGGAAATGCCACAAGGAAAAATCTGGGTCCTTACAATAATTTAGGTGTTCTCTTAAGCTTCCCAGCAACTAGTGATATTGTAGAACCAGGGTCAATTAATGCATACACATTATGTGGAAAGATGAAAATTATACCTGTGACCACATCGGGTGAATCTTCCAAATTTATCCAACTCCCTAGAGCGTAAGTGCGATTCTTGGCCCTAGTAGAGCTAGCTGCACCTCTAAAACCTCTACCATAATCTGTAGCAACTTGTTAATCCCTACCTAATGAAGGCACTGATGATGATGATGCAACAGCTCACCCGACAAGTTGTGCTATATCACCCATACATCTCCTTGGGTAATCTCTCATCATATACCCTTGCGCACCATGCCAATAACAATTATTTGTCCCAAAATGACATGTACCTAAATGACACCTCCCACATTGTTTGTAAGGTGTCCTAGGACGCATTTGCTGGCTTGCCGAATATCCTGTTGTCCATGCACCTTAGCCTTCACTTCTTTGACCAAATTGATTACTTCTAAACCCACGAAGTTTTGGTGGAGCAATAACTGCAAAGTAGGAGGATGATGGCCTAGGTGGTTTATTAGAAACCCGAGGTCTAAATTCACCTTGGGAATAAACAGCCCCGTAGATCTAGCTCTCTTGGACTGCCCCCTTTCTAACTTTTGTGTCCTTCTTCTTTGCCTATGATCCTTTTGTTTTTGTACAAATGCTTGCATCCTTGCTGTAATGCATGTCTTTATCCATGTCTGATCGATAAAGTCTTGTGGATCTTCATTAGGGTCTGACCTGATAAAAGATATAGGGTCCAAATTAAGAAAATCATGTATCCTCATGCTAGCTGCCCTATTCGCAGCACCTGCACCTATAACTGGGCCTTTTTGTCTTTGAACTTGGCTAACAACTATATGAGTCAATAGTTGGATCGCATTTCTCAGATCCTACATGATAGCATCGGTAGGTGGTTCTTGGGGAATCGCACTACTTCCTGGTTCATCAAGAGGTAGAGGAGTTGGAGATCTTTGTAGTAGAGACTCATCTTGAGCTTCATTATATTGTCTCACCCAACTAGGTGCACCAACTACCACTTCTACTTCCTTCCCTTTGCCTTTGCTTTTTCTTGTTTCTGGCATTCTCGCTGTACAAAACAATCTAGAGGTTAGAAACAATGCACCTACAACACTTGGATCTATGGCACGATCTAAAGAGTGAAAAAAAGGTGTAAACTCCTAAATGCAACGTAGCCTCCTGCTTATAAATGTGGTGCACAACACATCCATAAATAAGACTTTCTATAGGCACGACTTTGTAGACTCCCTAGGACGACCCGCTCTGGTACAACTTTTGTCACCCCCAAAGTCCCATTGAGGCGGACTGGCACCCATTGCCGACCAGGCTCGGGAGAACCAACATATAACCATGCACTTTCTATGAACATTATAAGGGGTTTCAACATTAAACATGATCTCAAGAAAGTAGACAGTATTAAAAATCCAAAAGGAAAAATATATGACTAGGCCTTTGGAGCGATGATGTCTAAAGTACAATCACGACCACACTTTACCTTACATTGTCTACAAATACTCTAGATAAGGAACAATATCTATTTAGGATTGGGACAGGTTGTGCCTCATGATCAATTATGTAATAAAAAAATATAAGCTCTATACACGCAAAGCCCCAAAGCAACCTGGATTTCAATAACAGCAGTTGGATATCCCGTACTCCTATTGGGAAGATCTACTTTCCCCTATAACTGCAGTATGAAATGAAAAGACCCCAGGAGGGATGTCAGTATGGAATAATGAACTTAATATGTAAGGCAGGAAGTAAAATGAAATAAGAACTCAAATGAAATTATATATTGGTGTGTAAGGATAAGAGACCACCTTTAGTCATATGTGGAATCATATACTTTATGTCCTTTTTTATTACTTTACCTTTTTTTACTGTATATACTGAGAATAATATATAATACTAATTACCAGCTAATTAGTGGTAAATCAATATTAAGATTGACCCATGCCAGGCTTTCCTAACACCCCTAGGATACCCCCTATAATATGGGATCAATCCATGCTAGGTGATTCCTCCACCCTTGGGATACCACCCATCAGTAAGCAACTTCAATTTAACTTTTACTTACTTTTGAGATGATACTTTTGGTGGTCATAACATTTAGAGCTATAGAACTATAGACATAACATGTGAAACGTAACCAAACATGCAAGACAATACCACAATGAAAAGAGTAGGCTACACAACTAATGAATTGCGTAGGGATGAAACAACAAGTGGACTTTATTTATCAAAGGGAACTCATGTATCTTGGTATCCAAATTTGGTATGAAGATTCGAAAATGGCTATATTTGGGAATATATGAACATGCTAAACATCGGTGGCACAGTTATTACTCATGTTGGAGTTTTTAATTGCTTCTAGGTTCCAAGGAAGAACCTAGATTTCATGCCAAATATGATGAAAATGAGTAGCCATTCATACCTCGGTGTACTACGTTTTTATTACCTCAAAGTAACCTCTTTCTGCCCCATATATTTATCTATAATAGGGTAGGTAATAAAACTAGTATTAGCAGCTAACAACCACATCTTGGTAGCACTCAGGTGTTAAGCTTATATTTGTTAACCCAAGAGTATTCTTTCAACCTTTCCACTTCTAATCATATTTTCTAGTTCACATTCTCATGTAAATGTAATAAACCGCTAGTTTTAGTCCCATAACATTTTTACAGTACCTCACAAAGCACAACACATAACAATTCTACACAATACACAAGTAGGCAACATAGCATTACATCTTCTCGCTATATTTCGAAGTCAACAATCCCAAAACTGTTTCAACTTCAACCAAACTGTCTCCAACATATTTATGCATAAAAACATTCCTAAAAGAGTCCAAAACAGTCCCAAAGTAGATGGAGGACGTGCAACAACCATTCTCAATTACCACTCAACAAGTTTCTACTAAGAGCACAATTAAGATATTATAAGAACTCATTCTTACGGAATGTGAAAATGGTGCAGCAACCTTGTTACATCACTACAAAACTAAACCTTGTTTAAAAACATAAACCTTACTTCATAATACATCCTACCAAGAAGAGAAAAACCTCTTAATAAACATGAAAAGTCTACAACAATCTTTTGAACACATTCTGTCAAAAATTCCAGCACAAGTACAACAAGCCTATTTCTCTTGTTTTTCATGAATAGTAAATACACAAGTATCTTTACTTACCTTTACCTTAAAGGTTGAGGGCTTCTATAGGAACCTTATTAAGGTCTGGAGGGCTGCTTTGTAGGAGTTGAAAGAGAGCAAAAAAGAACCTAGAAAATCAGATTTTTTGTCCCGTTGAAATGGCTTAAAGGAGCTGTTTTTAATCCTTTTTAAAGGGACCTCTTGGTGTACTTTCATTTGTATTTTAAGGCTTAATTTATTAAGGTGGTGATGCACCTACTTTGCATTTTCACTTGGGCCTTATTGAGCTCTGATTTGATGGGCTTTGGCTGCCCACTTTTCTCTTTACCCTTCACTTAGTTTGGGCCCAAATCATCAAGTGGGTTGTGAATGAACTTGGGCATTTTTTCTATATATCTTGGGATGAAAATATTGCCCTTTTATAATTCTAAACAATAGGCTAAAATTACACCCTTAACTTGGGCTTTATTCATTATCAGTCTTGAACAGAATCGGTGTTAGGCCTCATCTCCGTCTACCTAACCTAGTTAAGCTAAGCATATAGGTGACTCACCCGTTAGCTTCCTATGTCGTACAAGCACTTAATTTTTTCCCACTTCATTTAAGGTTGTGATCTCCTCAATTTGGCTTAGAACTTATACATACTCACTCGTCTTAAGCATTAGACATAAATATAGCCTCCAGTCTAAAGGTTAGGTGTTTTTAAACTTGGTGCTCCTTCTACCTAATAGATTCATGTTCCATATGCATAGGACTAGTACACCTAGGATGTGGGATGTTATAAAAGTGTTCTTCGATTTCACCGCATTATCCCCAGTCTTCTCTTGATTATTATTCATTAGATTGCCGAGAACATTATCACCTATAATTTGAGCCTCCTTCTCATCACCCTCAACAACAACCATATCTTCTTTTTCCTCTACCTCTTTCAAACCTTCATCAATGACAAGTGATGGATTAGTGCCTTCGATCAACTTTGCACTTCGAGTAGTAATGGCCAAGCACTACTGATCATTCCCCTTTAGATTAGCCATCATGTCACTGGGTAGACCTCCCTTAGGATGTTGATTAAAGTAAGCTGATATATTTCCTAATTGAGTCTCCAAATATTTAATCGACACCAAATGAGACATCACAGTTTGACTTAACATGGAAAAATCTGAGTTCATTTCTTTCAGGACCTCGTTCATAGCGTCCACCTTACTCAAAATTCATGAAAGCATATCCTCGGTACGAGACTAGTTTAGTAGCCTTCACTCTTTCCTATGGTGGAATGTACCTATCTCCCTCACGATTCTGCCAACACCCAACTTGAGGTTGCTCAATCCATGCTCGATCTCACCATCTGGAGTTGTTATTTAAACTATGATTACCGGGTGGCGTTTGAAAAACCGGACAAGAACCCACCATTTGATTTCCCATGTGACAACATTCTTCATTGTAACAACGTTCAAATGGTGCCCCTTCAAACATCACCTCTCCAGTAGCTCCCACAACATTCACACTCTTGCAATTTCCTCCTATGACATGCTTGGTCAAAAAAACAAGCTAAGTTAACTTCTTAGCCATGTTCTCATCCCTTTCTTGGTCTTTGACAAGCTGCTCCTTGGTAGGACCTCTTTAGCTAGAAGGGACTATATCATCTCTTATGGACCATGCTCTATTAATTTTGTTCATGCTATCCAAGGGGTTGCAAGCATCAGCGAATAATTATGTCATTAGATCTTCTCTCACAAGTTGATTATCTACTCCTTTGTTTCTAGCATCAAGATTCTCATAAAAGTATTACAAGAGCATATGTTCTGGAACTCCATGGGAAGGACACTGGAGAAAAAATTTCAAAAACCAGAGCCATGTTTCATGCAATGGCTCACCCTCTAGTTGCTTAAAGTTCTCAAAGCTTTTTCTTGATTTAATCATCTTTGAGTGAGGGAAAAAACTCTCTAGAAATGAATTTTTTATAGCTCATCCCATGAAGTAATAGAATCATATGGTAACTGCAATAGCCACCTCAATGCCTCTCCAGTGAGGGTGAAAGGAAATAGCCTTAGTCGGATAGCTTCCTGGCTCACTCCCCTAAAGTTTAATGGGAGACACACATCAAAAAGTTAGTTCATGAGAATCTTCGTGGCCAAGCCTTTCGAACAATCCATTCAGTCGGAGGAGTTGCAACATGGTGCTCATTACATGGAAATTAACTCCTCCAAACAATGGGGGTAATAGGATAGAACCAGTGCTTCTAACCTGATCCCAATTAACATTTTGCATCCCGTTCATGTCCCCAACATTCTCACCATGAACGCTTCCATTTTACACCTAGTGTCAAAAAGCAAAAACAACAAGAAGAAAGTAAAAGAACTATAAGAATGAAGCTCAACAAACACTTACAATATAACACATTGATTCCCCGCTAACGGTGCCATTTTTTATGTCACTAAAGCTGACTACTCAAAGACAGAATGGGCGATAATAATCAGCATATTGACCCAACTTTACAGATTGAGCTCAATCCCACAGGGAATCGTTGTTCAAGGCGGAAGTGACTCGTTAGAATAAGTAATTGTAGGATCTGGGGGTTGCAATAACCAAAACAAAGTTCAGCTACAAGTTCTAATAATCGAATTAAATAGCTATTATAGAAAGATGTTGGGGATGTGCAAATATGGGCTGTAATCTAACAAATTGGTCTAGATACTTGACTAGTTGAGTTGATGTTGAGTGAATAGGCTAGGTTACTTGTAACCATAATCATCTATGATATATGGGTATTTCGTCTGAATAAGCTCAGATATCTTACGCAATCCACCGAGGACATGCTCGGCCTAAGATGTCGAGCAAAGCATCTATATATTGGCCATTGAATCCATGAATATAGATATCAACTGAAATCCCATAAGGTTTCCAAACATCATATCCGTTCCGCACTCCAATAGTCCCAACTAAGGTAATAATTAGAGATCTAATATTAAATCCTAAGTATACAACCTTGAAATTCATACATTAAACATAGGAATGGATAAAAAATCACCCAAATCAACTACATAGAAGTGAAGATATCACAAACCCATTAAGTAAATTAGAGACTCATAACAAAAGCACACGTCCAACACGGGGCATTTTAGCCACACATCTTAGAAACTGAAGATTGATTACCATGCATAGTAGCAAAAGTCATGGGTAACTAGATTGAGTACAAATCAGTGGCTATCAGCAGCTAATCTTCTCCAATTTGATGCTCAAAAGATTCAAAACCCTAGTCTCCCTTGTACTCTACGAGAAAAGTTCTATGTACTACTACTATGTAGTTGTTCTGATATGTAATGGATAGATGATGTACAAATATCTTTTCTAAAATTTCTAATATACTACGTGCAAATGTGTGAAAGTTTGTGCTCTGAAATATCATTCGGCGGTCAAGGCCGACCATCACCGAGCACTCTGGTGATGCATTAAATATGCACTTGACCGCATCTTTAGAAGCTTCTTCCACCGAAACATTAGGTGATAACTCTTTTCACTGGCTTTCAAATTTAGCGATGTGTTGAAATATTCTTTATATCACATTTATGTCAGTGTTTTAGGGCTTTGGGTGCTACAACTTTAGGCGATCACTTGTGCACTTCGGCGTATTGCCGAGTATGCTTTGCAACATCAATTCTAACCGCACTCTTGACTCAACCTGGAACCTGGGTTGCTGCATAATTAGGCCATCTCAATGAGCATTTAGATTATCGCCAAACATATCGGCAACAACGCGTTTCACTGTCTTTCAACACTTTTGCTCACTTTTAAGAATTTCACAAAATTTTGCCCTTTTGCATACTTTTAACTCCATTTACTATCATAGAAAATGCATATTTGTTAGCAATTGAAATTATTAGCACAATAAGGGCAATGTTCTTTGTAATTTAACCCCAAAATGAGTCCAAAATATGAACTCATCAATGGTTCCTTCGAGCACCAACTGATCAGCCACACTATTGTTGATAACATCAAGGCTCATGTATAAGTATTGAAATAGTAGGTGGTCTGAGACTCGATGGTTTGGCACTGCTGCAAAGTTTCTTTGAACCGCAGCCATGTTTTGTGCAAAGGCTCACCATCAATTGTTTTGAAGTTCTCAATGATCCTCCATAGCTTGACTATCTTCGAAGGAGGAAAGAACCTTTCAAGGAACACATCTTTTAGTTTCTTCCAAGAAGTAATTGAATCTTGAGGAAGCTCATCTAGACACCTCAAAGCTTCTCACATGATAGAGTACAGGAAGAGTCTCAATCTGATGCTTTTGTGTGTGACACCCCGGAAGTTGAATGGAAAACATATGTCTAAAAAAATTCAAAGATGCTCATAGGGTCTTCAACGGATTTCCCTCTTAATAGCCCCATTTAGCATAAGTAACTATAGCATTAAGATAGTGACATGAAACATAACACCTCCAACCAATGCAGACCTATAGGATTGCTACCGTACTCCCTACTTGATCCCAATTTACGTCTTGGAATTCATTCACATCTCCCACATTATCATCATGAAAACTTCAAATATTACATGACTTAACACCTAATTAAAAGCAGCAAAAACAACAAGAAAAGTAATAAAACAACTCTAACTTCAAAAACATAGTTGAACAATAACTTCAATAAGGAACTAGCACCATTCCCAGACAATGGTGCCATTTTGTATGTTGCTTAAATATACTACACAAACTAAAGTAGAGACGATAATTATTGGAATAATAACTTATCTGTCGTCAAATTACATCACTTTTGATGCTTAGAACATAGAATTTTGTGTGTTTTCAATGCGATGTTTGTAGGTTTGATGTGTTTTGTGTTTGTTTTACGAAATTTCAGGGTTAGCATTGATTTTGGGCAAAATATGCAGCAGTTGTAGAATTCGAGGATCCACGAGACCCTTTACGGGTAGTAGAGTATTTTACTAGCCATAAAGGTTACTTTGTGTGCAATTCCAGCGAAGAGTGTATTTATGAAGTTGGATCTATGAACATGCAGATGGGTCGTAGAATATTTGACGAGTGGTAGACCTAGTCTCTTACCCTGAGAATTTAGAGAATGAGGACTTTCTAAAATTTCATCGGATAAAATCCCTTCGGGTTGTAGAACCTTCTATGGGCTATAGAGGGGTATCGTAGAAGCCAAGTCCAGAATATAAGCAACAATTTACGAAAGCCTGACTACAAGCCGTAAATCACTATGCAGCTCGTAGAGCACCTCGTGGAGCTTATCGACCCATTTGTCCTATTTTGTTTTGGATTTGTATTTTAAATACTATAAATAGGCTTTTAGTTTATATTTCTAAATGGAAGGGAGCAAAGAGAGAACAGATGAACATTAGAGAGTTTGAGAGACACTTGTAAACTTTGATTTCATCTTCTAAATTCAATCTAGTGATTCTCATTGAAGAGTTGGATTTTCTTATGCTTAGTTCTATTATGCAAGTTCTTAATTATGTTATTCAAATTCATAAGTGTTGCATTTACTCTAATCATAAGTATCTAAATCCACAACTAAGGTTGTGGAAACTATGAAGAACTAACAAAGTAAAACTGGATGATTCGTAATTTTTGAAAAGTGTGCATGCATGTATTAATTAATTCTCTTTATTTTGAATGCTTTCTAATGGTTGATAACATTTGAACCTGCCTAGTTTTTCTGACTGGTAATGAATGGAAAAATAGATTAACTAATAGGATTGGATCGATGTTTCTCCTCTAATAAACTGAACAAGGCCAATGGGAGGTTGTACTGGGAAAATAGGTAAGGGTTAGTAATGTCACACTATGGGGATGTACCAAATCATGTAGTGTAATTCACCTCTCTCCTAGGCCAAAAGGTTTTGTGAAGTTAACTTAGCATTCTACATGATACACACTAGCAAAGAATTCGGTTATCTGGTAACACTAAGTTAGGGAATCATGGGAAACAGAATCCTCTAGTTTCTCTTCATATTGGTTAAACACTTGTCTTAGCTTAATATTATTTTTACTACTTATTATATACCCCCCATTGGGGAGATAAGTTCGACCCTAACCTTGGTTACATTCTACATCTTGACAATGACTGCTTTAGCTTAAAAAATAAAGTGTAGCTTGGGCGGCATCAACATTTTGGTGCCGTTATCGGGGAATACGGCTAGACTTGTCTACTTCAAGTAATTTGGGAATTAATCCTTATTTTCCCTATTTTCCATTTTTTGTTATTTTTGTTTTGTTACTAGGTATAAGTGTAGTGTATGCCCGACATGTGAAGTCGAGGCATACCCTTGACTCCGTTTGACCCACCAATCTAGAGAAGAGTGAGAAAATGTCCTAAGATAATGAAAATAATACGGTCAATGCAGCTCTGAACATGAATGAGATGAGAATGCAAATAATGAAAACCCACCTTCCCTTGAGGATATTGGTCCACCTCCACAAGACTTCAATGCCGAAGAATATCAGTAGAATCAATATAGGTTGAACCCTATGGCTATGGAGATGAATGGAGCTATTATGATACAACCACTACCGGCTGTCACAAAGTTCTTGGTTTTGAGTGGATTACTTCAGATGCCGCAGAACCTTAGGTTGTTTGCAGGCCTACCATGAGAGGATCCACAACCATCTACACAACATTGTATTTTTCTGCAAGAGTGTGATCGGAACACAAAATCTATCTATGGATGTTGTCGGACTTCGTGTCTTTCTATTGCCTTCGTCAGGCAATGCAGCACTATTACTATCCAAGCTCCCCCTAGAGTTGATCACAAGTTTGCTGAGCTATGGAAGGCCTTTATGGAGAGGTATGTCTCGAGTTCAAAGAATCTTAAGTTGAAAATCTAAATCAGCAACTTAGAGCAACATCCTAGTGACTCGAGTAATACTTCATGAGAGCAGTTAACAAAGTGCTTGAGGAGTATCCCAGACGACAAAATTGTTATTGATGCCTTAGTGGAGATCGTCTATCGTGCTTGGATGAGAATAGTCAAGGCTGTGTTGATACCATTATGGAGGGCATGTTCTTAGATCAACCATTTTCAAGGATCATTGAAAGGATGGAAAGGATGGTAAAGACCAAGTGTGCATGGGAGCAAAGAGACAAGGCATCTACAAAAACATCGTGCGCTGTCAATACTAGTTCAAAGCAAGCTAAAATGATTGAAGAGATTATCTAAGAGCTTGCCCAAAACCATATAGGTATGGAGTTGATGATGAAGTAGAACCATGAAAGAGTTAATGCAGTTGTTCATCAGCCTCCATGAGCACCCATGTATGATGATCCCTACTTTGAGGAGGACACTTACTAATCAGACGGAGGATATCCAGACCAACATCCAAGGGTCCAATCAAGACTATTGGTGCCAAGGTCAAGAAAACCAAGGTTAGAACTTTGATAGAAATGGAGCGTTCATAGATAATCGTGGATGTTACTACGACATGAATTAATGCAAAGACAATGATGTAGATGGCAGTCGTAGATATGGCTATAGAAATGGTCCTTATGTTCTTACACACAACCGTGACACCGGTACTAGCAGTTCTAGGGTTGAGGAGATATTTGATTGCTTCTTGAAGAAATTTAAGACATAGGATGAGACTTTGAGGAGAATGAAATCTGATATCTCCAGCATAAATAAAAAAATTGAGTCTCATTCTATTTCTATCAAACAACATGAGCAATATTTTTTGGTCAAGTGTCAACTCAACTCAATCAGCATCAAGAGTTAGACTACCTAGCAACACAGCTTAGAATTCAAAGAATAAAGGACAGTGTGTGGTCGTTACTACTTGTGGTGGAAAAGTACAATTGTTCCTTCTGTGCAAGTTGATGAGGATGATGTTCGAGAGGAGACAATAGAGTTCAAGGATGAAGATACCATAGATGATCATGGAAAGGATGGGGTGAGTGATATTGTAGAGGCACCATAGAAGCTGAAGCTCATGCCTAGGCCTCTACCTCCCTTCCCTCAAATATTTAAAAAGAACTTTCTCTCCATGCTGATACAACTCTCCATCAACATCTCTCTAATTGAGGCGTTGAAGAAGATGCTAGGGTATTCAATATATATGAAGGATCTAGTCACAAAGAATTGCACTGTAAGTCAGTAGCTATGCCAAGAGCTTCAACATGGCAGTGCAATTGCTACGAGGTCCTTGGTTCTAAAAGCGAGAAGATCCCAGTGCTTTTACCATACCGTGAACCATTGGAGATGTGGAGTTTTCAAAGGCATTGTGTGATCTTGGTGCCAGCATAAATATGATTCCCTTTGCGGTCTTCAAGAAGCTAGGATTGGGAGCCCCTACTTCGGCAAGCATGCATTTTTGATGGTTGATCGCACGGTAAAAAAGCCTATCAGGATATTTTATGATATGCTTGTTAAAGTGGAAAAATTCATATTCCCTGCAGAATTTGTGATCCCAGGTTGTGAAGTGAATTTTGATGTCTTAATCATCTTTGTAAAGGATATTCCTATCAACTAGTTGGGCACTAGTGAATATGGAAGCTAGTCACCTAAGGTTTAGACTAAACGATGTAGGAGTTGTCTTCAATATCTATCGGTCCATGAAGAGGCCAGATTATCTGAAGAATGAGATTTGAGCACTTGGTGAAGTTTGAGTAACCAAGTTGTCCATGTTGTGCGGCGACAATAAATCAGGTGCTACTTGGGAGGCAACCCAAGGTTTTTGATGTAATAGTTGTAGTTGTAGTTTGGAATTTAGTTTTTGGACTTGTAGGTAGTTTACTTTCTCGCATTTTGGTTGTAATTTTTGTAATTTAGCTGGTTGCGTATAGGGTAACAGTGTGCTTTGTGCAGAATGTGCAGGTACATGGCTAAGTCAGCCATCCTAGGTTAAAAAGGCATCAAGAAGTGCTTGTATGACTTGTTTTACACGTTGTAAATAACTTTACCACCCGTACACTACCTCATAGACACTTCCAATGAGCAACAACGTATGCACTCCAGTCCACGGGCTAATTTTTTGGTCTGTAGACAAAGCTACGTGTCGTGAATAGGGCATGTGGACCCCAGAAAAGTTTTCTCACATTTGACTAAGGATTGGGGTTTCTACAACCAACTCTATGAGTCGTACTTTATTCTACAACTCGTAGACTTGTTCGTGAAACCTATACCTCCAAACTAGGGTTTGGACCTTCTACGAAAACATGATTTACGAGCTGTGAAAGACTCTACGGCCCTTAAACAGGGATATCTAGAGTCTAAGCCCATTAATTTTGAATGAACCGGTCAAACTATAAATAACGGGGTCAAAATATTTTGACCCCATTTCTTGTCCTAAATTACTAATCGGACACAACAACCCTTACCCATCTCTTTTCGACCATAGATGGAAATACCACCACCATTTTCTAACAATCCTAGGGTATTATTGTCCATTACCTCCATTAATTCCCATGATTTAATCACTCAAATTAGTAAGTTTCAAATATTCAAAATTCCCTTTGTTTTCCAATTATTGTGTGATTAGGTTTAATTTAAAAATTTCGGGTATGGTTACTTGAGACATAAACCCATGTGCGAAAATTGGTAGATTTGAAAATTGAAATGTTTTGTTGCCTTTGTATGAACATGTGTTTAGGCCACAATTTTGTGTAGTTGCCTTGTCTTTACATTTTGAATGATGTGTTTGACAACTATGTGATCACTCACCGTTGGACGTAAATTGATGATGTGTTTGGAATTCAGCGTGTGATGGAATATGTTTGTGGTTTTGATGTTAAGTCATTCAAACGGGGTCGGTAGAGTAGGGTAAGCATACTTAATGATTTTTGATGGGGTATATATGCAAATTATCATGCAGGGGAGTTGAGTGTAGTGTTATGCATCATGTCGGGTTGAACAAGTCATATGGGTTCCATGTTGATGAACTTAGAATCTTATGTGGATGATTTTTCTGCTCTATGAGGGTCTTTTAAGACCTGTGGAACTTTCCAGTAGCGGTAATTGTCCCTCGTATAAAATTCAAGAAACATAAAGTTTCTAAGTACCCAATAGATGAGACCTTCTACGAGTCGTAGACCATTATACAACTCATACATAGGTCCCGTGGATCCCTGCCTACAAAAGTTTTAGACACTAGAATCATCTACAACTCGTAGAACCTTCTACAAATCGTACCCGGTCTCGTAGATGCCATTCAAGTAAACAAAACTTGTGGACACTATTTTCTACAAAAGCCTTCTATGGCTCATAGATCTCAGTACGGCCCATGGAGGTACTTTCGTAGACCCCTCTGTTTGATAAATAGTTTGCATTTCATTTTTTGATCTGTGGGGCTAACCATGTTGCGTAAATTGTATGTTTTTGGCACTATGGAGCAAAGTCGAGACATATGGAGATCAAAGCCATACATAGGAGGCTCAGAGATGAGACCTCGGGGGAAGAGAAGACCCCCATGATTAGTGGATCACTTGAGGAGCTCAGCGTCCATCTTGACCTTAAGGCTGAGAGCCCATAGACACGGGTTGCCGCGAGACTTGGGCAGACCCAGGCTATTGTCATTCGCATTCCCCAATCTGACGAGAGAGGCAATGAATAGAGTAGCTCAGTTCAGATGAATCCATCTTGAGAGAAGTCAGATTTAGAGTTACGGTCCGATGACAAGTAACAGTCAGAGTACTCTACCGCATCACAGACATCACCATCACCTCTAGATGCTCTTACCAGTCGATGGTGTTTCACGGGCATGCGGGATATCGGGCGTGCATATTACTGAGCAGGGCAAATTATCCCACTCTATATATGAGGAGCCCCGAGCCATCTCATTCCATTTAGATAGTGTCCTCGTTCTCCAAGACACCGTTCACAGATACGGGCTCCAGTGGCTAACCAAAGCACTAGGGAGGTCCTCCTTGACCAAGGTACAAGAGTTCTACACCTCATATGCAGCCAAAATTAGGAGTACTCTTACCAGGGAGAAGAAGAACCTTGCTGAGCCCAGACTGACATAGACTAGAGTGAGCGGATGGAAGGTGGACATCTCCGTGACCACCATCCACCACAGAATGTTTGGGGAAAAGTTCCCAGCCCCTAGATCTATAGTAGAGTTTGACCGCAAAATAGGGCAGACAAGGGATTTGGGTTTGATGAGGGACTAGAGCCGCAGAGCCGGCTTGATGAGATTGAGTGCTGATGTCGCACAAGTTACACCTCCTTTTTAGATAATAATGCGGTTGTTGTCAAGGTACAGAACCTAACCAAAGATACGGATGAACCCATAGGGAATATGTAGACATAAAACAAATTCACCAACATGCAATCCGAGTAGACAATCAACTCAATTCCGCAAAAGAAAGGGGGGGGGGTTTCCAAAATCAATGATAAAAATAAACTAACTATCATGAGAGAAAGATCAATGAAAGAGAACAACTAAAGTATTGTGTTCCCCATGATTCCCCAACTCAGTATCACCGGATATCCTAATTCTTAACTATTGTGTGGCAAGCAGGATGGTAATTTAAATTCACTAAGCCCTTTGGTCAAACGTGAGATATGAATTTCACCATGCGACTTGTTCCATCTCCATAGTGTGCATTACTAACCATTACCTACAAGTCCTATTAAAATCTTCCCTTGGCCCAGTTTGGTTGATTGGACGAGAACACATCAATCGAATCTGGATAATTAATCTCCTTTCCTATTAAATACTACCTTGGTGCAGTTAGTAACACTAGGCGGGCTTTGATGTTTTCCACCATCAAGAAGCATTCAAAATGAAGCTAGTGAATTAATACATGCATATACACCTTCCAAGAATCGTTAATTAACCAGTTTTACTTTGTTAGTTCTTCATGGTTCCCACAACCCTAGTTGTGGATTTAGCCACTCATGCTTTGTGTATATGGAGAGAGTATGAATTAAGAAAACATAATTAAACTCTTACACAATTGAGTTAACAACAAGAAAATCCTATGACAATGAAAATCACAATATTGAAGATTGAATCAAACCACAAGTGTTCTCTGAGCACTAGTCCTAAAAGTAAGCTAAATTCACGTGAACTGGTGAGAACTTCTGATAACATATCCTAAAAGTCCTATTTATAATAATTAAAATTTGAACCCCAAACAACTTAAGATAATTGTTGGGCACACTCTACGATAGCACTTTACGGCTCGTATTAAAGTTCACGTCCCGTATTCAGGGGTTCATACATTGTTACTAGAAAACTGGACTTCTCCTTTACGACTTGTAAAATAGTTTACGGCCTGTAAAGGGGGTTTCATCTGATGAACTTAAGAAAGTCTTCATTCTCTGACCCTCAGGGCATGAACCCTCCTCTATGACTCGTACATTAATTTACGGCTTGTCTACATGTTCGTAGAAGTAACATCAAAAACTTGGCCCCTCACCAAATTCCCCACGAAACCACCTTACGCCTCATAGAATGGTAAACGACTCATAAGGTATATCCTATAATTGAAAATCCCCAGAAACTTTGTAACTTTCCCCAAAATCATTGGCCAACCTGTAATCCTACGAACATAGACACAATAACATATAAAACAACTAAAGTAACATTGAGAACTTGCAAAATCCTACATTTTAAGCATCAAAAGTGTCGTATTTTGGCAGCACATCAACGCCCTCAACTTAAAATTGTTGCTTGTCCTCAAGTGACGGACTCAATCTATATAGGCAATACAGTCATCCAATGACCTAAACTCAATGGCATACATCAAATACATCTCCGACTTAGATACCCACACCAACTCTTCAAAACAGGATTAGATAGCTTTTTAGCAAACCAATGCAAACTGGTGCATGTGATAACACAAATATGACACGCAAGGCATTATCAACAATCCATAATCACTGAGAAGGTCTAACGCTACTAATGCAATGCTAGTGCCCTCACATAAAGGAGTCCCATATCTAACACTTAATGATATTTCCATGTTTTAGCATTGGGACTAAAACTCAACCACTCTCACAACGTATATTCAAGCATAATGACTAATACCATGGGCTTGCCCCTATACACTTGACTCACACCTTCAACTAATTGGACTAGGATCACTCTGGGACTTTCTAGACTTGTAATGTAGGCACAAGAGACTTTGGTATGATATTTCTAAAAAATATTGACTAAAGGCCCTCCTTGCAAATTCATTTTTCTACACTTTCATCCTACCAACTCTGTTATTTTCACCTTATTCTCCCTTTTCCACTTTCAAGCTTTTCTAGTTGATTTCTTTTTATTTTTCAGCTTTTTGCCTTCTTTTTACACTTCATTTTGCGTTTTAGATCTCAATTAAGGCATCATTCATTTTTCTTGCATCCAGTACGTGATTTTCTCCTTTTTCTTTGTATTCCTAACACACCTTCCTTATTTTTATGCTTTGCCCTTACATTAGCCACCCTTAACTTAGGTTAGAACCATGGCCTCTTTTGGTGGTCACACTCAAATTAGGCTTTTTGCCTCAGTCAAGGTATGTTCAAGGAAGGACCGAGGCCAAATTTAGGATTTTTCACTAGATGAGGCTGGGTTAATCAGGTATTTGAAAGAATAGGTATATGTTAAGCCAAGCATTAGGAACAATGTATATATCATCAATTTGGTTTGTTAATTTTAGGCTAAAGTGGACTATTTTAGAATAAGGGCCTAAGACTTTTCCTAATCTAACTAATCTACAATCTAACTTATAGTAACCGGGCAAGTTTTTAATTAGCACAAAACACATGAATTTATCAAGTAAAGCTAACACTCACATAGCACTACATACATTATCAAAGAAAGACTCTTAGATCATACTTCTTATCTCAATTTACCCTTACTTATCAGAACAAATATTGTCAAACACCTAAACATGCGTGGTTACTATCTTACTACTAATCATAATTTTGTGGGTACCATATTTTAAAAAACACACAAAAAAATGCTATATGCCACAAGTATTAGTACTATATGTTACACATATTATCTAAACATCCTAAACGTGCCGGTTCAACAGAGATTCATTATCCATAGGGAAAAAGAACACACGCAAGAAAACCCCAGGGTAAAAAATTGGGGTAGTTATGGACCCAAGCTACTCAGACTTCACTGAGGCCCAGAACTACCCACACCCCATCGAAAAAGTTGTGCATTTTCTCCAATGCACAAAATAAAAACAAAATAGATCGTAAGGAGTCAAAAAACATACCTGGGTGCCTAAGCGTCAATGTTCCTTGTGTTGTCTCTCAAGTTTCAAATTTGGGTACTTAGACTTCCCCTAAATCTTCAAAAATAAAATAGATAAAAAACATAAAACAAAAGGACTACAAAAAAAGAAAATAAGAAGTTACACAACTGGGTGGAGACCTCCCACTTTTCTTCAACCTTGAACTAATCAATTGTAACCCTAATTTCTTTTCCAATTTTCAATTATTCTCAAAAAGTGGTGGTATTAACAAAGCAAACAATAGAGATCACATGTTGTACTTCTTGGACTTGAAATGAGGAATGTAATTTTTTGCTTTGTCACCAATAAATTCAAGAACATGAACATATTTTTCTTCCTCCTTACATTCTTCCATATGCTCAGATGATTCGATTGATATCTCATCATCTTAACATAATGTAGAAAAATGATTGAAATGAGGTCCAATGCGTCCTAATTCATGAATTAGATTATTACATCCTCATGTTTGCACACTCTAGAGTTTCTAAAGATAATATAATCTACTTCTTCACATAACTCTTGTGTACTTTTTTCAACAGTGACCATATCAATAATAGTATGATCAAGAAATTGACACTCCAATTTTAGCTCTTCGAGTTGTCTTATAAGCATTATTTTTCATCACACAATTATTATAAATATCTTGTTGAGTGTCAAACATATCAATTTTTACGCCCAACTTTGTATTTAAAATTTGGACATCCAAGCCAAATTGATGAACATCTGATAAAAGCACATATTTGTCTAAGTCGAGATTTTCTAATATTTTGAAGAAGTACCAATTGCGATCCCAAAAGTTATGTACAACCCCTTTCATCCCAATACTACAATCATCCAATATTCTTTAATAGAGGGTGTCATACCAATATGAAAAAGAAATGGAAAAACAACAAAAACAAAAAAAAAAGTTGGAAATAAGGATTACCAATCGAATTACTAATGAATTCCGTAAGTCTAGCCGTATTCCCCGCCATCGGTGTCAAAAGCTTGATGTCACCCAAGCTACACCATCTTTTTAAAAGATTAAGCGATCGTTGTCAAGATATAGAATCTAACAAAGGTTAGGGTCGAACGCATAAGGAATACGTAGACTCAAGACAAATTCACTAACATACAATCCGAGTAATCAATTAGCCCAATTCCCCAAATAGGAGGAGGGGTTTTGCGAAAATCAATGAGACAAATAAACTACCTAACTATCGAAAGAGAAAGATCAACAAAGGAGAGAAACTAGAGTATTGTGTTCCCTATGATTTCGTAACTCAGTATCACCAGATAACCTAACTCTTGTCTAGTGTATAGCATGCAGGACATTAATTTAAGTTCACCAAGCCCTTTGGGTAAAGGTGAGAGGCGAATTTCACTATGTAACTTGGCCCATCTCCATAGTGTGCATCACTAAACATTACCTATAAGTCCTACCATAACCTCCCATTGGCGATATTTTGTTGATTAGATGAGAATACATCAATCAAATCCTGTTAATTTATCCCTTTTCCTATTCATTATTACCTTCGTCTAGTCAGTAACACTAGGCAGGTTCTAATATTGGCCACCATCAGAAAACATACAAAATGAAGAGAGTCAATTAATACATGCATATACACCTTCAAGGAATCATAAATTATCAAATTTTACTTTGTTAGTTCTTCATGGTTCCCACAACCCTAGCTGTGGATTTTGCTACTCACACTTTATGTAGATGAAAAGATTATGAATTTAGAAAACATAATTAAACACTTACACAATTGAATTAAGAACACCAAAATCAAATGGAATGAAAATTACAAGCTTGAAGATTGAATTAAACCACAAGTTTTTTCAACGACTCTCTCACAATTTTCTCTCCAAGAATATTGAGTTCTATAATCACTAACCCTAAAACTAAGCTAAAATTATGTGAAATGGTGAGAACTCAAGAAAAAATAACCTAAAAGATCTATTTGTAATGATTAAAATTCAAATCCTAAACAACTTAGGAGAACTGGTTGGTACACTCTACGATAGCAATTTACGACCCGTATTAAAATTCATGGACCGTAATCCGGGTCTTGTACATTGTTTCTAGAAAACTAGACTTATCCTATACAACACACCTTTACTACTCATAAAATTATTTACGGTCCATAAAGGAGATTTCTTCTAATGAACTTTAGAAAGTCTTCATTCTTTGACCCTCAAGGCACGAAACCTCTTCTATGACTCGTATATTAATTTATGGCTATCTGCATGTTAGTAGAAGTAGCTTCTGAAACTTGGCCCCTTAATGGAATTCCTCACAAAACCCCTTGGTGGTTTGTAGAATGGTCCACAACTCCTAAGGTATCTAGTATAACAGTAAATCTTCAGTAACTTTGTAACTTTTCTCAAAATCATTGGCCAACCTGTAATCCTGCGAACATAATCACAAAAACTTATAAAAACAAGTAAAGTCAAATAGAGAACACAAAAAATCCTACGTTTTAAGTATCGAAAGTGCTTTATTTTAGTAGCACATTAGTGGTCGGTTCGATTGTTGAGCAGGGTCGAGAGCTTGCATGGGTAGCCACTCACACGGAGCCTATTGTGAAGGATTCTCTCATTTTCCACACTAAATTTTGGTCGGCGGTTGTCATATAATCAATCTGACCAGTACTTGTAGATAACACTTTGATGCTGGAGTGTGCAGTTCTAGTTTCCTGCATCTTAGCTAGCTATGAGATAGATTGGGCCAACCTCATCGTTGGGCAGATTCACTAGGCGGCCTTGAAAGGTCTACCTATAACTCCTTCCCATTCTTGATCTACAGACTCTATCTAGAGTTGGGGTGGAGAATGTACACCAGCCGAATGCAGTGATCGAGGTCGAGCATTTTGATGCCAGAGTTATTAAGCCTTAAGAAATCCCGTGGCACTCCGGCGAGCACCACACCGTCTAGCTCCTATGCAAGAGATGTTCACCTCTAAGCCACCTCCTGAGGTTCCACCTACCACCACCAATGTTGCTACCATAGAAGAGAGACCCACACAGAATGAGACAGATGTTTTGAGGGGGCCCACTACCATGGCTCCAGCACCATGGGCCACTTCATCACAGACTGTATGTATAGACATTGTTTATGTGTCTACAGTATCTATTCAGATGATGGCACAACGAATAGCCCATGCTCAGTCTCTATTGACTCAGTTAAACCTTAGGTTTGCTAGGCTATTACAGAGTTTAAAGGACGCATGCAGGCAAACACGGTCGATACAATTTAGGACTGACTCTCAGTCGTGGATGCCCGTGTTATTGCCTTTGAGTTAAGGGTTAACAAAGTCTAAGCATAGGCTAGCCAACAAATTTGACAGCCCTATAGAGGAGATCCCACGAGTCTGGGCTAACATGACAGCAACTTTGGCAACACCTGTGACATTACCAGAGACTACACTCCCGGTGCTTGTGGTTGACATTTTTGCTCCTAAAGAACTTACACAGCCTTTCCACGGGGAAAGGCACCACACTCATGATGATCTAGATATACTATGTTTGCATGAGGGGCTGACAAAGTAGGAGGAGATAGAGCTTGACTTAAGGCAGTCGAGGCAGGAAGAGGAGATACGATGGGATAATGAGCTCGAGCAGGTGAGAGGTATTGGGCCCTTCAAACATGGTTCTAGCATCGAGGAGGACACCACGCAGGTTGATGGTGGCCAAACTAAGCCACACACTAGTGCTTATGCGTGCAGGTATGTTTCTTTTAACCCCGACATTTTATTTTCAACTTTTTGTGTGCATGGAGCATAATGGAACTCTTTTTCAATGGGGTGTTTATAGTTATAGGCCTCAGTAAATTCTGTGTAGCCTTGGTCTATAACTACCACAATTTTTTAATCCTAGGGTTTTTCTTGCCTGTGTTCTTTTTCCCCATGGATATTTGATTTCTGTTAAACTGACATGTTTAGGATGTTTAGGTATTATTGGTAGCATATAGTACTGTTATCAGTGGCATATATGTGTTTTTGTGTTTCTTTGTGAAAAATGATACCAACTAAATTTTTTATTAGTCTAGATAGCAATCATGCATGTTTAATTGTTTTGACAATGCTTGTTTTGAGAAGTGAGGATGAAATTAAGATAAAACGCATGATTTGAGAGTGTGTTGATAGTGCAATCATGAGTGTGAGCTTAATTTTATAATTCATGTATTTTCTTTCAATTCACAACTTTCTCTGTCAATCTAATTTAGACTTTAGGTTAGTTGGTTAGGAGAGGATCTTAGGTCATTGTTCATAGCAGTCCACTTAGCCTAAATAACTTACCAAATGTGTGAAAATATCCCTTGATCCTAATGTTTGAGCCTGAATAGACCCTTTCTTTGTAAAAACCTAAGTGACCTAGCCTTATTAGATGTAAAATCCCGAATTGACCCTAGTCCTTCCTTGAACATTGTGCTCCTCGACTGAGGTATAAGCCTAAGTTGCCTGTGGCTACCAAAAGGGGACTTGGTTCCGAGGCTGGATAAAATGCATCTCCACTTAGGCCAAAAGTCTAAGTTGAGGGTAGCTTATGTAAGGATGAAACACAAAATAAGGGGGAAAGCTAGTGATACATGAGAAAGGAGAAAAAAAAGTGTACTGGGTGCAAGAAAAATGAGTGATGCCTTAGTTATGAACTACAAAGATAAAATGAAGTATAAATACAAGGATAAAAAGCTTAAAAATAAAAAGAAAGCACCTAGTAAAGCTTGTAATACGAAAAAGGGAGAATGGAATGAAAAGTAACAGTATTGGTAGGACAAAAGTGTAGAAAATGCAGTGTCAAGGATAGTCTTTAGTCACTATATTCCCAATGCATTATACCAAAGTCCCTTGAGCTGACATTATAAGCCTATAAAGTCCTAAAGTGATTTGAATCCAATTAATCAACCGCCTGAGTCATGAGTATAGGGGCAAGCATATGGTAATGGGCACTATATATGAATATCTATTGTGAAAGTGAGTGATTTTGCATAGTCTCAAGGTTATACGTTAAAGCATCATTATGAGTGAGATATGGGAATTGTTTTCGTGAGGGCAATTGTATTGCATTGTTAGCATTAGACTCATTCAGTGATTGTGGCTTGTTGATAATACCTTTCTTGTCATAGTTGCATTGTCGCAAAGATTGATATATGTTGGTTTGTTGGATATCTATCTGACTGTGTTTTAAAAACTGGTATGGGGTATCTGTGCTTAGGATTGATGAGATGTATGCCATTAGATTGAGGTGTATGTGTTACTGTGCTGCTTATATAGATTGAGTCTGTCGCTTGAGGACAAGCATCAATTTTAAGTTGAGGGTGTTGATATGCTGTTAAATTAAGGAATTTCATACGCTTAAAACATGGAATTTTGTGTGTTCTCAATGTGATATTAGTAGGTTCGATGTGTTTTTTGTCTGTTTTGTAGGAATTTTAGGGTTGGCATTGTTTTTGGGAAAAATATGCAGAAATTGCAGAATTTGAGGATCTAGGAGACCCTTTACGGGTCGTAGAGCCGTAGAATACTTCATGAGTTGTAGACCTAGTCTCGTACCCTTAGGATCAGAGAATGAGGACTTTTTGAAATTTCATCAGGCGAAACCCCTGATGAGCCATAGAACCTTTTATATTCCATAGAGGGGAGTCGTAGAAGCCAAGTCCAGAATCCAAGCAACAGTTTATGAAAGCCCGAGTATTAGCCGTAAATTATAATATGGCCCATAGAGCACCATAGAGTGCTGACCTAGTTGTCCTATTTAGTTTTGGATTTGTATTTTTAATACTACAAGTGGATTTTTAGGTTATTTTTCCACAAGGAGTGGAGTTAAGAGAGAGCAGAAGAACATTAGAGGGTTTGAGAAACACTTGTAAACTTTGGTTTAATATTTTAAATACAATCTTGTGATTCTCATTAAAAAGTTGGATTTCCTTATGCTTAATTCTATTATGTAAGTGCACAATTATGTTATTCAAACTCATAAGTCCTACATTTACACTAAGCATTAGTAGCTAAATCACAACTAGAGTTGTGGGAACCATGAAGAACTAACAAGGTAAAACGCGATAATTCGTAATTCTTGAAAAGTGAGCATACATATATTAATTGATTCTCTTTGTTTTGAATGCTTTCTAATGGTGGCCAATATTAGAACTCGCCTAGTGTTACTGACTAGATAAAGTTAATAATGAATAGGAAAAGATATTAATTAACACGATTCTATCAATGTGTCTCGTCTAATCAACCAAACGGGGCCAAGGGGAAGTTGTACTGGGATAATAGGTAAGGTTTACTATTGTCACACTCCGGAGACGGACCAAATCACAAAGTGAAATTTGCCTCTCACTTGGGCTAAAGGGTTTGGTGAACTCAACATACCATTCTGCATGCTACATACTAGAAACAAATTGGGTTATCTGGTAATACTAAGTTAGGGAATCATGGGGAACACAATACCCTAGTTTCTCTTCATATTTTTTAAACACATGCCTTAGCTTAGAGTTACTTTTACTAGATATTATAAACCCCACCCCCCCTTTGGGGAGATAAGTTGGTTAATAAAGCCGAATTGCAATTGAATTCTTCTAATTCTACCATATTCCCTTAGGTTCAACCCTAACCTTGGTTAGGTTCCATGTCTTGACAATGACAGTTTTAGCCTCAAAATGGAGGTGTAGCTTTAGTGACATCAATAACCTAACAAGAGTTGGGGTCGAATGTCACAAGGAATGGTTGTTAAGAGATGAAGTAATGCGTTGAACTAGGCATTTGTAGTTTTAAAATGGGTGTTGCGAGTATGTAAATGCTAAGATTCAGCTAATCAAACAATTATAAATTGCAAATTAACAATCAGAAGAGAGAGATATTTGGGGTGTGCAAATATGGGGATAGATCTAATCGATCGAGCTTAAACACTTGATTAATTGAGTTAAAGTTAAGTTAGTAATATAGTTTTTTTTATCTAACACTTCATTTATGATGATATCGAAGGTGTTTCACATGAATCTTTTATGACATCTTATGCAAATCGCTGAAGGACATTCCTAGCCATAGAAAACATAGCAAAAATTCTAATACTTTAGCCACTGAACCCAAGTTTGTGGTATTCAACTGAAACCATGAAAGAATTCTAGCTATTACACCTATTGCTCACTCCATTTTCTCAAATTAATACAATAATCACCCATCTAAAGTAAACCCCAAGTTTACAACCTTAGGATTATAGATTAAACTTAGCAATAAGAGAAAATCAATTAAATTAACAAGAGTATAATCTAAATGTCATAGATACATATCATGAATAAAAAACCCATATTATTTTGCACACCCCCAACATAGGGGTTTTAGCCACTCATGTTAAAAAGTAATGAAACAATACCATAATCAGTAGTTGAATACATGGGTAAGATGAATTACAAGAGAAAAAGTGAAGTACTCCAGCTAATCTCTCCAATTTCTTCTTCCTAAAGCTTGAAATCAACCAAAATCCTTTTACTTCTTGAGCAAGAAGGTTCTCTACACTTTGTTCTCTATCTATCTTTATATGGTCTCTTTGAAAACTGCTACGGAATGCTATGTGCTATGTCCTTGCAAAAATCTTATATAGTCCTTGCTAATTAATGAACGGTTTTGCACCAAATCACCATTCGACAGTCAAGGTTGACTATCAATAAGCACTCTGGCGATATACCGAATGTGCACTTGACCACCATCTTCTTCATCTCCTAAAGGCTCCTGTCTCTACAATATTTGGGGATGTTCTTGTTCATCGCCAATCGTGTTTGACTATCCCTGGACCTCTTCATGTGTCACTTTTCTGTCGTGGACTAGGGGGTTTGGTTGTTGTAATTATAATGACCTGACCTAGGGCCTACTCCATATATGGAGAATCAAATTCCCGAATGCTCCTCACCCAAGCCATCTTTAATATATTAAGCATTCATAGGCAATAAATAAAACTTTGCGGAATTAAAATGATGGGGAAAGGGTCTATGGGCATTGTATGACAATGAAGCTACACTAAAAAGCATGTCAGACCAACATATCTTTATCCATAAAGAATACCAACTAATACATAGATGGACAAAACCTGTAATGTTCAATTTCTATAAAATAGAAAACACTCTGGAATTAAACAATATAAAATGTAAATCCCTCAAAAAGAAAACATACATCAATGTCTCAAATGAAAATACATGCTAGAACAGAAAATGGTAGAGTCCCTTACTAAGGGATCATCACAATAAAATACTTGTCTTGAATGTCAAAACCTAGCTACGAGCCAGTAGAGGAGTACCTACCCGTACATTGTTAAATCATGTAGGCAATGTATGTGTTAGTATGTTGGAATGTACTAAGTATGTGAGATGCAATGCAAGCATGAAATTGTAATGTCACCATTACTAAAGATAGCATATAAATACACATGAGATGAAAAGTACATAAATGTGAGCTTAAAGCATACAGAATGAATATCGCTCATTATGAAAGAGAATCAATGCGTGAAACATCACAAATATAAGGAATCATATCATGGAGTAATATACTTGTAGGAGAAGACTTCATCCGACATATAAGACCATGTGAGCTATTACATGGAATTCAACATAACCCCCTACTTAGCATGGGGAGACCACTTGCCGAATGGAACTCTGTTAGTTTGCACACATCTTTAAATAACATAAATGGCTTACGTGGATTTTCTAGCCTAGCCTACAATGGATCCTACAGATATATATAGTTAAGGACATTGTGATTCATCTTTAACGAGTCATGTCTCAACTAATGAAATGAGTCCTAATCTCAAGTTCTCTCGGTGTTAAGTCATCCCTCAAAATCTTTAAAACAAATACTTAATCAATTCATGACACATAGAATCATAAGTAGAAAATCATATGAATAGCTCAAACATAGGAACCACTAAGTGAGAATTTTCCTTTCATTTTGGGGACCCTTCTTAAACATCTTTTAGGGAAATAGTCAACATGCTTATATCTTTGACAAATCGTAACTTTAAAAATCATTCTTCATTCCCTAATCATCATCATGATTCATACAAAGCTTTACTTGAAACTAGGTGGGCTAAGCTTTTAAATTGAAACAATCATAAATCACATATCTATACATAAATTATGAAAATATACTCATTTAAAAATGCAAAAAAATACCACACTTAATTATTAAATAAACTTATCATTGAGGTCATAATCAAACACCCAAATTCGTGTAAATACTTAGTAAATTCCATAGGATATCATTGAGATCATCCAGCAACATAATGTATCTTAAAATCATCATTAACATGCATAGTAACTTAAATGATCTTAAAGAAAAGGAAAAACTCATTATGAAGAACATTGTTGGTGAAAGGAGACCCATAAATCTAACTCACACACGTTGGTAAGCTTGGGGGAAAATGAACCTGAATCCATTGGGAAGAACCTTGAAACCCTAGCTTCCCTTGGCTATTTTCAAGAGAGAATAATGCCTTAGGAAATTTGAGAATGAGAGAATGACTAAGAGTCCTAGGGATTTAAGGTCTGGTTTGGTCCCATTTCAATATAAAAAAAACGTAGTATAGTAATAGAATATGTGGAAAGGGCAAAACTGCCCTTTACTAAAGCTGCCGGATGAAGTCTATGAAAGCCCGATTATACGCCATGGTTTGAATCATAGACCGTATTCCTTGTCTTTCAAGTTAACTTTTTCACAACATTAGAAAATTATTTTGCTGACCCAAAACTACGAAACCCTTTCTACGGACCGTGCTTTGTCATTCAGCTCGTGGTTGGACTTGTTGAGTCCTTCCACATTTAGCCATATTCTTAATATTCCTGGCCTCATCCGCGAATTGCTTCTACCGGCCTTACAATAGTCTATGGGCTATGCTGATAATCATAGATCACATTCTAGCAAACTCTAAATTTTGTTCGTGTTTGAGATTTTCATCTACGACCCTATCTATAATCCTTCACCCTTCTTATGGTCTGTCACTGCGTACGAGGTTACCCCACACCTGGAAATATTTTCCCTTTCTCAAAGTTCATGTTTAACGGACCTAGGTCATTTTTAATTCAACATTTCTACACTCCAACATTCCTAAACTAGGGGCCGTTACAATATCTCCCCCTTGAGAATTTTCGTCCACAAATGTACTTAAAGGAAGGCTCAAAGAAGTGAATTATCAGCTAATAGCCCAACATGCATGCAAAAATGTAACTTAAACATCATTTCATGAGATTTTCAAATACCATATTCAAAACATATCTCAAAACAGTCCATAAGCATAAAAATAAGTGTATGCATCATGCAAAACTAAAATTGAAGGAATTAGAAGCTTTAGGAATATTTTCGTAATACCTTAGGCTTAAGTAGAATGGAATAGATACAAGTAACACTTTATCATATCTACTGATGCTTCCCATGTAGCACCCTCAACTTGTTAATTTCTCCAAAGCACTTTGATTTATGTGAATTCCTTGTTCCTTAGATTTTTCACTTATTGGTCTACAAATCTCAACCTGTAGCTCTTCATAGCTCAAATAATCTTCGATGTTCACATAATGCAAAGGAAGTATGGATCTTGGATCACCTGTGAAAATCGTCAACATCAACACATGGAAAACTAGAGAGATCAAATGTATCTCATTTGACAGGTCCAACTCATATGCCACCTTTTGCATTCTGCTCACCACTTTGTAAGGCCCTACATACTTAGGGCCCAATTTCCTCTTTTTACTAAACTTGATCATACCTTTTCATTTGAGACTCCTTCAAGTAGACATAAGCACCAAGTTCGAACTTAAGATCTCTTCTCCTCACATTGGAGTAGGACTTTTGCCGAATTTAGGCCGTTTGCAAATTTTTACTTATGCTTTTAATTTTCTCCATAGCATTCATAACTAGTTCGGTTCTAGCAATGCCACTACACCGACCTCAAACCACCTAATGGGTGATCTACGCCATCTACCATACAATGCCTTAAATGGTGTCATTTCAATGCTTGCATGAAAACTATTATTCTAAGCAAAATTGATAAGTTGATCATCCCAATTTTGATTAAATTCCTACACACATGCTCTCAACATATTTTCCAAAGTGCGAATAATCCTTTTGCCTTGTCCGTTGATTTTGGGAAGAAAGTTGGTATTCAACTTCACCTTAGTACCACCTATTTACAAAGATCTCTAAAAACATGAGGTGAATTGGAAACCACGGTCCGATATGATGGACAGTTGAATCCCATGTAGCCTCACTAATTCTCGAATATACAAATGAACATAATCTTCAGCACTAAATGTACTGACAGGTAAGAAGTGAGTCAACTTTGTCAAGCGATCTACTATCACCCATATAGAGTTAAATGCTTCTTGGTCTTTGGAAATCCCACCAAAAAGTCCATATTGATTTTTTCTCATGTACAAGTAGGAATGTCAATGTCTTGGGATAGGCTACTGGACCTTTAGTGCTCAACTTTGAATTATTATCCATTTGCACACTCGGACATAAATCACAAAATGTCCTACATAGTTCCATTCTACCAATAGATCTCCCTACATAGTTCCATTCTACCAATAGATCTCACAAAATGTACACACAACCTCTCTTTAAATCGAAGTACCCTATCTCCTCCTTGTGAGAAAACTTCTATCTTTCCTTCTTTCACTAAGGCTTGCAACTCAACTAAGGCGAGCTAACGGTCTTGCTTAGCCTTAACGTCCTCAATCAGAGAAGATTCAGTTCCATGAAGCATCACTACACCACCATTTTTAGATTAATTTAACCTTAGCCCCAATCTAGTCAACCTATGGACCTTTTTAGCCAACTCCCTTTTCCATCATCTTCAATATGAGATACACCACCCATTGAAACTCTATTAACTGTGTCGGCTACCACTTTGGCCTTACCCTGGTGGTACTCCACACTCATTAATCTTTAAGTAGCTCTAACCACCTTCATTCCCTAAAATTGAGATCCCTCTTGGTGAAAACACGTCGGAGCGTCTTGTGGTTAGTGAAGACATACATATGAACCCCATACAAGTAATGTCGCAAATATTTCAAGAAAAACACTACCGCCGCAAGTTCAAGATTATGAGTTGAGTAATTCTTCTTGTGAACTTCAATTGTCAAGAAGAATAAGCAATCACCTTACCATTTTGCATTAGGACATACCCTACCCCAATCCATGATGCATCACAATAGACATTGAACCCATTATTTCCTTCCGACAGTGTTAATATTGGGGCGGAAGTTAGTCGATCCTTCTAAGTTTGGAAGCTTTTCTCATACACATCCATCCACACAAAACATTACTTTCTTTTGAGTAAATTTAGTTAATGGGGAAGAAATAAATGAGAAACCTTGCACAAAACTTCTATAATATAAAGTTAGGCCCAAGAAACTCCTTATGTATAAAGGAGTCAATGGACTTGGCCAATTTCTTACAACATCAGTCTTCTTAAGATCAACCTTGATACCATCATGTGATACCACATGCCCAAGGAAGAACCTCATCTAGCCCAAACTCATACTTGTGAAACTTTGCATGAAGCTTTTGCCCCCTTAGGGTTTGCATCACCACCCTCAAGTATTCCATATGCACTTTCTCACCGCAGGAGTAGATTAGGGTGTCATCAATTAAAATTGTAAGGATCTGGATTTATCAAGTGGAGTTTCCCAATTCTCTTGTAATTGCCCCGAGTGAATTACCAAGCATCGCTCCACGGTAGGGCCATAAGGGCCGTGTGAACCCATATGGACCATGTGGCCTCCCGTGAAGGGACACTTGGTCTAGTTCACGGTAGGGGCAACTTTGAGACGGAAGGGAATTTTAGCCAAGTGAGGGCACACGACCACTCACACGATCTGTGTGATGTGTCACGGATTGGTGTGGTTCTCCGTGTAACTCGCCAAGTAAAATTATTCTATGTATAGAAGTACCGTCTCGTAACTTTATCATGCAAAAATTATTTCAAGTACCATCACACGGTCAATACCACGGCCAGTGTGGAGTTACACGGACCGTGTAGTCATATGTATGGTACCCCTTAGCTCCATGTGAATTCCCTCTTTGAAACTCCAAGTATTGGATCACGACCACTATTAACAGTCAGTGTGACATTTCACGGACCATGTAGTAGACCGTGTGGACTGACTGTCCAATTTCGATCCGTTTCATTTGCAGTGTTTATGTAATTTTGGTTTATTTTTACTTTGAATTTTGACCTTTTACCTATCCTAAACCCTTAATTTAGCTGATATCCCCTCCCCTCTTAATTCATTCTCCTAAAACCTTCTACCCCTCATAAGATCACCTCTCTATTCCTCTCTACTCTCCCCTCTCAAGGTTCAAACTAGGGTTCTATTTTGGGTCCAATTCAAGCTAAGTTCATCCCTCAAATTCAGCTTCTCAATAAAGGTATGTGGGATTTATTCTTTGTCCCTTTCAACCAAGAAGACCCAAAAAACTTTCAATTGATTTCATGAATTTAGCCTACTTTAAATATGAATTTTCATTACTTGATTTATTTAAATCTAATTGATGTACGGGTTGTATTTTACCTATGATCTCAGTTCACTTTTAACATTATTATGATGATTTATATTGATTTATGAAGTTATGAACATACATATCTCCTTTAAAATTGATTTATGCATTGGTGATCTATATTATGTTTTACATGTGGATTTAATTATGGATTTCCTCAATTTCATTTTATATAGCTGATTTTAAACTGGAATCTATGTTACCCATGCCAACCTGACATCATACATTGCATTTGCATTCATACACATTGGCTTATATGAAAATTATGAAGTAGGTTAAGCCTAGTTATTTTTTATGAAACTATTATGATATGATTTTTGTAAGGCATTGGTTATGACAAGAATGTGATCACATACATTTGTTTGATTATAGCTCTTTGAGCATTCTGGGTGCTTGAACCATTTTTTATATGTGAATGAGCTATTCCCTGCATGAGCATTACGATTCTGATCTATAATTTGGCATTTGAGCCTAAATGTGTATTGAACGAGTTGAAATAGGCATTGTATCTCCAGAAAGCATGTATATGTATAAGGATTCAAGCGGGATGTTGATGACTTAGCACCGATAAATTGGGGGCATTAGGGCTATCCCCAAGGACCCTCTCCCTTTCGTTGAATTATGTGCCAACATAGGAAATTTTGCCATTACCGAAAAGACTGGGTCGTGTGGAATGGTTTTTCATTTATTATGTTTATCATATGATATGATTATGAAAAATCCTTCTGAAAAGCGGGTCGTAAGAGAGGTGACCATCCACTAAAATGTGTGTTCATAAGGTGTGATGTAGATTACCTTTGGCAAGTAATCTTCTCCCTACCGATGCGAGATCTCAATCGGTCTAATTCATGTAATAGCTCGCATGAGTTTGATTTGTTGGTTATAATCCATCCCCAATATATATGAGCGTTGTTTCATTTCATACATCATAAATTTCATGGCATCTTGGATATATTTCCATCGAATATATGATTCTTTCTATATTATGTGCCCCTATCATCGGGGATATTGCAATGCATGTTTGGTAAGTGATATGTGTTGCATGCCCTCATACTTAACATTCAAACGTACTAATGCACACTCTATGCCTACATGATTATATCATGTAGGGGTCGAGCACTTTGATTACCAATAGGTTGACGAATAGTCAAATCTCATAGTATACTATGGTGAGTCTCGTCTTCCAACGACAAGCCAACTGCCTTTCTTTTGTGTTGTTCAATACGTTCTTTCTTATTTGAGCATGAGTCCAGAACTTGTCTCTACCCCTGTTCTTTTTTACTAGAGGCGTTTGTTGGACATTATGTAGACTCTTTTGACATTTGTTTGTTATGATTAGTACCTTGCTTATGTATTATAGGAGTGATTTATGAGAATTTTTTATTTGACTATTTGTACGTTTTAGTATGGAAATGTGGGAAGTCCCTAGCCCCGTATTTCCCCAAAGCATGAGTCCTATTTTCCCATCCCTTAGAAATTTGTGTCATTATTTGAATGTTATTCTTGAATAGATGATGTGGATATAGATACTTGAGGCTTATTTGGGGACTCTCGGGATCCCATTCGCCGTGTTATATTAAGGCCCTAATGCTGGGTCATGACAAAAGATGGTAACAAAGAACTAGGTTCATAAATGGTCCTCAGAGTCCAAGATGTTGCTTCTAGTAGAGTTCTATTCATGGTTGTGAAGTGCACCATGCCTATGAGTTGGAGGCTACGAAGACATTTTAGGAATTGCCTCACTTTTTCATGTCTTATGTCATGCTATAGCTAGTATATTTGGTTCCCTTATCTTGACGATGTCGTTGATCCATTTCAGAAGATGCCTCGAGGAAGACCCCTCTCACCAAGGCCGGCTCCGGCTAATGAGGATTAGGCTCCCCACGAGCCTATGGAGGAACCCATCTCAAATGATGAGTTCTGCACAACCTTCTCCATGTTCGCTCAGGTGGTGACTTCTCACATAAGGCAGGCTAATTTTCCACAGGATCCTACGCCTGCTTCTAGGGTGAAGGATTTCACCTGGATGAATCCTTCAGAGTTTCATGTGTCAAAGACAGGTGAGGATGCCCAAGAGTTCATTGATGAGCTTACCAAGATATTGAACATCATGGGTGTCACTTCTGAAGAGAAGGCTGAATAGGCTTCCTATCAACTGAAAGATGTGGCTCAGGTGTGGTATACTCAATAGTCATTGGAGAGAGTTTGTGGTGGTGATGTCAATTAGGAGGTGTTCATATATTTACCTTCCTTGATCGTTTCTTTCCACTTGAGCTCAGGGAGGCCAAAAAGACTAAGTTTATTAATCTAAGGGAAGGAAGTATGAGTGTGAAGGACTATGCCCTCAATTTCACGAAGCTTTCCAAATATGCTCCGTCACTGGTGGCTGACCCCTATACAAGGATGCACATGTTTGTTTTGGGTATCTCTTATTTACTTATGAAGGAATGTCATACTGCTATGCTTATATGAGATATGGATATTGCTATACTCATGGT
Organism: Solanum rostratum; assembly: GCA_029948455.1. Classification (NCBI taxonomy): domain Eukaryota; kingdom Viridiplantae; phylum Streptophyta; class Magnoliopsida; order Solanales; family Solanaceae; genus Solanum; species Solanum rostratum. The sequence continues at coordinate 48,824,473 of CM057046.1, forward strand.
GTATGCATAATAGATTGAAGGGGAGAAACTCAATGAGAGAAGGGTTCATGATCCTAAGAGGACCCGTTTCGATGGTTGATTCTCTTGCTCTTGGAGTGGTGGTTTCGGTCGCTTCCAACAAAGACAAGGTTTGTATACTCGAGTTGCTAATGATCGCATACCTCCTCCTAGGGTATCAATTGGTAGCAGTCAGGGATATCTTGTGTGTGACAAGTGCAGGAGACCTCACCTGAGGGTATGTTGGTGGGAGTTGGGTGTTTGCTATGGGTGTCGTAATAAAAACCATAAGGTAGTTGGGAGTTGGGTGTTTGCTATGGGTGTCGTAATAAAAACCATAAGGTAGTTGATTGTCCTCGAAATGCCTGAAGAGGCAAAGGTCAAGTGGCCCAAGGTGGGAAGGTCAACAAAGATCTCCCCAAGGTGTTGCCAAAAAGAACAATTGGTTCTATGCACTCCATGCCGGCCAGGATGTCGAGGAAGTTGCGGATGTTATGACCATTATGTTAAAAGTCTTTGATTTTGATTCTTTCGTTTTGCTTGATCCGGGTTCAAATTTTTCTTTTGTGACTCCTTTGTTGGCTGTTAAATTTGGTTTAACTCCTACGGTTTTAAGGGACCATTTCTCAGTTTATCTTCCCATGGGTGAATCGGTCGTTGCACATAGAGTTTATCATAGTTGCCTTGTTTCTGTGTTGCACAAAACTTTTTGGTGTGATCTTGTAGAACTTGATTTGTTCGACTTTGACGTGATTCTTACGATGGATTGGTTGCATGCATCATATGCCTCTATAGATTATAGAACCCGAAAGGTCAAGTTCCAGCCTCTCGGTGAACCCGTTCTTGAATGAGAGGGTGGTGACTCCTTATTAAAGGTCAGTTTATTTCCTACCTCAAGGCGCGGAGAATGATTTCTAAAGGGGTGCATTTATCATATTGTTAGGGTCAAGGATATGGAATCCGAAGTGCCTACTCGTGAGTCAGTCCCTGTGGTGAATGAGTTTTTGGATGTGTTCCCGAAGACATACCGGGCACCCCTCCCAAAAGAGAGGTAGAGTTCGGCATAGATCTTCTTCCGGATAGTCAGCCTATCTCTATTCCTCCTTATCATATGGCACCGGCGGAGAAGAAAGAATTAAAGGAACAGTTAAAGGATTTATTGGTGAAAGGTTTCATTCGGCATCGTATGTCGTTGTGGGGTGCTCCAATGTTGTTTGTAAGGAAGAAGGATAGGACACTTCGAATGTGTATTGATTACAGACAATTGAAAAAGAGGACCGTTAAGAATAACTACTAGTTGCCAAAGATTGATGACTTATTTGACTAGCTTCACGGGGTTACTCATTTCTCAAAGATTGATCTTCGTTTCGTGTATCATTAGTTGAAGGTTATGGAGTGTGACATTCCAAAAATGACTTTTCGGACAAGGTATGAGAACTTTGAGGTTGTGCTGATGTCTTTTGGCCTAACCTATGCTCCGACCATTTTTATGGATCTCATAAATCTGGTGTTTAAGTCGTTCCTTAACAGTTTTGTTGTGGTCTTCATTGATGACATTCTCATTTACTCTCAAAGTGAGCAGGAGCACAGGGATAACTTGAGGATGGTCCTCCAAACTTTGAGAGAGAAGAAATTGAATGCCAAGATTAACAAATGTGTATTTCGGTTGGGCAAAGTGGCTTTCCTTGGTCATGTGTTGTTCGGTGATGGTATCAAGGTGTATCTGGAGAAGACCAAGTCCGTGAAGAATTGGCTCAGACCATTGATGAATTGGCTCATATTCGCAGTTTTCTTGTTTTGCCGGGTATTATAGAAAGTTTGTTGAAGGGTTCTCAACTGTTGCATCTCTATTGACTAATTTTACCTAGAAAAAGGCTAAGTTTCTGTGGTCGGACGAATGCAAGCAGTGTTTCCCGACTTTAAAAGATAGGCTTACATTGGCTCCTGTCTTGAATTTAACAAATGGTTTGGAGGGATTCGTGGTGTATTGTGATGTCTTGCGGATTGGGTTGGATTGTGGTGCTTATGCAACATGATAAGGTAATATTGTATGCCTCAAGGAAGATAAAGGTGCATGAATGTAATTACCCAACACATGACCTTGAATTGGCAGTGGTAGTGCTTGCCTTGAAGATTTGGAGACATTATTTTTATGGGGTCCATGTTGATGTGTTGTAAGGAATCAAAATTTTGTACGACCTCAATGAAACATGAAAATTTGGTTTCGAAAAAGTTTTGGACCAAGGTGACACTTCATGGGAGCCATCACGGTCCGTGTGTGGTCACACATCCATTGTGGAGCCTCCACGAAGTGGCCCTTGGCCCATGGAGGATTTCTGTCCCTTAAACGTGGTGTTTTAAACTAACGCACACCACACTTGGACCTATCACGGTCCTTGTGACAGTTCACGAACCTTGTAGTGGGCCGTGTGATGGCCTCGGCTTGAAATCCCACAACTTTGGGACAAAGTATGGTTACACGGCCAAGTTCACAGCCCGTGTGGGGTTGCACGGCCCGTGAGGGCACCCGTAAAGCATCCGGAGTGTAATTTTTCTAAGTATGGAATCACCATCTTGAAACTTAATTGTGGAATTTTTCTAATAAGAGGGGTTCGGGAAGTGTCACGGCCCGTGTGACATTACATGGACCGTGTAACCTCCCGTGAAGGTGACTTTGCTGAAAATTTCTAAGTATGGGATCTTCATGCTCAACCTAAGTTCATTTTCAAGCCTTCAATTCAAGTTTATTGATATTGTTTAAGGCCATCCTGGGTCTCCCACATCAAGTAAGGCTAGGCATAATTTGGTTCAAACTGAAAAAACCGACGGACTAAATTTTTTTAATTTCAGTTTCAGTTTTTTGGTTAATTCGGTCGGTTTCTGTTTGAAAAAATTTTAATAATTCAATTCGGTTTTCAGTTTTGAAATAATTATTTTTGGTTACTCGAAAAACTAAATTTGTTTTAAACCATTATAATTTATATCAATAGTCAGACAGAGATCCTAGTCCAATTGTCAAATACTATAACATATGCCCTACACCAAAATTTAAATACCCATAGCCCGATCTCCCAATCCTCAAACCAAAATCCAAATGCGCAAAATCATAATTTCTAAATTCATAAATCATATCTTTTTTTGATAATTCCCAAAGACCCAAACTTAAAAAGACCTAGGGTTGTGTTGTGTGCTGGTCTGCTGGCTGCTGTAACTCTCTGAGTGTTGTCGCTGCTCACTGGACGGCTAGAGTCTAGACAACTCAAGGAAAAGTGGAAACCATGAGGCGGCGAGTAAGTGAGTGAGCGACGGACAGTCAGCAGTCTACTACTGTCGCACAGTAATACACGAGGGCGAGGCAGTGATGCCGCGACGGACGATTGCCAAGTGAAAACTATCATATTTAAATGTCATTTTCACTCGTAATTTTCATTGTCGAAGTTTGAAGAAGTACTAAGGCTCAACGTCGTTATTTTCGTTTCATTGACCATAATTTTTTCATTTAGCTTCCATTGTCATTAACTGTGGTAATTTTTGTTTACTCTTTAAGTTTGTATGGATAATGAAAGAATTAGAAGGATTAGAGGATAGAGAATCGGAGATTACAATTTTCTAATTTTAAATATATTTTCGGTTTCACAAATGATAGAATTTTAAAGTTGCGTAAGTGAAAATGTGGCTTCAAATTAAATATCTAATATTTCTTCTCCAAATGAGGTTGAAGCTCCAAAGAAAAGAAAATCCATTGAACCTAGGGCTTCTTGTTTGAAGCATTTTGAGAAATTCATCGACGAAAATGGAATTCCCAAAGCAAGGTGTAACTACTGTAGAAAAACTTATGTGACTGCTACGCAGTGTAATGGTATGTCGTCTTTGAATAAGCATTTGAATAATAAGTGTCCTAATTTTCCTCGTACGGATGGTCAAAAACTAATAAATTTTCTACCCTCTTCAACTGGAGGAAAGGAAGGAGTGATTAGCACTTGAAAATTTGAACAAGAACAAAGTAGAAGAGCTTTAGCTCAAATGGTAATTGTTGACGTGTTGCAGCGTAGTTTTGTTGATAAGAAAGGTTTTAAAAATTTCATGAAAATCACGGTGCCACAATTTTAGATTCCTTCTCGTAGAAATTTCGCAAGAGATAGTTATCAACTTTATAGTAAACATAGACAAATCTTGAAGAAGACTTTAAAAGAAGCACATCAAAAAGTGTGTCTTACAACAGATACTTGGAAATCTATTCAAAAAATCAACTATATGTGTCTAACAGCCCACTCTATAGATAGAAATTGGATTTTGCATAAAAGAATTATAAAATTGTGTCCTATTTCTAGTCATAAAGGTGATGATATGGCTGCTTCGATTACTAGTTGTTGCTTGATTGGGGATTAGACAATGTGTTTTCTATCACAGTTGATAATGCTAGTTCCAACAGTGTTACCGTGAAAGAAATATCTAAACAGCTGAGTAATTTGGGAACTAACATATTGGAGAGTCAACACCTTCATGTGAGGTGTATGGCACATATTCTCAATATTTTTGTGTAAGATGGATTAAAAGAAATCGTCCAGTCAGTCAAGCGAGTAAGACAAGCTGTGAAATACATCATACAATCTCCCGCAAGACTTTAAAAGTTTGAAGAATGTTGTGAATCTCAATTGATAACTTGTAAGAAATCATTATTTTTAGATGTTTCTACTCGATGGAACTCTACATACTTGATGCTTGATACAACACAACACTTTGATCTTGCATTTGAAAGATATAGTTTTTATGATATTGGATTCCTTGACTATCTCTGTACCAATCCTTGTGAAGACGAAACTAGTGTAGGAGTCCTCACTAGTGATTATTGGGTAAAAGTGAGTGCAATGGTTAAGTTTCTTGAAACTTTTTTATACTTACTTTGAAGGCCTGGTTCAAAATATGTCACAAATAATGTGCACTTTAGAGAGAAAAGTTCAGAAAATATTGGGGTGATCCACATAAAATGAACAAGATGATATTTATATCATCTGTGTTGGATCCCCATAACAAGCTTGAATATGTTCCATTTGCAATTGTGGATATGTTTGGGAAAGAAATTGGGGACTCTCCTATTGATGTCGTGGATAAATATATAAAATATTTATTTGAACATTATGTTAAGAGATCATCCAAAGAACCTTCATTATATTTGAATACTTTGTCTGGGAACTCATCGAGTGCATCTATTATGAGTATTGATGGCAACATTCAAAAAAGAGGATTAATGAGAACGAAACAACAATTTATGTGGAATAAAGAAGAAAGTGGAAGTTCAAGCAATAAATCAGAGTTGGGTAGATATCTTGTTGAAGATATTGAGACACAATCAAATGATTTTGATATATTGATGTGGTGGAAACATAATGAGCCAATATTTTCCTATTCTTGCGAAGATAGCTCATGATGTGTTAGCCATTCCCATTTCAAGCATCGCATCTGAATGCGCATTTAGCATAGGAGGTCGCATTATTGATCCCTTTAGGAGCTCATTGACTCCTAAATTAGTGCAATCACTTATTTGTCTTCAAGATTGACTTAGAAGTGAACCTATCCCAATTAATGTTGAAGAAGATTCAGAGTATCTTGAGCAACTTGAACTTGGTAAGTATTTTACATTTTGTCTTCATTATACCAAAGATAATTTCATATTTACATTGCTTATAAGTTATATCTAACAATTTCTTTTAAATTCTTTAAAGATATGGCTCATAGTGGAAATAAATCTAGAATCGTCGATGTGTAGATGCATGATGCATAGATGTGGTAACTGGTAAGTAAAAACTTCTATCTTTTCACAATAAGTTGAAATATCTATGTTGCTGTTAATTGTTACTTTTCTTCTTAATGCAGCTATGGTAAGCTCAGAGGTCTAACAAGAAATTGACAAACAAAAGTCAAGAAACAATTTTTTGTTCTTTCTATTAATCTCAACATCCACTCTCCAAATGCCAACTTTTTTGTGAAAACTGGAATCTTGAATTGTTGATTCTCAGGTGTATTGCTTTTTATTCTAATTGTCGATACTTGTTCTTATTTTGTATTGCTGATGTTGGTTCTTGTTTTGAATTGTTGCTGCCTGCTGATGAGAATGTGAATTTAAGCATTATTTTGGCTAACATCAAATGTTGTTGCCTGATGATTTATATTAAGACTTGAGGTTCACATTTTTAAAAAATGGCCTCATTAATTGGTTACTAATATAGAGTAGCTTATCTTTATAGAGTTGTAGTAAGGTTTTCTTGTATGTAATCAAGTACTTTACAACGGAAAAAAAGAGTCAGAAACTGAACAAAATTTATTTTAGTTCAGTTTTGGTTTATATTTTTCTTATACAAAAAACAGAACAACCAAACTGAATCTCACAAAACAAACTAAACCGACCAAATGCCCAACCCCAACATCAAGTCAAGTTCAAAGGAATTCCATTGGTTAAGTTTTTCACAAGTACCGATAGAAGGGTCAACTTTAAATGATCATATCTCTTAGCACAAAGAAACTGGGTATCCCACAAACAATCAAATTGATACTCTTTGCATTATCTTTCCAATGCATCTGGTCTCACTTTATTCCATGTTCGTAGCAAGAAGTTATGCCCTTTTTCGTAGAATCCGTCTCGGCTTGATGGGAGGCCTTCACGTACCGTGAAGCCAACTGTGTCAAGATCAGATAAAAATATAAAGGGGAATTTTATTGAGAATTTTTTGATATTTTGACCCATCTCCAAGACTTTCAAACCCTTTTTAATCCCCCTTTATATTCCTAAACTTCTCCTACACTAATTCTAAACCCTAATTTAAGACAAACACTCAGTTTCTAGAATTAGACTGTCAAAATTCTCTCCAAGACTAATCTTAAAGATTCAAGCTAGGATTCAATTGTTGTTTCAAAGTCAAGCTAAATTCTTCTCAAATTCATATTCCTAATCAAGGTACTAGGGATTGATTCTTGGTCCCTTTCAACTAAGAAGACCCAAAGATCTTTCAATCTATTTCATCAATTTAGTTTATATTAAATATGAGATTTCATTATTTGATTTTATTAAATATAATTAGTGTATGGGCTGTATTTTACCTATGATTTCAATTCACTTTGATCACTATTGTGATGATTTACATTGAGTTATGAAGTTATGAACATGTATGTCCCCTTTAAAGTTGATTTATGCACGGGTGATCTATATTACAAGTTACATGTGGATTTAAATATGGATTTACTCAATTCTATATTATGATATTGATTTTAACTGGAATCTACGTTTCCCATGCCATCCTCACATCATGCATTGCATTGCATTCATAAACATCGATACATAGAAATTTTGAAGTGGGTTTTAAGCCCAACTATGTTTTCTGAAACGATTATGATGTGATTCTGATAAGATATTGGTTATGACAAAAAAGGCGATCACTGGTATGTTAATGATTCAGGCTCATTGAGTAATGTAGGTGCTTGCACCATTCTGTATATGTGAATGAACTATTCTTTGCATGAGCATTTACAAGTATGAACTATGATTTTTGGCATTCGAGCCTAGATGTGTATCAAACGGTTTGAAATGAACATTGATTTTCCTGAAAGCACGTATATGTATATGTATTCAAGTGGGATGTTATCGACTTAACACTGATGGATTGGGGGTGTTAGGGCTATCCCCAAGGGCCCTCTCCCTTTTCTTGAACTATGCCAACATAGGAATGTAATTCATTATCGAAATGATCGGGTCGTACAGAGTGGTTATATGTATATGAATTTTTTATATATTATGTATGATTCTTAAAATCCTTCCAAAAGTTCTGTAAGGAAGGTGACCATCCACCGAAATAGTGATTTTGGTAAGGTGTGATGTAGATTACCTTTGGCAAGTTGTCCTCCCCTAACGATGGGAGGTCTTTATCATACTAACTCATGTAATAGCTCGCATGGGTTTGATTTTTCAGTTATAGTCCATCCCCACTATATATGAGCATTGTTGCATTTCATGCATCATAAAGTTCATAGAATCTTGTATATATTCATTGAATATATGATTCTCTCTATATTATGTGCCCTTTTCATCTAACATTGAAATGCAGGTTCGGTATGTCATATGCATTGCATACCCACATACTTAGTACATTCTAATGTACTAACACATACTCTATTCTACAAGATTTTATCATGTAGGGAACGTGTGTTATGACCATCCACCGCTTGATGAGTAGCTCGAATTCGAAGAGTTGATATTGTGGTGCGTCCTATCTTTCAAGGACAAGCCACCTTCCTTCTACCTATGTTTTTTTCTATTTATCTTCTTAATTGATGGGGAGCCCAGGACATGTCTTGGCCCCCGTCCCATCTTATGACTAAAGGCATTGTTGGATATCTTGTAGACTCTCGTAGATTCTATTCGTTATGTGTTATATTTTTAGTTTATGATTTTGTTATCTATTTTATATGACTAGCATGGACTAATTATGGGTATTAGGACATGTATGTATGTTTGATGGGAATATGTGGAAGATCATAAGCCCCGTGTTTCCCCTATAGCGTGAGTCCTGCTTTCTCATCCCTTAGAACTATGTGTCTACTATTTGAATGTGTTTCTGAACCAATTTGTGGATTTGGATACTTTGAGGCTTGTTTGGGGACTCTCGGGTTCCCATTCACCGTGTCACATCTAAGCCCTAGTTTCGTGTCGTCACACAAGATGGTATCAGAGCACTAGGTTTATAAATGGTCCTCAGAGTCCAGCATGCCGTGTCGTGTAGAGTCTTATTCATGGGTGTGAAGTGTGCCACATCTACGGGTAGGAGGCTACAAGGCATTTTTTGAAATGTTTCTCTTTTCATGCTTCTAATCGTGCCATGTTGCTTGTCTTAAGATTTTTTATCTCCATCCCTCCCTATCGAATAGGGAGAGTTACCTTGTGCCCGTAATGCAATCCAGGAAAGGAAGGTATTGTAGCGATCTTATAGATGAGGTCCAAAAGGGAGTTGGTGAAGGATGTGCATTGCTTGACATGCTTGCTTCTTTAAGTATTCAAAGTTTTCTTAGGTTGGCCAGTTATGACAGAAATATTGTTAAAGGTTTCTAATCTATTGAATCTCCATTAAACAAGTTGACTATAAAAAATGCCAACTTGTATGGTCGGATGAGCATGAGATGAGTTCTTATGCCTTGAAAGGTCGGCTTACATTGGCTTCGGTTTGACATTATCGGATGTCTTAGATAGGTTGGTGGTGTATTTTGATGCTTCTCGATTTGGTTTGTAGTTGTTGATGTTAAGGCTAAGCAAGATCTAGATCTGTCATTGGTTGGATTAAAGAGGTTGGTTGCCAAAATAATGAGGTAGAGGCTTCCTCCCAAGTGGGAGATGGTGCGTTTCGCTATCAAAGTCAGTTATGTGTTTCAAATGTGGGTGATCTTAGGAAAACAATGATCATGAGGGAAGCCCATAACTCTCATTATTTGACTCACCCGGAATCTAATAAGATATGTTGGGATTTGAAGGAGCTATATTGGTGGCATAGTATGAAGAAGAACATAGCCGAGTTCGTACACGAGTGCTCGAGTTGTCAACAAGTGAAGGTAGAGCATCAAGGGCCTGGTGGTGGGGCTTAAGATATTGAGATCTCTACTTGGAAGTGGTTTAGGTGAAGATGAAATGACTTCTATAGGCGTGGATTTATTATAAGAGGCTACAAAAGAGTGAAATTGATGAAGGAAAGGTTGAAGATGGTTCGATGTTATCAAAAGTCTTATTTGGATGTTAGAAAGAGGGACCTTGAGCTTCGTGTTGGTAATTGGGTATATGTGAAGGTCTCATTTATGAAGGGTGTGGTGCATTTCGGGAAGGAGGGAAAGTTAAATCCCCGGTATGTAGATCTTTATGAGATCGTTGAAACGGATTGGAAATGTAGCTTATAGGCTAGGTTATCCTCCGAAATTGAGCCCTAGTTACTAGGTTTTGCATACATCTATGTTGAGGAAGTTGGTGGTGACACTAGTGTTATTTTACCTTTTGAAGGTGTTGAGGTTAAGCAGGACTTGCCTTATGGAGGAAGCTCCGGTTGTGATTTTTCATAAGACATGTGAAGCAGCTTCGTAACAAGGATGTGGCTTCGATTAACGTACTTCAAAGAAATCAGTATGTGGAAAGTTCTACGTGGGGAGTGGAATCAAGTATAATGCGACGATACCTTTATCCTTTCCAATCTACTCAAGTCTATGATATTAGGTTCTTCCTATTCTCAGTGATCCTTATTCTTTTACTCTTGAGTTTCATGACATGACATGCATACATATGCACGAAAATGAATCTTATGATGTTATGAATGATTTGAATAAATTTTAATATAGGTGTTAAAGGCTTTATGATTTTTAAATGATGAGCTATGCATGGCACCTTGTATTTGGATGTTTCATGTTCTATGTCAAGCCTTTCAAGTCTCGTTCCACCACATTCGAGGAGGAATGTTACCAAGGGGTAGATGATGTAAGGACCTGAAATTTTGTACGACCTCAATGAAGCATGAAAATTTGGTTTCGGATAAGTTTTGGACTAAGGTGACAGTCCATGGAAACCATCATATTCTGTGTGAGGTCACACGGCCCGTGTGGAGCCTCCACAAAGTGGCCCTTGGCACAGCAGGTTGTTTTTCCCTTAAACGTGGTGTTTAAAACTAAGGCACACCACACTTGGACCCCTCATGGTTCGTGTGACACTTCACGAACCGCGTGATGGGTCGTGTGATGGCCTTGGCTTGAAATCCGACAGCTTTGGGACAAAGTAAGGTTACGCAACCAAGTTCATGGTCTTTGTGGGGTGGCATGAACCGTGAGGCCATCTGTAAAGCTTCCGTAGTCAAAATTTTCTATGTATGGAATCACCGTCTCGTAACTTGATCGTGGAATTATTCTAAGGAGTGGGGTACAGGCAGTGACACGGCCCGTGTAACACTACACGATCTGTGTAACCTCCCGTGAAGGTGACTTCATTGAAAAATTCTTAAGTATGGGATCTTCATGCTCAATCTAAGTTCACTTTCAATCTATCAATTCAAGTTTTTAGTGTTGTTTAAGTCCATCATAGGTCTCCTACATCAAGTCAAGTTCAAAGAAATTCCATTGGCTAAGTTTTTCACAAGTACCGGCAAACAATTCAACTTTAAATTGGCATTTATCTTAGTACAAAGGGAACTGGGTGGCCCGCAACCTATTAAACTGAGATGTTTTGAATTATCTTTCCAATGCCTCTGGTCTCACCTTATTCCAAGTTCGGAGCAAGAAGTTATGCCCTTTTTCGTAGAATATGTCTGGGCTAGACGGGAGGCCTCACGAAACGTGAAGAGCTTTACGAACTGTGAAGACAACCATTTCAAGATCAGTTAAAAATTTAAAGTGGCGTTTTATTGGGTTATTTTTTATATTTTGACCCATCCCCAAGGCTTTTAAGACCTTTTTAACCCCCTTTATATTCCTAAACTTCTCCTACACTAATTCTAAACCCTCATTCAAGACAAACCCTTAGTTTGTAGAATTAGACTCTCAAAATTCTCTCCAAGTCTCATCTTCAAGATTCAAGCTAGGATTCAATTTGGGTTTCAAATTCAAGCTAAATTCTTCTCAAATTCATCTTCCTTATCAAGGTATGGGATTGATTCTTGGTCTCTTTCAATAAAGAAAACCCAAAGATCTTTCAATCTATTTCATGAATTTAGTTTATTTTAAATATGAGATTTCATTATTTGATTTTATTAAATATAATTAGTATATGGGTTGTATTTCATGAATTTAGTTTATTTTAAATATGAGATTTCATTATTTGATTTTATTAAATCTAATTAGCATATGGGCTGTATTTTACCTATGATTTCAATTCACTTTTATCACTATCATGATGATTTGCATTAAGTTATGAAGTTATGAACATGCATGCCCCCTTTAAAGTTAATTTATGCACGGGTGATCTATATTACTATTGGATTTAAATATGGATTTGCTCAATTCTATATCGTGATATTGATTTTAACTTGAATCTAGGTTTTCCATGTCATCTTCACAACATGCATTGCATTGCATCATGAACTTTAATACATGGCAATTATGAAGTGGGTTAAGCCCAACTATGTTTTCTAAAACGATTATGATATGATTCTTAGAAGATATTGATTATGACAAAAAAGTGATCACCGATATGTCTATGATTCTGGCTCATCGAGTAATCTGGGTGTTTCTAACATTCTGTATATGTGAATGAGTTTTTCCTTGCATGAGCATTTACAAGTATGAACTATGATTTGACATTTAAGCCTAAATATGGATTGAGCGGTTTGAAATGAACATTGCATTTACTAAAAGCACATATATGTATAAGTATTCAAGTGAGATGTTATCAACATAAAACCGATTGATTGGGGGTGTTAGGGCTATTTCAAAAGGCCATCTCCCTTTTCATGAACTATGTGCCAACATAGGAATGTAAGCCATTACCGAAATGACGGGGTCGTAAGGAATGGTTATATGTATATGAAATTCTGATATGTTATGTATGATTTTTAAAATCCTTCTAAAATGGTACATTCTGTAAGGAAGGTGACCATCCACCTAAATGGTGATTTCCTTAAGGTGTGATGTAGATTACCTTTGGCAAGTAGTCTTCTCCTACCGATGGGAGGTCTTTATCAGACTAACTCACGTAATAACTTGCATGTATTTGATTTGTCAGTTATAGTCTATCCCCAATATATATGAGCATTGTAGCATTTCAAACATCATAAATTTCATGGCATCTTGTATATATTTCCATTAAATATATGATTCTTTCTATATTATGTGCCCTTGTCATCTAATATTGAAATACAGGTTTGGTAAGTCATATGAATTGCATGCCTGCATAGTTAGCACATTCAAGCGTACTGACGTATACTCTATTCCTATATGATTTTACCATGTAGAGAACGTGTGTTACGATCATCCACCGCTTGACGAGTAGCTTGAATTTGAAGAGTTGATATTGTGGTATGTCCTATCTTCTAAGGACAGGCCACCTTCCTTCTTCCTATATTTTTTTCTGTTTATCTTTTTAATTAAGGGTGAGCCTGGGACATGTCTTGGCCCCCATCCCATCTTATAACTAGAGGCATTATTGGATATATTGTAGACCCTCGTAGATTCTATAGGCTATGTGTTGTATTTGAAGTTTATTATTTTGGTTATCTATTGAATATGGTTAGGATGGAATGATAATGGAAATTATGATGTGTACGTAAGTTTGATGTGGAAATGTGGAATATCCTATGCCCCATATTTCCCCCATAGTGTGAAACCTACTTTCCCATCCCTTAGAACTATGTGTTTACTATTTGAATGCGCTTCCAAACCGATGATGTAGATTTGTATACTTTGAGGCTTGTTTGGGGACTCTCAGGTTCCCATTCGCTGTGTCACATCTATGCCCTAGGTCTTAGTCGTGACATGTGTTCACTGATCACAAGAGTTTGCAATATGTGTTCACATAGAGGGATCTCAATTTAAGGCAAAGGATGTGGTTGGAGATCCTAAAGGATTACGATATGAGTGTTCTGTATCACCCCGGCAAGCCAATATTGCGACCGATGCTCTCAGCAGGTTGTCTATGGGTAGTGTGGCGCATGTTGAGGAAGAAAGGAAGGAGTCGGCAAGAGATGTTTACCGGTTAGCTAGGTTGGTTTTCAGGTTGGCTGATTCGAGCAATGGTGGTATTCGTGTTCAAAATGGGGAAAAATCTTCCGTGGTAAATGATGTGAAAGCTAAGCAAGATTTAGACCCATCGTCACATGAATTGAAGAAGTTGGTTGCTGAAAAGGAGATCGAGGTATTATCCCAAGAGGGAGATGGTGTACTCTGGTACCAAGACCGGCTTTGTGTTCTTGATGTGGATGATCTTAAAAGGGTGATTATGAGTGAGGCTTACAACTCTCATCATTCTATTCACTCGGGGTCTACCAAAATGTACCGGGATTCGAAAGAAGTGTATTGGTGGCATGAGAAAGACATCGCTAAGTTCGTATCTCAATGCTCGAGTTGTCAACAAGTGAAGGTAGAGCACCAAAGGCCCAGTGGGTTGGCCCAAGACATTGAGAACATGGAAATGGGAAGTCGTGAATATGGATTTTGTAGTTAGGTTACCTCAGACCCGAAGGAAATTTGATTCCATTTGGGTTTTCGTGGATCGGATGACGAAGTCGGCTCATTTCTTACCAGTCAAGACTACCTTCAGCACCGAGGATTACACAAGGTTGTAAATCCAAGAGTTGGTGAGGTTGCATGGTGTGCCTCGGTCCATTATATCAGATCGTGTCACCCAATTCACCTCTCACTTTTGGAGGTCATTTCAAAAGGGACTTGGAAGTAAGATTAAGTTGAGCACTGCCTTTCATCCTCAAACAGATGGCCAAGCAGAGAAGACTATTCAAACCTAGGAGGATATGTTGAGGACTTTTGTTTTGGAGTTTAAAAGAAATTAGGATGACCATCTTTCACTCACTGAGTTTGCTTATAATAACAGCTTCCATGCTAGCATTGGTATGGCGCCGTTTGAGGCTTTATATGGGAGAAGGTGTAGGTCACCGGTGGGGTGGTTTGAGTTGGGAAATATGGCACTAGTAATCATGATTTGGTTATGGAGGCCATGGATAAAGTCAAGGTGATTAGGGAAAGGTTGAAAAAGGCCCAAAGTCGACAAAAGTCTTATTTGGATGTTAAAAGAATGGATCTTGAGTTTTGTGTTAGGAATTGGGTATATGTGAAGGTTTTGCCTGTGAAGGGTGTGATGCATTTGGTTAAGAATGGCAAGCTGAGCCCCATACCCTTATGAGATTGTTGAGCGAGTTAGAGGTGTGGCTTATAGGTTGGAGTTGCCTCAAGATTTGAGTTCCATTCACCTGGTCTTCCATGTGTCTATGTTGAGGAAGCTAGTCGGTGATCCTAGCACCATTGTGCCGTTGGAAGGGATTGAGGTTGAAGAAAACTTGTCTTATGAGAAAATTTCGGTGGAGATTTTTGATAGGCAAGTGAAGCAGCTTCGTAACAATGGCGTGGCTTCAGTGATGGTGTTGCGGAGAAATCAACATGTGGAGAGTGCTACTTGGGAGGCGGAGCTGGACATAGTGAATCGATACCCTCATCTTTTCCAATATACTCAAGCATAAGGTAGTAGGATTCTTCCTTTTCTAATGGTGCCATTTCTTTCCCTCTTGAGTCTCATGACGTAACATGCATACATATGCATGCAAAGGATTTTTCTTATAATGTTTTGAGTGACTTGAATACGATTTTGATATGAGTTTAAAGGCCTTGTGAATTGTTTTTAAATAATGAACTATGCATTGTGTCTTATCCCCAGACCCCACTTGTGGGATTTTCACTGGGTATGTTGTTGTTGTTGTTGTTGCATTGTGTCTTATGTTGGGTGTTATATGCTTTAAGCGAAGACTTTAAAGCCTTGTTCTTGCACATTCGAGGATGAATGTTTCCAAGGGGGAGATGATGTAAGGACCAGGATTTTTCGAGTGGCGTTTCCCAATTCTATTGGAATTGCCTCGAGCAAACTGCTAGGCATCGCTCCACAGAAGGCCTACACGGGCCGTGTGAAGCCACACGGACCATGTGGCCTCCCGTGAAGGGGTACTTGGTCCATTTCATGGTATGGGCAACTTTGAGGTGAAAGGGAATTTGGGCCAAGTGAGGGCACACACCTACTCACACGGTCTGCGTGATGTGTGATGGACCGTATGGCTCTCCATGTAACTCACTACGTAAAATTATTCTAAGTATGGAAGTACCCTCTCGTAACTTTGATATGCGAAAATTATTTCAAGTACCATTACATGATCAATGCCACGGCCCATGTGGAGTCACACAGACGGTGTAGTCATCCGTGCGGCAACCCTTAGCTTCATGTGAATTCCCTCAATGAAATTCTAAGTATTAGATCACGACCACTAACTATGGTCCGTGTGACATTTCACGGATCGTGTAGTGGACCGTGTGGACCTGACAGTTCAAATTTGGGTCCATTTCATTAATGGCGTTTATGTAATTTTGGTTTATTTTAATTATGAATAATGACCTTTTACCTATCCTAAACCCCGAAATCAGCTGATATCCCCTCCCATCTTAATTCATTCTCCTAAAACCTTCTACCCCTCATTAGATCACCTCTATATTCCTCTCTTTTCTCCCCTCTCAAGGTTCAAGCTAGGGTTCTATTGTTGTCTAATTCAAGCTAAGTTCATCCCTCAAATTCAGCTCCTCAATAAAGGTATGTGGGATTGACTCTTGGTCCCTTTCAACCAAGAAAATCCAAAAATCTTTCAATTGATTTCATGAATTTAGCCTACTTTAAATATAAATTTTCATTACTTGATTTACTTAAATCCAATTGATGTATGGGTTGTATTCTACCTAGGATCCCAATTCCTTTGAACATTATTATGATGATTTACATTGAGTTATGAAGTTATGAACATGCATGTCCCCTTTAAAGTTGATTTATGCATGTGTGATCTACATTACGATTCACATGTGGATTTAATGATGGATTTCCTTAATTTCATTTTATATATCTGATTTTAAACTAAAATCTATGTTACTCATGCCGACCTCACATCATGCATTGCATTTGCAGTCATACACATTGGTTTATATGGAAATTCTGAAGTGGGTTAAGCGAAATTATGTTTTATGAAATTATTATGATATGATTTTTGTAAGGCATGTGTTATGACAATAATGTGATCACATACATGTCTATACTTATGGCTCTTTGAGCATTCTGGGTGCTTGCACCATTCAGTATATGTGAATGAGCTATTCCGTGCATGAGCATTACGATTATGATCTATGATTTGACATTTTAGCCTAAATGTGTATTGAACGATTTGAAATGAGGATTGTATCTCCCGAAAGCACGTATACGTATAAGTATTCATGTGGGATGTTGATGACTTAACACCGATGTATTTGGGGTGTCAGGGAAATCCCCAAGGGCCTCTCCTTTTCCTTTAACTATGTGCTAACATAGGAACATTTGCCATTACCGAAAAGACTAGGTGGTAAGGCATGGTTATTCGTTTATTATGTTTATGATATGATATGATTATGAAAAATCCTTCTGAAAAGCGGGTCGTAAAGAAGGTGACCATTCACTGAAAAGCATGGTCGTAAGGTGTGATGTAGATTACCATTGGCAAGTAATCTTCTCCCTACTGGTGGGAGGTCCCAATCTGTTTAATTCATGTAATAGCTCGCATGTGTTTGATTTTTCGGTTATAGTCCATCCCCAATATATATGAGCATTGTTGAATTTCATGCATCATAAATTGCGTGGCATCTTGTATATATTTTCATTTAATATATGATTCTTTCTATATTATGTGCCCTTGTCATCTGATATTGAAATACAGGTTTGGTAAGTCATTTGCATTGCATGCCCTCATACTTAGTACATTCAAATGTACAAACACATAATCTATGCCTACATGATATTACCATGTAGGGGCCAAGCACTTTGATTACCAACAAGGTGATGAATAGTCCAATACAAGAGTATACCGTGGTCAGTCTCGTCTTCAAAGGACGAGCCAACTGTCTTTCTTTTATGTTGTTCAGCACGTTCTTTCTTATTAAAGGGTGAGCCCGGAACTTCTCCCCGCCCCTGTTCCTTTTAACTAGAGGCATTTGTTGGACATTATGTAGACTCTTCTAAAATCCGTTTGTTATGATTAGTACCTTTCTTATGTATTGTGGGAGTGATTTATGAGAATTTTCTATTTGACTATCTATATGTTTTGGTGTGGAAATGTGGGAAGTCCTTAGCCCCGTGTTTCCCTATAGAGTGAGTCCTATTTTCCCACCCCTTAGAACATTGTGTCATTATTTGAATGTTATTCTTGAATAGATGATGTGGGTATAGATACTTGAGCCTTGTTTGGAGACTCTTGGGTTCCCATTCGCCATGTTACATCTAGGCCCTAACCCTGGGTTGTGACTAAAACCACCCCACACTGTAAGACCCCACTCATAGGGGTAACAGACATGTAAGAAGTAAGCTTTGGAAAATTTTAACTGTCAGCTTTTACGAGAGAGTTTATGGCCCGTAGGAAAAAGTACGACCCATAATGTAGGTTCATATAACCTGGCAGACTTGATGAAAATTAGGATCTTTTTTAAGTTTCTTACAAGTCGTAGATGGTCTCATAGAATGAGGATCAGAAAAAGGGGTCTCTCATGTTTGGAAAAGGTCCATCAGAAGAAAACCCCATCTACGACCCAAAGAATGTTCTACGAACCATAAATGGGATCTCATAGACCTATCTCGCTAAAATTTTAATAGGGGTAAATTTGACCCTTCCTCTTTTTCTATGTCCAACATACATCATTTTGACCACATTTATATCCCTTATCATCATATACAACTTTATTTCACCTCATTCCTTCTCATTCAAAAATCACTCTTAAGTCTCAAAACTCTCTCAAGCTCTTCAAGGAATTCAAGTTAAGAGTGCAACCCAGGGTTTCGAATACTCCACCACCAGGTCAAGTTTCCTCCACCATAATCACACCAAGGTATGTGGGTTTGATTGCGGGAACCTTCCTTTCCACAAGTCCAACCATTCATCTTCTCCTACCTCATAATGTTTATGAATCTTTATGAGTATTTAATGAACTCTTGCATATGATGTTGCTACTACTCATTCTATGATGGTTTATTTTTGTGTATTATCATGAAGTAAAATATCATGTGGAATTAATGAATTTATATGAGTATTGAGGAAGTCTTAACTAGGTTTTACTTGATAAGATGAGTCTCATGCTCCCATGTCCATATTTTGGATGATGATGTATATTATTGTAAAGAGTTGATTAAGAATGATTCAAACTAACTATTTCTCATTACGTGTCTTGAAATATGATTACTAAATAATAAGGGTTTTACTACAATGATGGTAGGTAGATTTTAATTACTTTAAAATGAACTGATTTTATTCCTCTCTTGTCTTATAGTCTTGAAATGCATGATTTTAAGAACATGTGTGTACACACACCATGGTTGACTAAATTTATATGGCAAGATATCCATGCGGATGAATGAATAATGCATGAATTACAAGACAAGCACATTATGATAAAATATGGGATCCTAAGCATGTAATGAACTCATGAAAAGTTTCTATGATTTGTAAGTAAAAATGTTGAGTCCTTATACTATATATTCTACCCTCTTGTGAGTAAATCATCTCTACATGAAGGTCTCAAGCATGATATCTATTTTACCCTCATGTACTAACTAAATCTCCCTAGAAGAGGTCAAGCATATTACAATCTCCACCCTCATGTGTAATGCAATGCCTAGTAGAAAGGGTCAAGTCTACGCTATCTCTTTACCCTCTAGTATAAGGTATATGCCCACGTATAGGGGTCAATATTAGAATGAGCTACTCATGCCATGCTATCATGCTTTTAAAATTTATGCAAGTTATGATAAAATTTATTATAATTTCAAGTATTCCGTGCGACTAGACTTAGTACCAAAAGAGGCTTAAGGTGGGGAATCGACTCAACGGGTCGTTATATATAGTCTTGGTCTCTTAACTATGTGCCACCACAAGTTTAAATTATTTTCCCAAAATGGGCTTTACTAGTATATCCAACTAGGTCTTGTGACCCACTTCTTTATTTTGTGTGGAGTGAACATCGAGATTTCAAGTTCTAGTTCGCTTGGTCTTATATGTCGGTTAGGGTCTCCTCCCATACATGTATGATATACTATGCAAGTGTGATTATCTTCATGCATATTTTAACTTAAGCTTTCATAATACATCTCACATTGAGCACATGTCCATTGATTCCGAATAAGCATATTGATTATTATAGCTTATGTTTTTTGTTGCATGGCACCCCGCATACTTAGTACTTTCCAAGTACTAATGAATTATTTTCTTCTACATGATCGAACCATGTAGAGACCGGAGCTCCTGTTCCTCCTCTTCCTCCTTGTGGCTAGCCAGGTTCGTTGAAGACTACTATTGATGAGTCCTCTTTTTTGAGGAAAACATACACTTTACTTTCATGCTATTCTAAAGACTTGCCTATTTTAGACTTTTTATCTTCGAGGCTTAGCCTGGGAGATATGATGGCCCCTGTTCCACTCATATTAGAGGTGTTATTGAGTATAGAAGTTTATTTATCGAGCTTGACTCCTATTACCTTTATGTAATTATGAAGACTTCCCGTAGTCCATTTTCACTTCCATGTTTGTTGTATGTGGATGGATATGGTGCAAGTCCCAAGCCCCTAAATGTCCCCATATCATGAGTCTAAAGCGCTACTTCCCTTAAAAATTATATGTTATATGTGTATTATTTTTTTTTGCTCCTATGAAACCAAGGATGTGTCATATATGCTTAAGAGGCTTACTTGGGATCCCTTCGGGTTCCCATACGCCGTGTCATGTCTAGGACCTAGGCTTGGGTCATGACAAGCTTAGTATCAGAGCACTAGGTTTTAATCAGTCCTTATAAATCTAACACACTTTTTCAAGTAGAGTCTTTTTAATGGTTGTTAAGCGCGCCACAAGTATGAATAGGAGGCTTGAGGCATTTTCGGAATAGTTCTCTTCTTCATGATCTTTGTTGTGCCTTAGATTTGAAATACAGTTTTCATCCCTAATAGGTGTGTTTTTTATCTTTTATATCATGCCACAACCAAGGAGAATGTCTCAAAGAACTCCCAAACTGTAGGAGGGTCCGACTCATCTGACTCCTAAAGATCCCCTAGAATAAGGGGTTACGCATGTTGAATACCAAAACCTCATTTCCATTTTGGAACAAGTCGTGACCGACCAATTGAACAAAGGAGCACAAGCTCATCATTCTCCCACCTCGACTTCAAGAGTTAGAGATTTCACAAGGATGAACCTCTGAAGTTCCATGGCTCCAAAATGGAAAAGATCCTCAAGAATTCATTCATGAGATATACAAAGTTCTTGCTATTTATGGGGGTGAGTTCAGAGGTTAAGGCCTATCTACTCAAGGGTGTTGCACAAATTTAATTTACTCAATAGAAACTTTAGAGGGAGAATGATGATCTTATTCCATGGTAGGAATTTAAAGCCACCTTCCTCACCCTATTCTTCCCTATAGAATTGAGATAGGTGAAGATGATGGAGTTCATAAATCTCAAGTAAGGATCCATTAGCATTAGGGATTATTACCTTATGTTTAATAAGCTCTCTAAATATGCTCCTCACGTTTTTGCCGACTCTAGGGCAATGATGAACATGTTTGTGACGGGGGTATCCAACTTGGCAAATGAAGAATATCAGACCACTATGCTCGTGGGTGATATGGACTTGTCTCGGCTCATGACTTATGACTAGTAAGTTGAAGGGGAGAAGCTTAGGAAGAGAGGGAGTGGGGAGTCCAAGATGGTTCAGTATGATGATGGTTTTCAAGGTTCTAACGGTAGTCGTTTCCAACAAGGTCATAAATTCCAAGGCCAAGGATCCTCCAATTATCAAAACAAAAGATTTGCTAATGATAGGATGCCTAATCCTAGAGCTCAAGGTGGCAATGGTTGTATGACTTTTCCAATGTGCCAACATTGTGGGAGAAATCATAGCGGCAAATGCTTGAGTGATTCGAATGCTTGTTGTGGGTGTGGAAAAGTAGGTCACAAGCTTGTTGATTGTTCCCACCCTCAAAATAAGGGAAATGATGGTCGTCCCCAAGGAGAGGGCACTCATGTTTATCAAAGGGAACAAAGAGGGCAACACAGGGGTGCTCCACGTCAAAATTTTATCTATGCCCTTCAAGGGAGGCAAGGAGTGAAGGAGGTTCCCTATGTTGTTATCGATATGTTGAAGGTCTATGATAATGATGTTTATGTTTTATTGAATCTAGGTGCTACTCTCTCTGTCTTTACTCCTTCTGTTGCTATCAAGCTTCATGTGATCTCAAATTATTGTGTGAACCCTTTGAGGTGTCTACCCCCGTTGATGAGTCCATTATTTCTAGAAGAATCTATAGGGGTTGTCCCGTGTCTATATTGCATAAAGTGCTGCCTTATGATCTTGTTAAACTTGACATGGTGTATTTTGATGTTATTCTTAGGATGGATTAGTTACATTCATATCATGCTTCTATTCATTATAGAACTCATAAGGTAAAGTTTCAATTTCCGAATGAGCCCATCTTTGAGTGGGAAGGTCATAATTTAACGATCAAGGGTAGGTTTATTTTATGTCTTAAGGCCCAAAAATTTATTTTCTAAGGGTTAGATTTACCATCTTATAAGGGTTTGGGATATCGAGTCTAAAGTCCCTCATATCGAGTCGGTTCTGGTAGTCAATAAGTTTCTTGATTTCTTTTTCGATGAACTTCCCGGTGTCCCTCCCAAAATGGAGATACATTTTAGTAAATATCTCCTCCCCGATACTCAACCCATTTATATTCCTCCATACCGTATGGCCCCAGCAGAGTTAAAGGAGTTGAAGGATTTGTTGAAGAAGGGTTTTATAAGGCATAGTAAGTTACGTTGGGGTGCACCGGTATTGTTTATAAGGAAAACAATGACACACTTAGAATGTGCATTGACTATCGGCAACTCAATAAGGTCACAATAAAGAACAAGTACCCCTTGCAAAGGATAGATGACCTATTTGATCAACTACTAGGGGCTAGTTATTTTTCTAAGATTGACTTTCGGTTCGGATACCACCAAATGAGGGTGAGGGAGTGTGACATTCTCAAGACGGCGTTTCGGACTAGATATGGGCATTTTGAATTTGTAATGATGTTATTTGTCTTAACTACTGCACCAGTGATATTTATGGATCTCATGAATAGGACCTTCAAACCCTACCTTTTCATATTTGTCGTGGTCTTCATAGATGACAGATTGATTTACTCCCAGAGTTAAGAAGAGCATGTGAAGCATTTGAGAGTAGTGTTTCAAATGTTGAGGGAGGAGAAGTTGTTTTGCTATATTTGACAAATGTGAATTTTTGTTGAAGGATGTTGCATTCCTAGGTCATGTGCTGCCGGGTGATGTTATTAAAATGGACCCTAAGAAAATGGATGCAATAAGAAATTTTCCTAGGCCCTTGACACCAATGGAGATTAGGAGTTTCTTGGGATTAGTGGATTATTAACAAAGGTTTGTGAATGGCTTCTCCTCAATTTCATCCCCATTGATAAAATTTCCTCAAAAAAAGGTAATGTTTGTATGGACTGACTAGTGTGAAAAGAGATTTCAAACTTTGGAAGTCAAGATTCTTTTCACTCATATTTTGGCTCTATAGAAGGGTTAGAAGGGTTTGTGGTATATTGTGATGCTTCAAGGGTTAGTTTGGGGTGTGTGTGAAAGCAAAGTCGCAAAGTCATAGCATATGCTTCTCGAAAGTTAAAGGTGCATAGCATAATTATCCCACCAATGATCTTAAGTTAGTGGCCATGGTATTTTCTTTGAAAATATTGCATTATTATTTGTATGGAGTTTATGTAGACGTATTTACCGACCACTAAAGTCTCCAATATGTGTTCACACAAAGGGATCTCAATTTGAGCAAACGAAGGTGGTTAGATCTTCTTAAACATTATGACATGAGTGTGCACTACCATCCTGACATAGCTAATATTGTGGCCGATGCTCTAAGTAGAGTGTCCGTGGACAGTGTAGTTCATGTTGATGATGACAATAAGGAAGTGGCTAGAGAGGCTCACCATTTAGCTAGGTTGGGAGTTAGGTAGAATGAAGTTTAAAATGGAGGTGTGGTGGTTATTGATGGCTCCAAAATCTTCTTTGATTGAAGAGGTCAAGTCCAAACAACACCTTGATCCCGCCTTGCAAGGATTGAAAGCTTTGGTGAAGTGGAGGTTTTCTCCCAAGGGGGAGATTGTGTGTTTATATACTAAGGTAGGTTATGTGTTCCTAATGTTGATGGGTTAAAGGACTTGATTTTTAAAGAGCCACATAATTCATCCTACTCATATTCATCCTGGTTCTACAAAGATGTATAGAAACATGAGGGTGGTTTATTGGTTGGGTCGTCTGAAAAGAGATATTGCTAGGTTTGTACCCGATTTTCAAAATTGCCAATAAATCAAAGCCGAACACCAAAGGCTTCGTAGACTAGCTCAAGACATAGAAATTCCTACTTGGAAGAGGGAATAGGTCAACATGGATTTTGTGATTGGTCTAGCAAAGACTAGGATGTACTTTGATTCTATTTTGGTTGTTATTTATAGAATAACAAAATCAGCTCACTTTCTATCGGTTAGAACAACATATGGTGCTGAAGATTATGCCAAGATATATATTCATGAGTTGGTTAAATTGCATGGGGTACCATTGTCTATTATTTTGGATTGTGGTTCTCAATTCACTTCTCAATTTTGGAGACCCTTCCAAAAGGGTCTTGGTACCAAAGACAAGCTTAGCACGACCTTTTATCCTCAAATGGATGGTCAAGCCGAAAACACAATTCAAACTCTTAAGGATATGCTTAGGTCTTTTGTTTTTGAGTTCAAAGGTAGTTGGGACAAATATCTTCCACACATTAAGTTCGCTTAGAACAATAGCTATCACTCTAGCATTGGGATGGCTCCCTTTAAAGACCCATACGGTAGGCAAGGTAGGTCTCCGATTTGGTAGTTTGATATAGGGAAAAAGGATTTATTTGGACTGGATTTGGTCATGCAGGCTTTGGAAAATGTGAGGTTTATAAGGGGGAGATTGAAAATAGGTCAAAGTAGGCAAAACTCCTACTCCAACACAAGAATGAGAGATCTTGAGTTTGATGTTGGTGATTGGGTGTATTTGAAGATCTGATCCATGAAGGGTGGTGTCCGGTGTTGCAAGAAGGGAAAGTTGAGATAAAAGTATGTAGGACCTTATAGAATTGTGAATAAAATTGGTAAGGTTTCCTATAGATTAGAGTTGCCCACAGAGATGAGTATGGATCATTCGGTCTTCCATGTGTCCATGCTAAGAAAGTGTGTAGGTGACCCAAGTTCTATAATGCCTTTGGATGTAGTGGGTATTGTGGAAGATAATTTTAATTACGAGGAAGTCCTTGTGGAAATAATTTATAGGGAAGTGAAGAGGTTGAGGAACAAAGATGTAGCATCCGTCAATGTCCTTTGGAGGAATCAACAAGTTGGAAGTGCCACATGGGAAGCTAAAGTCGATATAAAGACGAGGTATCCCCATCTTTTTCACTATGATAAAGCTTGAGGTAGTATAGTTTTCCCATCATAGAATCTCCCCTTCTTGCATACCATTTCCATGACATTCATGCATGTTTATGTGAATTTGAGGTTGCATTATAGGTTCAATTTGAAACATCATTTAAAGATTTTAAATGGTGCATGTGTTTCATTTTTTCATATTTTGGATAAACTCATTCCTTAGAGCTCTCCTTCACACATTCGGGGAAAACTTATCCCAAGGGGGAGATATCGTAAGACCCCACTCATGGGAGTAGGAGACGTACAAGAAGTAACCTTTGGAAAATTTGAACTATTAGCTTTTACGAGATGGTTTACCGGCCGTAAAATGTAGTATGGCCTATATAGCAGGTTCGTATAACCGTGCAGACTTGATGAAATGTGGGTCTTTCTGAAGATCAATCTATGACCTATGAGATGACCCATAAAGTCCTCTACGATTCATAGATTGTCTCGTAGAATAAGTCTCTGAGAAAGGGGTCTCTGATATTTGGAAAAGGGCTATCAAAAAATAACTCCATCTACAGCCCGTGGAATGGTATATGACCCATAAACGGGGTGTCGTAGACATGTCCGGCCTGAATTTTAATAGGGGTAAATTTGACCTTTTTTCATTTTGTAAGTCCAAGCCACGACGTTTTCACCCCATTTATGTCCCCTGTCAGCATATATAATCCTAATTCACCTCATTCCTCATTCAAAAAGCACTCTACATCTCAAAACTCTCTCAAGCTCTTCAAGGCATTTATGTAAAGAGTGTAAGGTAGGGTTTCGAATCATCTACCGCAAAATCAAGTTTCCTCCACCATAATCAAACCAAGGTATGTGGGTTTAATTATGGGAACCTTTCTTCCCATAAGTCCAACCATTCTTCTTCTCCTACTAAATGATGTTTTTGAATCTTTATGGGTAATGAACTTTTGCATATGATGTTACTACTATGCATTCTATGAGGGTTTATATTTGTGTATTATCATGAAGTAAAATATCATGTGAAATTTATGAATGAGTATTCAGGAATTCTTAAATAGGTTTTACTTGATAAGATGAGAATTATGTTCCCATGTCCATAATTTTGAGGATGATGTATATTATTGTAATGGGTCGATTAAGAATGATTCAAACTATGTATTTCTCACTTTGTGTCTTCAAATGTGATTTCTAAATAATAAGAGTTTTACTACAATGATGGTTGGTAGACATTAATAACTTTAAGATGAATTGCTTTTACTCCTCTCTTATCTTATACTCTTGAAATGCATAATTTTAAGTGCATGTGTATATACCTCCCATGGTTGACTAAATTTACATAAGATTTCTATATAGATGAATGACTATTGTAATAATTACAAGACAAGCATGTTATGATAAATTATGGGCTCCTAAGCATGTAATGAACTCATGAAAAGTTTTTATGATTTGTAAGTAAAAATGTTGAACCCTTATACAATATATTCCACCCTCCTGGGAGTAAATCATGTCTACATGAAGGGATCAAGCATGATAACTATTTTACCCTCATGTACTAACTAAAGGTCAATAGAAGGGATCAAGCGTATTACAATGTGTAATGCAATGGCTACTAGAAGGGGTCCAGTCTATGATATGTTTTTACCCTCTAATATAAGGTGTATGCCCATATGTAGGGGTCAATAGTTTAATGAGCTACTCATGCCATGCTATCATGTTTTTACAAGTTATGCAAGTTATGATTAAATTTATGATTATTTAAAGTATTCTATGGGACTAGACTTAGTACCAAAGAGGTTTAAGGTGGGGGCTCCACCCAAGGGGTGGTTACATAATGTCTTGGTCTCTTAAATATATGCCAACATAGATTTACATTATTTTCCCAAAAAAGGCTTTACTAGTGGATCCACCTAGATCATGTTACCCACTATGTGAGGTTATGCTTTGTTTACCTTAGATAGTAGACCACTCCTTTATTCAGTGTGGAGTGATCGTTGGGATTACAAGTAGTATTTCTCTTGGTCTTATGTTTCGGTTACGTATCCTCCCAAATATGTATGATATATTATGCAAGAGTGATTATCTTCATGCATTTTTTAACTTAAGCTTTGATGGTACATGCCATATTGAGCTCATGTCTATTGATTATGAATATGAATATTGATTATTGTAGCTTATGTTTTTTGTTGCATGGCACCTAACATACTTAGTATATTCCAAGTACTAATGCATACTTTTTGCCTACATGGTTAACGGATCTCCTGCTCATCCTCTTCCTCCTCGTGGCTAGCCGGATCCATTGAAGACTACAGTTGGTGAGTCCTCTATTTCGGGGACAACATCCACTTTACTTTCATGCTTTTGTAAAGACTGTCTTATTTTAGATTTTTTATCTTTGATGGTGAGCTTGGGAGATGTCTTGGTCATCGTTCCCCGCATATTAGAGGGGTTGTTGGATTTGGAAGCTTATGTATCTAGCTTGACTCCTATTACCTTTGTGTAATTTTGAAGATTTCGCTTAGTCCCTTTTTCCCTTCCATGCTTGTTGTATATGGATGGATAGGATTGAAGTCCCAAGTCCCTAAATGTCCCAGATAGTGTGAGTTAA
The DNA here is from genome assembly GCA_029948455.1 of Solanum rostratum. Classification (NCBI taxonomy): domain Eukaryota; kingdom Viridiplantae; phylum Streptophyta; class Magnoliopsida; order Solanales; family Solanaceae; genus Solanum; species Solanum rostratum. Next base: position 48,852,322 of record CM057046.1, read on the forward strand.
TGCCCCGCTTCCTATAGAAATTATATGCTATATGTTTATTGTTCTTTTGTGCTTTCGCGAAACCTAAGATGTGTCATGTATGCTTAAGAAGCTTATTCGGAATCCCTTCGGGTTCCCATTCACCATGTCACGTCTAGGCCCTAGGGTTGGGTCCTTACACGAACATGTCAAAGTAGAACTTGAACACCTTATTCATAAGGTCCATAAATATAGCTGGAACATTAGTGAGACCAAATGATATCACTACAAACACGAAGTGACCATACCTTGTCCGGAATGCCATCTTAGGAATATTACTCCTCCTCACCCTCAATTGGTGACACTAAGATCTCAAGTAAACCTTAGAGAAATGTGTATCTTTTTCCAATTGATCAACCAATCCATCTATCCTCAAGAGTGGGTATTTTTTCTTGACAGTGAGCTTGGTGAGTTGCTAGTAATCTATACACATATAGAGTGACACATCTTTATTCATCACAAACAATACCGAAGCACCCTATGGATACCGATCATGTCTAATTAAACCCTTCCAACAAATCCTTCAATTGCTCCTTTGGTACTTTCAACTCCACGAAAACCATTTTATATAGAGAGATTAAGATAGGTTGAGTTCTAGGTAGGAGATCTATGCCAAAGTGTATTTTTCTTTTGGGAGAAACACTCGGTAACTCAATAACAAAGACATCGGGAAACTGATTGTTACGACCCAAGCCTAGGGCCTAAACGTGACATGGCGAATGAGGAACCCGAAGGAACCCCAAACAAGCCTCTCGAACTTGTCATCACACTTCATCGGTCGCGGAAGCGCAATCAACATTAAATAAAGGGAATTAGGGACTAAGGGCAACCCATTTCAAAATAATATCATAGATGAAGAGTCAAGCTCATTTGCAAAATACTTGTCCAACGTACATCTCTACATATATCGATAGAACGGGGGCCATGACATACTACCGGCTCCCCTCATGGTCAAATACAAATACAAGCTAAGATCTCAAAGCATAGGAGTAGGAAACATAACATAGTCCTCGAATCATTGAGGACTCACCAACAAACCCGGATAAGCACCGCACTAGCCACGTGAATGGAGAGAAGGATCAAGAGTAGCTCTGGACCCTACATGGTAACATCCTGCAGGCAAAATATGCGTTAGTACTTTGAAATGTACTAAGTATGTGGGGTGCAATACAACAATAGATAAGATACATAATCGAAATGCAAGAGATGGGTCATTAGACATAGTATATAATCAAGATGCATTTGCGTGATCAATGTATAATCAAATATGTTTAAGTAAATCCATCTTCATAATAGGTACCATATCTGAAGCTGAGCCAAGCAAATTGATGACGCATAAACCCCCTCATCTGGGTGAAATAAGTATTATCCCTTATTTCTGGATAGTGGCAATCCCACCTTGCCACGCTAGGTGAATATGACTACTTATCCCCCATATCATGGATAGTGACAATCCCACCTTGCCACCCTAGGTGAATATGACTACTTATCCCCCATATCATGGATAGTGACAATCCCACCTTGCCACCCTAGGTGAATATGAGTACTTATCCCCCATATCATGGATATCCGGCTCTTTTCCCCCGGACCAGGCATGGTTGTGCAACACTTTATATAGGAATTTACAATAGGCTCTAATGCAATTCTCATGTAGAAATGAATATATACACGAGTTTAGTTTATCATCAAAATGTCATTGTAACCTCATTCATATCTTATCTCAAGCTTTAAAACATCAATTCCTCATAGTTCTATAATTGGACATTTTGTCAAATACCTTGGGGGCATGCAGTGGGGATCAAAGAAGGTGTAAGATGGAGTAAGACTCATGCAGTAAATAAGTGAACCAACCATCAATGGACACTTTGACATACTCACAAGACAACATGTAAAGACCCACATCAATTCCAAGTTTAGATTCAAGTTCTAGAGTGGCAACATGTTCAAGATATTCACTTTCCCATGCTAGAATTTCACTATGCAGAACATTTATACAATGAACATGACCAGTGTGTAAGTCTTCACTTAAAATCATGAAATAATGAGTAAGTTAGAGGGAAGGCACTATGGGTGGAAGGACCCATGAGTTCAACACCACATACCTTGATTTCTTATGAAGGCCTTGGAAGTGTCTTTAAAGGAGGCTTGAAACTTTGAGCAAGGACCTCTTCAATCTTGATGAAGGTTTTGGAGGGTTTTGACTTGAGTTCTTGAGAGAAATATTTCTAAGTGTGGGAAATTTCTTTTAGGAAATGTTTTAAGGAATGGGAACTGATTTAGTGCTATATAGGAAATAAAATTCGTCTTTGGAAAAATGGTTCCAACACTTAGAAAAATAATGGGGCGGGTGAACAGTAAATTTGCTCACTGGAATCTGCATTCTCTACCCGGGCGGAGATTATGAAAATGGGCATAATTTCTTCGTTTGAACTCCAAACGAGATGAAACTAAGTGCGTTGGATAGCTAACTCACAGGGCTTTCCATGGATATATTATCGGCCACCCAATTATTTGTGTGCTAAAAGATATGACCCTACAAAATAGACCCACCAAAAAGGCTTCACTTGGAAATTTTGAATTTTGATACGGTTGCTCTAAAATTCGGGTTAGACCTATTTCCCACTCCATTTGACCCCCTAAACAAGAATATGAAGTCGTATCTTCAAAATAACAAATGGACTTTTAGATATAGCTAAAACATGTTTCGGGTGACTTCCAAAATGCGTTTTTTTTGGGTCGTTTCAATATCTCTCCCTTGGGAACATTTGTCCCCGAATGTGGAAGAGGCATACTAGACAAGACTTATCAAGAGCATATCATCCCCAACGTGAATGCAAGATTTCATTTAGAAAATCACTTCAAAATTTCAAAACTTAGTGTGAAACGCCCATAACTCATCATTTTAAACATATATGCATATGAATGATTTAGGGGCTGAAACGTAAGACCCAATGGAGTGCAAAGGACTTGATTTAATACCTTAGGCTTGAGTGGAGTCATGTCCACTTCGCTCTCCCAAGTTGCACTCTCCACTTGTAGATTCCTCCAAAGCACCTTAACGGACGCCACTTCTTTGCTCCTCAACTTCTTTACTTGTCTATCCAAGATCTGAACCGGGACCTCTTCATATGTCAAATTATCTTCCACGACACCCACAACTTTAAGAGGTACAATAGCATTAGGATCACCAACATATTTCCTCAACATCAAGACATGGAACACCGGATGAACTAATTTCATTTCCTTTGGCAACCCCAATTCATAGGCTACTTTAGCAACCCTCCTTATTACCTCATAAGGACCAACATACCTAGGGCTCAACTTTCCCTTCTTTCCAAAATGAACAACACCTTTCATTGGAGAAACTTTCAAATAAACCCAATCACCCACTTTGAATTCAAGATCTCTTCTCCTTACATCGGCATAAGACTTTTGACGACTTTGGGCTGTTTTTAACCCTTCCCTAATCATCCTTACCTTCTCAAGAGCATCCATGACCAGATCCGGTCCCAATAAGGCTACCTCTCCAACTTCAAACCACCCAACCAGTGACCTACACCGTCTACCATAAAAAGCTTCTAAAGGAGCCATACCGATACTAGAATGATAACTATTGTTGTATGAAAATTCAATCAAAGGAAGATGATCATCCCAATTACCCTTCAACTCCAAGACACAAGCTCTAAGCATATCCTCCAAAATTTGAATTGTTCTTTTGGCTCGGCCATCCGTTTGAGGGTGGAAGGTCGTGCTAAGCTTTATCTTTGTACCAAGACCCCTTTGAAAAGATTTCCAAAAGTAAGAAGTAAACTGAGTACCACGATCCGAGATGATAGATAAAGGAATTCCATGTAACCTTACCAATTCATGAATGTACAACTTGGCAGACTTTTCATCTCCATAAGTAGCTTTAACCGGTAAGAAATGAGCCGACTTTGTCATCTGATCAACCACTACCCAAACTGAATCAAAACCTTTTCTAGTCTTTGGCAAACCCACTACAAAATCCATGTTGATTTCCTCCCATTTCCAAGTAGGTATCTCAATGTATTGAGTAAGTCCACCCGGCCTTTGATGTTCAGCCTTGACTTGTTGGCAACTGTGGCAACCCGAAATGAACTTTGCAATATCCTTCTTCATGCCACCCCAGCAATACATATCCCTCAAGTCTCTATACATCTTTGTTGACCCCGGAGGAATAGAATAAGAAGAATTGTGAGCCTCATCAAGGATTATTTCCCTCACATTATCAACACAAGGAACACATAATATACCTTGGTACCTAAGGGCACCATCTCCCCCTTGGGAAAAAACCTCCACCTTACCACTACTCACCAAAGCCTTCAATTCCACCAAAGAAGGATCAAGATCTTGCTTGGCCATCACCTCATCAACCAAGGAAGACCTTGAACCATCAAAAACAACCACTCCTCCACCATCCACCTCATCCAACCTAACTCCCAACCTAGCCAACCGGTGAACCTCCCTAGCTAACTCTTTACTACCTTCCTTCACATGAGACAAACTACCCATGGACACCCTACTCAATGCATCTGCCACCACATTAGCTTTCCCCAGATGGTAGTGCATACTCATATCATAATCCTTAAGGAAATCTAACCACCTCCTTTACCTCAAATTAAGATCTTTTTGTGTGAATACATATTGGAGACTCTTATGATCGGTGAAGATATCGACATGCACCCTATACAAATAGTGACGCCAAATCTTTAAAGCAAAAACCACGGCGGCTAATTCAAGATCATGGGTGGGGTAATTATTTTTATGAACCTTAAGTTTCCTAGAAGCATAGGCTATAACCTTACCACTTTGCATCAACACACAACCCAAACCAAAAAGGGAAGCATCACAATAAACCACAAAACCTTCTAACCATCCGGAAGAGACAAAATAGGAGCGGACACAAGTCTTTCTTTCAAAGTTTGGAAACTTTTCTCACAATAATCTGACCATACAAATTTAGCCTTCTTTTGAGTTAACTTAGTCATAGGGGAGGCAAGAGAAGAAAACCCTTCCACAAATCTTCTATAATAACCCGCTAAACCCAAGAAACTCCTTATGTCCGACGGGGTCAAAGGTCTAGGCCAATTCCTAATAACGTCGGTCTTCTTAGGATCTACCTTAATACCATCCTCCGATACCACATGGCCTAAGAAGGCAACTTCCTTCAACCAAAACTCACACATTTCATATTTAGCATACAACTTCTCTTCCCTTAATCTTTGGAGTACAACCCTTAAGTGGCCCATATGCTCTTCCTCACCCCGGGAATAGATCAAGATGTCATCTACAAACACCACCACAAAAGAATCAAGGTACGGTTTGAAGACCCTATTCATAAATCCATCAAGATAGCCAGAGCATTAGTTAACCCAAAAGACATCACCACAAACTCATAGTCCCCATACCTAGTCCGAAAAGCCATCTTGGGAATATCACACTCCCTCACCTTCACTTGATGATACCCGGACCGAAGATTAATCTTAGAGAAGTGACTAGCCCCATGCAATTGGTCAAATAAATCATCAATCCTTGGAAGAGAATACCTATTCTTGACGGTGACCTTATTGAGTTGCTGATAATCAATACACATTCTTAGAGAGCCATCTTTCTTTTTCACAAACAAAACTGGAGCACCCTATGGAGAATAAATAGGTCTAATGAACCCCTTATCTAACAAGTCTTTCAATTTCTCTATTAACTCTTTCAACTCCGTCGGGGCCATATGGTAAGGGGAAATAGAAATAGGTTGAGTATCGGGAAGGAGGTCTATACCAAAATCTATCTCCCTTTCGGGAGGGACACCGGGAAGGTCTTTTGGGAAGACATCTAGAAACTCACTAACAACCAGAATTGACTCAATAGGAGGGACTTTGGTATAACACCCCATATCTCACATGTACTAGTCCAACGCAGATGAAACATTATATGGCAGGGTCATGTCCGCACATATTTTTAAAAGTGCGTGAATTTTAGATTAAAGGGTTATATGTATGTCTAATGCTTAAGATGACCGGGCATATATAATTTTTAAGTCAAGTTAAGGAGAGTGTGACCTTAAGTGAAGTAAAATAATTGAGGTGCTTGTGGGACTTAGGAAGCTAGTAGGTGAGTCACCTACGTGCTTAGCTTAAATAAGCTCGGTAAACGGAGACAAGGCCCAACACCGAATTTGTTCAAGTCCTATAAAGAATAAACCTCGAGTTAAGGATGTCATTTGGGCCCATGGTTTAGCATCATAAAAGGACAACATTTTCAGCCCAAGATGAATAGAAAAAGGGCCAAATTACAATCACAACCCAATTCAAAACTAGGGCCCAAACTAAGTGGGCTTAAGGGAGAAATGTTTGCAACAAAGCCCATCTCATTTGAAGCCCAATAAGGCCCAAATGAAAAGGCCAAGCTGCTACCCCATAACCTTAATAAAATAAGGTTGAAAACCCAAAAGAAAGTCGGCCAAAAGTGGCCTATAAAAGGGAGAAACAAGCAGCAACTTTTAGTCAATTTTTCAAGCCAAATTTTCAGATTTCTCTCTAAGTTTCTTCTTGCTCTCTCCTCATTTTCTAAAGATGCCAAGACACACCTCTAGGGTTCTTGAAGAGAACCTAAACCTTGAGGGCTAAGCTAAGTAAAAATACCTATGGTTTGGTGTAATTTTTCCATGAAAAACATGAAGTGTATGTTGGTTGTATTGTTCAGGAATTTTGGGACAGCATGTGTTCCAAATATTGTGGTTGACTTTTTTTGTTAAATAAGAGACTTTTATCTTGTCGGTTGGCTGAGTTATGAAGTAATGTGTATGTTTTTAACAATTCTTGGGTCTGTAATGATGTAAGAAGGCTGCTGGACCACTTTTATCCTCCGTAAAAATAAGTTCTTGAATGATATCTTAATTCCGCTCATTAGTAAGAATTCGTGGACTATTTTTGGAATTGTTGTCTCATGTTTTCCATCTACTTAGGGACTGTTTTTGGACTGTTTTAGGACTGTAATTGTGTGTAAAGATGTTGAGGACATTTTAGTCAAGGTTGAAACGGATTTGGAATGGTTGACCTCGAAATGTAGCGGAAGGACGCAATGTTGCATTGTCTACTTGCGTGTTGTGTAGAGTTGTTGTATCATGTACTGTATGAGTTGTTGTAATGCTGTTGTGGGACTAAAAATAGCTGGATATGACATGTATATGGGAATGTGTATTAGAAAATACGATTAGGAGTGGAAATGTTGAAAGAATACTCTTTGGATGCTAATTCCGAGCTTGCTGCCCGGATATTATTTTTTGGTGAAATTGGATTACTAAGATGTGCTTATTAGCTTCTAACACTACTTTTATCACCCAATATATTGTAGATAAGTGTTTGGAGGAAAAGGATACTACTCCGAGGTAATAACGACATAGTACAGCGAGGTATGTAAGGCAACTTGATTTCCTATTACTTGGCATGAAATCTAAGTTCTTCCTTAGCACATAAAGGCACATACAAATTCCGACATCACTAATAATTATGTCTCCACTCTGTGCCATGTTCATATGTACCCATACATAGCCATTGTCAAACCTGCATATGTACTTGGATAACAAATATACATGAGTTCCTTGTTACCAAACAAAGTCCATGTGTTGTTTAATCTTCGATGCGATTCATTAGTTGTGTATCTCTCTTTTCATTGTGGTATTATCTTGTATGGTTGTTTATATGTCGCATGTCTATATTCCTACAGCTCTAAAGGTTATGAACACCAAAAGAACCATCTCAAAGTAAATAAAAGATAACTTACAGTTGCTTATAAATGGGTGGTAACTCGAGGGGTGAAAGAATCACCTAGCCAGGGTCGATCTCATTTACGGGTGGTAACCCGAGGGGTGAAGGAATCACCTAGCCAGAGTCGATCCCATTACAGATTTACCATTGATCAGCTGGTCATTTACATGATATATTGTGCACAGATTATACAGTAAAGAAAGATATAGTAACAAAAAGACATAAAGTACATGATTCCACAGTATGACTAAAGGTGGTCTTTTCATTCTTACACACCAGTGTGTGATTTCATTTGAGTTCATATTGCATATACAGTATTACCTGCCTTATATATTCAGTACATTATCTCGTACTGACGTCCCTTACGGGGGACCTACATTTCATGCTGCAGGTACAGGAGTTACTAGATCTCCCCAGTAAGAGTACATGACTTTCAGCTGCTATTACTAAGCTCCAGGTTGCTTCGGGGCTTGTGTGTTTAGAACTTGTATTTTTTATTGTATAGTTGGTCATGAGGCGGGGCCTGTCCCGACCCATATGGATATTGTTCCTTACCTAGAGGCTTTATAGATAATGTAAATTAAAGAGTGGTCAAATAGTGTATTATAGACATCGTGGCTCCAACGGCCTAGTCTTATGCATTTACTTTTGGTTTGTTAATGCAGTTTACTTCCTTTTAAGAGCATGTCGAGTATGGAAACCTCTTAAATATTCATAGCAGGTGTATAGTTATATGTTGGTTCTCCTGAGCCTTGTCGGCAACGGGTGCCAGTTCCCCTTAATGGGGCTTAGGGCGTGACATTTGGACTCCACATCATTGACCCTCAAAAGATGGTACAAACACCCTTTAAAAACCAACCTATGGGCTTTAATGCAAGAAATGAATTTCCCCTTCACCACAAAATCCCGACTCTCCCACTCAAGGATGGGCTTATTAGGAAATTGAAACTTGACTCTATGAGTTCTACAATCAATAGAAGCATAATATGCATGCAACCAGTCCATTCCAAGAATAACATCAAAATCCACCATATCCAACTCAACAAGATCACAAGGCAACACTTTATTCAATATGCAAACCGAACAATTTCTATACACTTTTCTAGCAATAATAGAGACACCAATAGGAGTTGACACTTCATATGACTCATGCAACAACTCCGACTCAACATGATATTTTCTAGCAATAAAGGGGATAACAAAGGAAAGGGTGGCACCCGGATCAATCAAAATATAAACATCAAGATCAAAGATTTGCAACATACCGGTCACCCCATCGGGGGTCTCCTCAACACCCTGTCTAACGTGCTAAGCATAAAATCGGTTGTGCCTTGGGGCACCACTTTGAGAAGCACCTCTACCCAAAGGAGTAGTATTAGCATTCCGAACCTTGCCATGAATCTTGGGACAATCCATCTTCTTGTGACCAATTTCCCCACATTCGTAGCATGCACCCACACCCCTCATACAAGAACCCCAATGCTTCCTCCCGCAATTAGAACATGGTGCATTCGGAGCACCCACACCCACTCCTTGGGGCCTAGGAAAGTTGTTCACAAACCCCCTACTAGCAACATGAGAGGACCCTTGGCCTTGGAAAGGCCGACCTCCTCTAGAAGGCCCACCACCAAATCGAGCCCTCTTAGCCTCATGTCCCCTCCTCCTCCTCCTCAATTTCTCCTCCTCGATTTGCTCGGCATAAGTCATCAACCGGGACAAATCCATATCACTTATGAGCATCACGGAACGGCACTCCTCTCTAACCAAATTGGAGACACCCATCACAAATTTATTCATCCTCGACCTAGAGTCGGCCACCAAGTGAGATGCATACTTAGAGAGTTGGGTAAACTTGAGGGCATACTCCCTCACACTCATAGCCCCTTGTTTCAAGTTCATAAATTCCACCAATTTTGCCTCCTTAAGCTCTAGAGGGAAGAACCTATTAAGAAAAGCAAGCTTAAATTCCTCCCACAACACCACATAGCCACTTCCCTTTTCACCCTTCCATTGATCAAACCAAATTTGAGCAACACCCTTGAGTTGGTAAGTCGCCAACTCCGCCTTCTCAATAGCCCCAACACCCGTAATGGTCAAGATTTTGCATACCTTGTCAATGAATTCTTGTGGATCCTCATCCACCTTTGAACCATGAAAAATCGGAGGGTTCATACTAATAAAATCTCTCACCCTTGCCCCTGGGGTGGTAGCTTGGGGAGCTTGGGCTCCTTGTTGCACTTGGTTGGCTACCACTTGTGCAAGCATGGTGAGTGCATCGCGGAGCTCACTATTGGTGGGTGGTTCCTCCGGTGATCGGGCTCGTCTTCCTCTCCTATTTGGCATGACGATCTAGCTTTTAAAAAACAAGCTTTAAGGAGGAATTACTTATTAAACTCTAAGAACGACATAGAACGGGAAGAATGGAAACCTTTCCTACAAATGTTTCATAGCCTCCCACCCATAGTCGTGGTGCGCTTCACAACCATGAATAGGACTCTACTCAACACGGTGTGTTGGACTCCGAGGATCAAACAACCTAGTGCTCTGATACCAAGCTTGTCACGACCCAAGCCTAGGGCCTAAACGTGACATGGCGAATGAGGAACCCGAAGGAACCCCAAACAAGCCTCTCGAACTTGTCATCACACTTCATCGGTCGCGGAAGTACAATCAACATTAAATAAAGGGAATTAGGGACTAAGGGCAACCCATTTAAAAATAATATCATAGATTAAGAGTCAAGCTCATTTGCAAAATACTTGTCCAACGTACACCTCTACATATATCGATAGATTGGGGGCCATGACATACTACCGGCTCCCCTCATAGTCAAATACATATACAAGCTAAGATCTCAAAACATAGGAGTAGGAAACATCAAGGTGAGAATCAAGTGTGCGTAGTTCTTGAAAATATATATTAAAAAAATTATGTTTTTCCTTTTGAATAAACAAAATTTTCTTTTTGAATTTGATTTTCTGAATAAAGATTAATATTTTTTAAAATAAGATTCCCTTTTTTAATCTGTTATTTTATTTTTTTTTAAAAAATCTCTGAAATTGAGGAGGGTTGCCTACGTATCTCATTTATATGAGAATCAAGTGAGCGTAGTTCTCAAATCAAAGAAATATTCGTGTTTATTTTTGGAATAAGAAATAAATATTTTCTTTTGCTTTTATGAATAAGAAGGAAAAAATATTCTTTACATTTAATAAGAAATATATTCTTTTTTTATAATTTTATCAATAGAGATCACTGAACCCAATAAGGGTTGCCTACGTATCTCATGGATATGAGAATCAGGTGAGCGTAGTTCTCAAATCAAAGAAATATTCGTGTTTACTTTTGGAATAAAAAATAAATATTTTCGTTTGCTTTTATGAATAAGAAGAAAAAAAATGTATTTTTTTACGTAAGAAATATATATATATTTTTTTTTACATTTTATCAATAAAGATCACTGAACCCAAGGAGGGCTGCCTATGTATCTTATCGAGATAAGAATCAAGTGTATGTAGTTCGACCTTTCTAAACAAACTTTTTTAAAAAATTTTTAATAGTAAATGATTTTTTTACAAGAAAAATAAATTTTTTTCTACAGTAACAATTTCTTTTTCTTTTTTAGATGTGCTTTGGGATTAAAAAAATAAAATAAAATTTTGATAAAGAAGGAGTAGTACAATTGATAAAATATAAAAATATAATTATGATTTTTTTAACTAATTCATCTTAAAGCGGTCGACATTTGATATAGTCTTCCTCATAATGTGACGAGTAGCACAAAGAATGCACATGATGGTTTCAAAAAAGGATACGTGTCTCATACGGACTTGGCCTTAGTGCTAAATCTCATTAATTAAAAAGTTCATGATGCAAATGAACGTACCCTATTAGAAATAATCATTGTATGAGGCTGGTTCAATTAGATTTTATGTCTTAATGAATTTGGTGTCTAGATCGAGTGTAAAACGAGTGGACAACTCGAGTCGGAAAGGAACAGCTTACCGGTAGCAGAGCTTTTTGTCCTCACAATTTGGACCTTCCTGTCTTAATATTTGTGCAACTAAAATCATTCCCAGAAGCGTAATCGCATCTCTGGTATCTCAAAGAAAGTTTCGGGAGCGTAGACCGCATCTCCGAATGAAGTGGATTTTCAGAAGACTTAGATGGGTACGGGGGAGAAGACAGTTATATTACAGTTTAAATAATATCAAAGCAATGAATTAGCGGGCAAATATCACATTAAATCAATGAATACACTATTCAAAATAATAAATCCATATACAAGTCAATATTGACAAGCTCAAATGCTAGTTGTCCCCGGAAGAGTCGCCACCTGTCACACCCCTATTTCCCCCCCCCCCCCCCCCCCCCCCCGCGTGGTTTTTGAACAATAGAGTTTTTTCGATTAAAGTGACCTTTTGAAAAGGAGTTATTTTATTATTTAGAGTCGCCACTTGGAATTGAGTTTTGGTGTTCCAAATCACCTTTTTTTTAATCCCTAATCAAAAGGAAATGACTCTTTATTTTTGGTCTGTGAAACAAAGATCGGGTAAGAAATTCTATTGATCGAGAGGAAGGTGTTAGGCACCGCATGAGTCCCGTGGTTCTAGCACAGTCGCTTTATTGACTAGTTTACGGCTTAACTTAATTTTGAACATATTGTATTTATAAGTTTTCAAAAATGTCATTTACCCGCCTTCTTTTATTTATTTTAAACTTGTTTAAAACTATCTTATTTTTATTAATATGGTGTATTGGTAGCAGCGCTTTTCAATCTTGCTATAAATTATTCATTTATTCGTATTTTTCAATACATTTGTTTAATGTTATTTAAATCCTAATGTTTGTCTATCGTTGTTTATCGACCTAATCATGCTCCTAGATTCAATTTAAAGAAAATTAATTACTAAGATCATTTAAAAATCAGATTCTTTTTACAAGGTCCAAAAATTTTATTTTTAGTCATTACGACTTATAAGAAGCATAATTTAACAATTCAATATTAATACTATGGATCAACATAAAACTGTTAATAATATTCTAAAAAATATCTTTACTCAAATGAGATGTACAATGGTTACAAACTTAACATTTTTATTTCTATTTTTTATTTTATGTTTTCTCTAAGAAAAAGTAAGCATGATATTAGTAAGAACGCATCAATACATTATTATAAAAGTTTACACTTTTTGCATGTTAGAAATTATGAACACCTAAAGTCTTTTCTTTTCTTTATTTTAGTCATTAAAATGAAACGAAGAACCTACAGCTGAAAGCAATATTTTACGTAATGAATTCATGTCACTAATTATTTTTTTTCCATTTCAGTTTATTAAATACACATATCATCATGAAAAAAAAATTAAAATATAAAAATAAGAATAAATTTGGACAAAATATTTACGTAAACATGAAACATATTTTGGGTTGTTAAACATAAAATAAACTACATGTCGTTATAATAATTTTAGACTATATTAAATAATACATGAAGTTGAGATGAAAGTTTTGAACATATATACTTCATATTACAACATCAAAAAATATTAATGAGTTAAACATAAATAAAATCTGATAACTCCAATGCGTTGCAATCAGATTAAACTACACAACAAAGATTAAATATTACCTCTTGAGAGAAGTCATTTACAAAGAATAGGCCACGATAGGAATCACAAACCCAAAACTGTGAAAGCACACCTCAAACTCTCTCTTTTTCTAGTTGCGTTTTTTGAAAGATTTTTCTTTATGTGTGCATGATTTTGTAGACTTTTTTTTGGAGTATATGAGATGTGTGTGAAGGATGAAATGTAGTAATTTTTCTAGGTATGTTTTTGTATGTGGGAGAAAGGAAAAAAATGTGGTGTAGGATTGTTTTTTTAACAGTCTGTAGAATGTCTTTTTTTTTTGCTTTTGTAGAATATGAAGAAAGAAGAAAAGAAGAGTCAAATGTGTTGTGTGTGTCGTGTATTCATAAAATATGAGGGAATGAGGGATGTGAAGATGTGGAAAATGAGGGAATAGTGGGTTTTGTGGGGTAGTTTAGTGTCAGTGTGTGAGGGTAGTTTTAGATTATTTTAGTTTCCTTTTTATTTCATTTTTTGCTTTGTTTTTGGTTTTGAAAAGAGAAAAAAAAGGTTAGAAAACTACTTTAAATAAATTAATTTTAAAAAAAAGTTAACTAGCTAAAACTAAGATATAATTAAGAATATACTAACAATACTAGATTATCTATTAGAATTGAAATTTAAAAGAGAACATATAGTTTTAGAAATTTTCCCTTCTTTAAAATAAAATTTACCCTAAAATGTGACTTTATTTTTTATTTTCAAAATCCTAAATAAGAAAAAAAATATCTAATTTAGATTCCAAAAAATAAATATGTAAATACTAAAAACTACATAACTTAAGTTTGGTAAAATATTAGGTGCTAACATGACCTACAACCTCTCTTGCAATGCTATGCTGACAGTTTTTTATTTGTCACTTTTAGCATGTTAAGAAGGGACAATTATTTTTGTTCATGTTTTATCCTTCCCATTTGCTACTTATTCTCAAGTATTTTTCTAATCTTAATGTTAAACATCAATTAATTGGAGTAATGTGGTAAAATAATCATGAAAATAATTGTTTTCTTAATGAATGTGTAAAATCCAGTATCATCAATGACTTTGTTGTGGTACCTTTTGAGTTTTTTAACATTTTTGTAACTCTAGATGGCTGTATTTAGGGGGGTTTCATGGGTTCACGTGAATCTATGTTGCTTACCTCTTAAGATGATTTACAGTATTGTTATATTATTTTTAATAAATATTATCGTTATTTTTTCAAAAAAAAACTATTTAAATATAATTGTCTTAATTAGAAGTAATAGGTAATGCGATGATGATTGGATGCACCTTTTTCAATTGTGATTAGAAATTTAAATCTTATATATATCTTGTTTATTTTGTTTTCTAGAATTGGATAAAACTTATTTAAGTGGTTATTAGTAGCACTTTTGGTGCTTTAGTTAAATATTATTTCGTCGTTTTCTTTCATTGGCCTTAATCTTTCAAAATTTTCAAGTGCACCGTAGTAAAAATTCCTTATCTTTTTAAACATGGTAAATTTTTATACAATTAATCTAAATGTGTATGTGAAAACTAGTAGTACTTGATGATATAACATACAATCAATAGATTCAACTGACATCAATACCTTATATATATAGAGAGAGATATACAGATATATGTATATACATATACATACATACATACATATATATATATATACACACACACATACATATATATCTAGGAGGGATGCATCACATGCATAGAAAATTTAATAAATTAAAGTGGTAAAAGACGAGGGGCGTGAAAGTAAAGAAGCAAGTAATGGTACGATAAATTAAAAGATAATAACATTAGAAAGTAGAATGAATAAATTAGAATAGAAAGTAATGCTATTGCCTTTTCTTATAGCAATTGAAGCCCATCTAATTGCACCATAAGGTAATGAGACTGTGCATCGCACAATAAGTTTGACGATCCGCCGATTTGCAACTTTGACAGCTGATATTAATGTACCTCAAGGGCCATCAGCTGGCCCAAAAGGCGGTCAACTTCGAGGTCACCATTTCAAATCAGCGCTCCACCGACTTGCAACTTCGACTGCTGAAATTGACAGAGCCTCAAGGGCCATCAATTGACCTAAAAGGCAGTCAACTTTTGGGTCTGCACATTTCTTTTTCAAAACTTCAATTACCACACATAACACATGTTATTAAAAAACTACTAACACCTCAGTTGCCTCCCAAGAGTGCCTTAATGTTGTGGCATGACGGTGTTCAATAAAAATCAAGCTTCATCCTCATAAACGATATAAACCACCCAAACACTAGGTGGTTTGCCATGATACTTCTTCAACCTCTGCCCATTCACTTGAAAATTCTCCCCCTTTAGGTTCTCAACCTTGACAACACCATTTGCAAGCACTTCACTAACTTTGAATGGACCTGACCATTTAGACTTTAACTTGCTCGGAAACAACCTTAACCTTGAGTTGTGTAGCAACACCATGTCTCCAACACTCAACTTCCTTTTTAGGATCTTCAAGTCATGCCATCTTTTCATCTTTTCCTTGTATAGGGCTGAACTTTCATATGCCCTCAAACAAAATTCATCCAACAAGTGAAGTTGTATGAGCCGAGCTTCCATAGCTTCATCATGATCAAAGTTCAACTTCTTTGAGGACCATACGACACGATGCTCAAGTTCTATCAGTAGGTGAAAATCTTTACCAAACATGAGTTGGTATGGTACATTTTGATTGGGGCTTTATATGTTGTGCAATACACCCATAGTGCCTTATCAAGCTTACTCGCCCAAACACTTCGATTTCCATTCGCCGTTTTGTCAAGAATAGCCTTTATCTCCATTTTTGACACTTCAACTTAGACATTTTCTTGAGGATTCTATGGATATTTTATGTGGTGTTTCACCCCATACTTACTCAATAACACACTAAACAACTGATTGCAAAAATGTGAGCCCCCATCCGAGTTAGTAGCACGAGGAGTACCAAAATCGGTAATGGTATTCTTCTTTAAAAATTCACAACACCTTTATTATTGTTAGATGGCAAAGAAATTGCTTCTACCCATTTTGACACATAATCAACAACTAACAGCATGTATCGATTACCAAAAGTGCTCACCAAAGGCCCCATGAAATCAATTCCCCACTCATCAAAACATTTCCAGTTCAAGAGTAGGGGTAAGAGAGAATTCATGGTGTCTAGATATGTTACCTTGAAATTGACACCCTGGAAAAGCCTTAGCAAACTCATGTGCATCCTTGTGATGTGTGGGCCAATAATAACTGCTTTGAAAAACTTTTGAGGCTGTTCAGATCCCTCCATGGCGACCTCCAGTCGGAGACAAATGACATTCTTCCAATATAGCACCCATGGATGATTCTGGCACACACCTTCGGATCATATTATCCGAACATTACCTAAAGAGAAAAGATTCATACCAAAAATAATGTCTAATATCATACAAGAATATTTTTTCATTGGTGATGGTTGGAAAGTTCTGGAACAATTCCACACACTATATAGTTGGCAAAATCAGCATACCTAGGCGACATTGTTGTCATCACCTTCATAAAAGCCTCATCCGGAAAACTATATAGAATATATCTCTCCTCAGCATCAGACACATGTGGCTCAAGATGTGATAAATGGTCAGCCACTTGGTTCTAACATCCCTTTTGATATTTAACCTCAAAATCGAAATCTTATAGTAGCAATACCACCTAATAAGTCTTGGCATGGCATCCTTCTTGGCCATGAGATATATAAGGGAAGCATGATTTATGTGCACAATTACTTTTGTGCCTAAAGGATAAGCCCAAATTTTCGCAAAGGCAGATACCACCTCCAATAATTTTCGTTCATTAATAGTATAATTCTTTTGGGCAACATTCAATGTCTTACTAGCATAATAGATAGGATAAATATCTTTTCCTTTTGTTGTCCCAATATCACATCCAAAGCCACACCGCTTACATCACACATAAGCTCAAATGATGACTCCCAGTCGAGTGCCACAATAATAGATACTGAGACAAGTTTCTCTTTCACTGCCTTTAAACAAGCCTCATCAAATTTAAAGATAGCATCCTTTTTAAGCAATTTGCGTAGAGGGTGGGCAATTTTTTAGAATCCCTTAACAGATTGCCTACAAAAACCCACAAGCCTCAAGAAACTTCGCACTCCTTTGACAAAAACTGGAGGAGGTAGATTTGCAATTACATTGATGTGCTATCAAAATACACCAATTTTGATACTTAAGACTTGGAATTTTGTGTGTTCTCAAAGTGATGTTTGTGGGTTTGATGTGTTTTTATGTTTGTTTTTCAAGATTATATGATTTGGTATGATTTTGGGCTAAGTGTTGCAGATGCTACATTTTTGGTGAAGTGTGAAGCACTCTATGAGCCATGGAATTTTCCACGAGCCGCAGAATGGTTTCGTGGTTGAGATCTAGTAAAGTGCCTATTTTTCAAAGCTGTATTCACGAACTGTTAGATGAGCCATAAAATTTTGTATTAGTCGTGGATCAGGTTTCGTGCCTTGAGGATCAGATTTTGGGAGTCTCTAGAAAGTTGATAGACGAAACTCTATACAGGCTGTAAGTTTGATACAGCTTGTAGAAAGGTCTTGTAGAAGTAATGCTTAATTTTTAAGATTGAAGACTACAAAGCCCAACTACGGGTCGTAGAACTTAGTATGACCCATAACCCCGTTCGTGTTGCTTGCCGAATTCACATTTCCTATTTTGTTTTGAATTTGTATTTCAATAATTATAAATAGGTTGTTTTAGTTTATTTTAGCCGAAAAACAAAAAAAGAACGATGGAAAAAGTGCAGAGAGACATACGAGACACTTGGGAAACAACTTTGTGATTTTTAACAACACTTTGTGATTTCTAGTGAAGAATTTGGGATTTATTGTTCTTAAATTTGTCATTGTAAGTGCTTAATTATGTCATTTTAAACCATGATTCTTGAATCTTCTATGATTATACATAGCTAAATCCACAACTAGGGTAGTGGGAACCATGAAGGACTATCAAGTTAAAACCAGATAATTCGTAATTCTTGGAAAGTGTGCATACGTGTATTAATTACATCTCTTTGTTTTGATTGCTTTTTAACTGTGGCCAATATTGGAACTCGCGTAGTTGTTCTTGATTGGATCAAGGTAGTAATGAATGAGAAAAGAGATTAATTAACAGAATTTGATTGATTTTTTCTCATCTAATCAACTAAACAAGATCAAGGGGAGGTTGTACTAGGACAATAGGTAAGGTTTAGTAATGTCACACTATGGGGATGGATCAAATCATGTAGTGAAATTTACCTAACGCCTGGATCAAAGGGTTTGGTAAACATAACTTACCATTTTTCATGCAACACATATCCGAAAAAATTACGATTATTTGGTAGTACCAAGTTAGGAAATCATGGGGAACACAAATACCCTAGTTACTTCTATCACTGGTTTCACAACACTTGTTCTAGTTTAGGTTTACTTTCTGAAAACTACAAAAATCGTCCTACAGGGAGATAAGTAGGTTAATTCATTCGACTTGCTTGCAATTTCTCCAAGTCTACCAGATTCCCTGTGGGATTCAACCTTAACCTTGGTTAGGTTATATATATTGACAATGACAACTTTAAACCTTCAAAAACGAGGTGTAGCTTGGGTGATATCAAGATTTTGGCACCGTTGTCAGAGAATACATCTATACTTGTTTAATTTGAGTAATTTGGGAATTAATCCTTTTTTTCCTCATTTTATGTTTTTTGTTGCTTTTGTTTTATTGTAGCGTGCAGGAGTAGTGTATGCACAACACTCAAAGTCGAGGCAGATCCTTGACTCAGTTTGATCCTGAGATCCAAAAGGCACTGAGAAGAACTACACGAAAAATGCTGCAAACGACGCAGTGAATGCAACAGTGAACCAGAACAATGATAATAACAACCTACCTCCACTTGAGGATGTTAATACACCACCATAGGATATTAAAGTCACAGCTCATACATGGAATCAATATCGGCTTGACCTCATAGCAATGAGTGTCACAGGAGATATTATGTTACTTCCACTACCGGATGACTCAACATTTGTTATTTCAAGTGGGTTATTACAAATGCTACAAAATCGTGGGTTGTTTGCGGGCCTAGCATGTCTTCGTCTGCAAGAGCATGACAGGAAGCTAGAACCTGTCCATGGATGCTATTGGGCTCCGTATCTTTCCATTGTCTCTAATAGGAAATGTAACCCTATGGTTATTCGAGCACCCATAGAGTTTAATCACCAGTTGCACAGAACTGCAAAAGCCTTTTTGGAGAGGTTTTTTCTAAGGTCAAAGAAGCTTAAGTTGAAGGATCAGATTAACAACTTTGAGCAATTGGCTAGTGATTCGATCAACACCACCTGGGAGAGGCTCACAAAGTGACTGAGGAGTGTCCATACCATAAGATCGTTGATGATGCCTTAGTAAATATCTTCTATCGAGCCTTGATCGAAAATAGCCAAGTTATTTCTAACACTATCATTGATGGCTCGTTTCTAGATCACCATTTCCGGTGATTGTTGAATGGTTGGAAAAAGTGGTCAAGACAAATCGTGCATGAGGGACGAGAGAAAAGTGAACAACGAAGAGCTCATGCTCAATCAGTACTAGTTCAGTGCAGGCAACGATAAATGATGATATGATGCAAGATCTTGCTCGGATTAGTACCAATATGGAGTAGTTGATAAAGCTGAACCAAAAACATGTGAATGCAATAGCTCATCAAACTTCATAAGAACCCATACACGAGGAGCCTTACTATGAGGAGGATACTCGCTTCATTATTGATCAGATGGCAGGTCTTCGGACCAATGCCTAAGGGTCCAACCAGGACTATTAGCTCCAAGGTCAAGGAATCCAAGGTCAGAACTTTAATAGATATGACACTTTCAGAGACAATAATCGAGGAGGCTATTATGATAGGAACAGGGGTGGCTAGGATAAAGATGCTGATTGGAGACGCAGAGATGGTTATAGAAATGGTTTGTATGTACCACCACATAATAGAAATTTGGGTGTTGGTAGTTCTTGAATTGAGGAGATATTTGACCCACTGTTGAAGAAGGCTGGGTCTCAAGATGAGACCTTAAAAGGGATGAAATCTGAAATCTCCAGTATTAATCAGCAAATCGAGTCTCATTCTGTTACTATCAAGCAGCTGGAGCAACTGTTTGGTCATATGTTGATTTAATTAAACCAGCATCAGAAAGGTACATTGTCCAGAAACATATTTAAGAAAAGAATGAGGACCTGTGTATGGCAGTAACTACACATGGTGGCAAACAGACCATTGACCCTCCGATGTCGGTTGATAATGATAATGCTCATGAGGAGATAGTTGAGAGCAAGGATGCAAAGACCAGAGATGTTCGTGCCAAGGAAGGGGGGAGTGATGCAACAGTGATGTCATAGAAGTTGAAACCCATTCCTAGACCCCCCCTCATTTCACTCAAAGACTCAAAAAGAAGGATGAGGAAGGTAAATTCTAGTAGTTCATCTCCATGCTCAAGCAACTCTCCATCAACATTCCTTTTATTGGAGCATTGGAGAAGATGCTTGGGCATGAAAAGTTCATGAAGCTAGGATTTGGTAACAAAGAAGCGGGCTGTGAGCCAGGAGCTCTCCCAAGAGCTTCAGCATTGTAGTGCGATATCAACAAGGTCCTTGGTGTAGAAGTAAGAAGCTCCCGGAGCTTCAGCATTGGAGAGGTTGAGTTTGTAAGGGCATTATATGATTAAGGCACCAACATTAATCTAATGCCCCTTGCATTGTTCAAGAAGTTAGGCTTGAGAGCCCTTACTCCTAGGAGCATGCAATTGTTAATGGATGACCGAATGGTGAAGAAGCCTGTAGGGATATTATATGATGTCCTTGTCGAAGTGAGAAATTCATATTCCCTGCAGACTTTGTGATCCTTAATTGCAAAGTCAACTTTGAAGTCTCAATCATCTTTGGAAGACCCTTCCTAGCCACTTGGTGAGTACTAGTGGATATGGAATTAGGCCAACTCAAGTTTCGATTGAATGATGAATAAGTCATCTTCAACATCTATTAGTCGATTAAGAGGCCTGATGACTTGAAGATGGAAGTTTGAGCACTTGGTGAAGTCTGAGTAACCTAGTTGTCAAAGTCATGCCGCAATAATAAATTGGGTGCTACTTAGGAGGCAACCCAAGATATTTGATGTTATAGTAGTAGATTTTTTTCTATTCTTAGCTTTTTTGACTTGTAGATAGTTTAATTTGAGCATTTTGGTTGTAATTTTTGGACTCTGGACTAGTGGCATATAGAGTAATAGTATGTTTTATGAATAATATGCAGGTAAATGCGAAGTCAGCCATCTTTGGCTGAAAAAGCAACAAGAAGTGCTTTTACGACCAATTCTACGAGCCGTGATTCACACCTCAACCCATACACTGATTCGTAGAACACTTTTAGTGAGCAATATTATTGTGCACTCAAGTCGATGAGCCAACTTTATGACCCATAGATAAAATATGGGCCGTGAATGGAGCTCGTGGACCCCAGGTAAGTTTCCTAAAAATATCTAAGTATTGGGGGCTTCTACGACCCAATCTACGAGCCATATTTCCATGTATGACTCATGACAGGCCCGTGAAGCCAATTTCCCAGATTAGGGGTTCAGCATCATATAAGACCATGATCTACAGATCATAGAACTTTCTATGGCCCATAGTCGTTGTTTCGTAGGGCTCGGCCCCAAGTTTCTTGACCCGGTCAACATATAAAAGTGGGGTAAATTAATTTACTCCTTATTCTTGTCAAATTTCCCCAAAACACCCCAACTCCTCCTACCATACTACTTCGACCACCGTCTGTCCACCCTCAATTTTTTTGGTAACTTTTCGGCGATACTCTGGCCACCTAGGGTTCCACCTATTTCGGTTTCCTCCTTCAATTTCTTAACTTCGTGATCTGAATTTTGTATGTTCTTAACTCTAGATTTCTTGTATTACCAAAATTGGTATTGTTAGGTTAGAATTATTGTTGCGTACGGTATTCTGAAGTAGTGTGCTTGACATAGGTGTTGCCCTTGTATGTGATATATTATTTGCTTAACATTAATTGAGTAGTTGCATTTGCTTTGAATTATATGAATGCCGGATTGTGTGTTTGGTTGTGTCATGTGTGAATGTTGTTACTTGAAATCCTATAGTCACATGTCATTGGAAGTATATGGAAATCATTGTTCGAAAAATGACATGTGACTGTGTGTGTGTGCATAGTGGCATAACTTTTAAGTATCAAACGATTGTCCAAATGTGGTGTGAATGTATAAAATGACGTTTGATAGGGTAGTGTATAATTGTCGCATGTGGGGGCATTGGGAAATCTGTTGGGATTATTTAAGTGTATAAAATTGTTTCTTCGATGCTGAATATAGTTGGTGTGGTCTGTTTATTTTGTTTTGAGACCCGTTTGATGGCTTAGAAAACCTGAACCACTGGAATTTTCACACCATGAGGGACTTCTAAGACCCATGGAATAATCCACAAGCCATAGATGCTCCTCGTGAGAAAATTCAGTAGCATGGGGTTTCTAAGACTCCATTAGATGAGACCTTGTACCAGTTGTAGTTTAGTGTACGGCTCTTAGACAGGTTTCATAGGGTAATGTCTACAAATGTTTATGTCTGGAACTATATCCACGACTCAGTCTATGGCTCTTCGAATGTTCTACGAGCTATACCTTTTCTTATAGGTGCAGTTAAAGTGTCTGACTTTACTGTACCCTGCTACCTACGAAGGCTTTTTATGGCCCATAGTTTTCCCTACGGTCCATAAACGAGCATAGGTTCTTCTGTCACTATTTCTGATAATTTCTGGTTATAATTCATGTACTTGTGGGGCTAATCAAAATGTTAAATGTGTGCATTTCAGGTACCATGGCCCCAAAACCAAGGAAGAGTGAGATACAGTCCATGCAGCGGCAGTCAAGAGATGATCCCTCAGATGCCTTGGGTAGTTCTGATGCTAGTAGATCTCTCGAGGACCTCGGTGTCTAGCCTGATGGGGGCACCGAGCGACCACAGAAATGGGTTGCTGCTAGACAGTCAGGGCAGTCCTAGACTCAAGCCATCGTGGTCCATGCTCCCCAGTCTAACGAAGAAGGTGACAGGGACATCAGTTTGATACAGATGATTTCCTCTAGAGAGGGATCCAAGTTCAGATCTGGAGAGGAGTGAGAGTCTAAGTCATCTTTTGTACCCCGAGGACCACCCTTACCTACGAATGCATTATGTAACCGGTAGTGCATACAACGCATGGAACAAATCTATCGAGATAATATGCAGCAGGATAAGCGGGGCTGACCAGCCTGTGCCATATTCAAGGACCCCCAGATTATTACTCAGAGGTAGACAGTGTCCCTGGACTCCAGAATATGATTGCCTGATATAGACTTCAGTGGCTACAGCACCATCGGGGTGTTCCCCGTGGATGGTTTGAGAGTTTTTTGCATCCTACGTTACTTCCATCCTAGAGTGGTTCCCTAAGGGGAAGAGACCCCTCACTCATCCCCTATTGACACACATGAGGGTGAGGGGATTTCAGGTCGACATATCAGAGGCCTATATCCGCCGTATGCTTTTTGGTCCAGAGTACTAGGAACCAAACCTGAGTTAGACCACACACTGGGGTAGACTCGGGATAATGTCCTATTAAGAGATTTGGCCCACAAGGATGCATTGATGATATGGGTTGCTGAACTTATTTTTTAGTAGGGCTAGGTCCCTGAGTAGGTATCTACTTCATCGGCTCCCATAGTGAAGGCGTCCCTCAGCTTCACCGGCAAATTTTAGTGGGTTGTTGTTAGATTGCGGATCCGAACCTTGCATGCAGATAACACCTTGATGTCGGACCGGGGATAATGGTTGCCAGTATCTTAGCTGGCTGTGACATAGACTAGAACTGCCTGATTGTGAAACAGATTCATGAGGCATCCTTAAAGAGGTCTACTTCCATCCTCTTCCCGTGCTTGATATACCATCTCTATATGGATGGGGGGAGGGGTGGAGATTCTTCGTAAGTTAGACACTTTGATCGAGGTTCAAAGGACATTGGATGCCAGCCTGATAAAAAATGATGAGAATCCAGTGGCTCTCCGGCGAGCAACGTACGCTCCATTCCTGATGCGATAGATGTTTCCCACAGCACCACCGTCTAAGCCTCCATCATGTTCACCACTGCTGCTCCCAAGATCGAGGCTGATAGAGAGATGGGGACCATTACCACCACTGCTACACCAGAGGCCATGCTCGCATAGTCTCCACCCGTTGGCATGGTGTATATGTCAGCAACGTCTATTCAGGCCCCAGCGGAGAGGCACGCATGCACTGAGTCTCAGTTGACTCAGTTGCTATAGTAGATTAAGCCTTGGGTTTTTCGGGCAATCTCAGAGGTTGAGGCATGTTTGCAAACACACTGTGTGGCTACCATTCAAGAGAGGCCCACACCAGTACACAATTGTATTGATGCATTTGAGATACGACTAGAATAGAGCCTCAATTCAGCCCAGCCTGCTGACATGACATCTATTTGGGTGGAAATCCAGCAGATCCGTTCTGAGATGAGGGAAACAACATTAAGAACACTTGTACTTCCCCGATTGGATCGCACTGAGACAGTTGTTAATTTGTTTGGCCTTGAGGAGACACCACTCTGTTCCCTCAAGAGGCAGCCCCACACTGATGATCCAGATGCCTAGAGGCAAGAGGTAGGGATGACAGAGGAGAAGGAGCTTGAGGTTGCTAGGCTTTGCCTCATGCAGGATAAGGAGGCATGGCAGACATGTGAGTTAGAGACAGTCAGGGGTGCTGGACCTTCTAGATAGGTTACCACTATTGAGGAGACGACCAGGTAGGTTGAGAGTGGTCAGTCCCAGCCAAAGACCGGCTCTTAGGCGCCCAGGTATGTTTCTTTTGACCCCTGTTCTTTAATATTGTCATATTTTGTGCATTGAGTACAACACAAACTGTTTTCAATGGGGTGTGGGTAGTTATAGGCCTCAATGAAGTCTGAGTAACTATAGCCTATAACTATCCCAAATTTTGAGTCTGAGGGGTTTTCTTGCGTGTGTTCTTTCCTTAAGGACATTTATTTTCTGTTGAATTAGCACGTTTAGGATGTGTAGGAAGTATTAGTAGCATGTAGTACTGAAGTCTATGGAATATGTTAGTTTTTTGTGAAAATGATACCTATCAAACTTTTGTTAGGTAGTCTAGATAGCAACCATGCAATATTGATTATTTACAATGCTTGTTCGGATAAGTGAGGTTTAATTCTAATGAAAAACATGATATGAGAGTCTATATTAATATTGTAGTCAGTGCCATATGTGTGAGCTTTCTTTGCTTAATTCTTATACTGTGTTTCAATTCAAAACTTGCCATGTTACTCTGACTTAGACTATAAGTTAGTTACTTAGGAAAGGATCTTAGGTCATTATTCATATTAGTTCACTTAGACTAAATGACCAACCAAATGTGTAACGTATCCCTTGATCCCAATGTGTGAGCTTTGCTTGTAGCCTTTTATTGGTAAAAACCTATGTAACCTAGCCTT
Source organism: Solanum rostratum (assembly GCA_029948455.1). Lineage (NCBI taxonomy): Eukaryota > Viridiplantae > Streptophyta > Magnoliopsida > Solanales > Solanaceae > Solanum > Solanum rostratum. The sequence continues at coordinate 48,878,340 of CM057046.1, forward strand.
GTCGAATGTGAAATCCTAAAATAGTCCCTAGTCCTTCCTCGAATATTGTGCACCTTGACTGATGCAAAAAGCTTAAGTTGAGGGTGGCTACCAAATGTGGCCCTGCTTTATTGGTTGGATATTGTACACCTTGACTTAGGCCAAAAGCCTAAGTTGAGGGTTGCTAGTGTAAGGGTAATCACACAAAATAGGGTGGAAGCTAGTGATACAGGGAAAAGGGAGATAAATGTGCTATGGGTGTAAGAAAAATGGATAAATGCCTAAAGAATGAGCTAAAAAGAAAAAGTATGTGAAAAATGAAGGAAATGAGCTAAAAATGAGAGTAAGGCATCCACAAAAGTTTGAAATAGGAGTAAGGCAGAATGAGTTGAAAAATGATAGTATTGGTAGGGCAAAAATATAGAATAATGCAGTGTCAAGGAGGGATATTAGTCACTATGTTCCTAAAACACCATACCAAAACCCCTGAGCCTATGTTACAAGCCAAGAAAGTCCTATAGTGATCCTAGTCCAAGTAGTCGAAGGTCATAGTTTTTAGTATAGGGGCAAACATATGGTATTGAGGATAATATTTTAATATTTATTGAGAGTGTGAGTGATTTTGTTTAGTCCCAAGTATCAAATTTGAAAATACTATCATTAGTGGGATATGAGACTTCTTTTTGTGGGGGAACTTGCACTATATTGTTGATTATAGGCTATTTCAGGATTGTTGCTTATCTGTGGTTACCTTGCTTGTCATCGTTGCAGTGTCACATGTATTGATCTACATTGGTTTGTTTGATGACTATCTGATATGCGTTGATGAGTTATTGTGGGTATATGTGCTTACAATGTATTCCATTAGATTGAGGTCTATGTGTTATTATACTACTTATGTAGATTGAGTGAATCACTTGAGGACAAACAACAATTTTATTTTGAGGGTGTTGATAAGCTGTAAAAATACATCACTTTTGATGCTTAAAACTTGGAATTTTTTGTGTTTTCAAAGAAATGTTAGCAAGTTTGATGTGTTTTTATGTTTTTTTTTTAGGATTACGCATGATTTTAGACTAAGTGTTGCAGATGCTCCATTTTTGGTTTATTACGAAGCACTTTGGGCCATGGAATTTTCCATGAGCTATAGAGTGGTAGTGCGCATGAGATCCAATGAAGGGCCAATTTTCTGAAGTTACATTCACGAACTATCAGACGAGCTGTGGAATTTTGTGTGAGTCGTGCATCAGGTTTCATGCCTTGAGGATTAGATTTTGGGAGTTTCTTGAAAGTTGTCAGACGAAAACCTATATAGGCCATAAGCCTAATTATGGCCCGTTGAAAGGTCTCGTAGAAGTAAGTTCAGTTTTGAAGATTGAAGACTACGAAGCCTAGGTACGGAACGTAAAACATAGTACAACCTGTAACCCCATTCGTATTGCCTGCCGAATCCAGTTTTCCTATTTTTTGGACTTGTATTTCAGTTATTATAAATATGCTTTTTTGTTTATTTTAGCCGGAAAAAGAAAGAGAATGGCAAAAAAAGTTCAGAGAGACACACGAGACACTTGAGAAACAACTTTATGATTTCTAGTGAAGAATTTGGGATTTCTTGTTGTTAACTTTGTGGTTATAAGTGTTAAATTACGTTATTCTATATCATGATTCTTGCATCTACTATGATTATGCATTTCTAAATCCACAACTAGGACTGTGGGAACCATGAAGAACTAACAAGGTAAAATCAGATAATTCATAATTCTTGAAAAGTGTGCATGCATTTATTGATTACTTTTCTTTGTCTTGATTGTTTTTAACGAGGCCAACGTTAGAACTCGCTTAGTTATTATTGATTGGATCAAGGTAGTAATGAATGGGAAAAGAGATTAGTTAACAGGACTCAATTGATTTATTCTCGTCTAATCAATCAAACTGATTCGAAGGGAGGTTGTGCTGGGACAATAGGTAAGGGTTAGTAATGTCACACTGCAGAGATGGATCAAACCACGTAGTGAAATTTACCTCTCACCTAGATAAAAGGGTTTGGTAAACGTAATTTACCGTTCTGAATGCAACACACTAGAAAAGATTATGATTATCTAGTAATACCATGTTAGGGAATCATAGGGAACACAATACCCTGGTTACTTCTATCACTAGTTTCACAACCCTTGTTCTAGTTACGGTTACTTTCTGCAAACTAAATAACCCCCCTTTCTGGGAGATAAGTTGGTTAATTCACTTGACTTGATTTTAATTACTCCGATTCTATCATATTCCCTGTGGGATTTGACCCTAACCTTGTTTAGGTTATATATCTTGACAATCACCTCTTTAACCTTAAAAAGAGAGGTGTATCTTGGGCGACATCATACATCAATTTTGGATTGATCCACTTGAATGCCCAACCCAAATATCTTGTCGCCAAGGAAAATCCCCTCTTTAACCATGAAATGCCATTTTCCCCAATTCAACACAGATTGGTCTCCACACATTGCTGTAAAACTTTGCTTGAATTACCAAGATATGACTCAAAGGACTCACCAACCACTGAAAAATCATCCATGAAGACCCTATTGCATCCTCTACCATATCGGCGAATATCGACAACATACATCTTTGAAATTTAGCCGGTGCATTACACAATTAAAAATACATCCACCGAAAAGAAAAGGTGGGATATGGAAAAGTAAATGTCTTCTATTCTTGGTCTTCCAAGATAATTAATATTTTCTTATAGCCCGAATAACCATCAATAAAACAATACCATTCTAGCCCCCGCCCAAGCGATCTAACATTTTATCCAAGAAAGGTAAGGGACGACTCTCTGTGGAGGTATTCACTTTCTAATAATCCATGCAAATTATCTAGCCCATGACAGGCCTCGTAGACATCATTTCACCTTTGTCGTTTGGTATAACCATCATGCCCCTTTCTTTGGTATTCATTTCACTAGGCTAATCCAATTACTATCGGCGATAGGATAGATCACACTAGCATCAAGCCACTTAATGATTTCTTTCTTGACTACCTCCTGCATAGGAGGGTTAAGTCTCCTTTGATGCTCTACACTTTTGCTTGCAATATTCCATTAATTTGATATTGTGAGTGAAAATTCCCATAGGTATACCCACAATGTTGGCAATAGTCCAACCAATGGCTTTTATAAATGTTTTCAGCACCTTCACAAAAGCATCAGTTTGTCATTCTGACAAGTCGAAGACAACATAATAGTTTTTTGAGTACAATTTCCCCCAAAGAATACATGCTTGAGATGAGAGGGAAGTTCCTTCAGTTCAAGATTTGGAGGTGTATCTATGGATGGTTTTGCCAGCGGCGATTCCCGACTTTTCATATTGATGTCAAGCTTGGTCAGAACCCTTGGATAAAAACTTAACCCCATCAAAGCGACAATAACTTTATCATAATCTTCTATATCATCCTCATCATAATTAAGCAACACTGTGACTAAAGACTCTCCATCCATGCTAGTTTGCTCATATACACTCTCCATAGTATCATCAACAACATTAATGACTGAAATTACTTAGAGGTCACTGGGTTGTTTCATTGCTTTGCAAACAATTATTTCAACCTCTTCATCATTCACTTGGAATTTCAAGTCACCACTTGCCACATCAACCAACACCCTACTTGTGGCAAAAAATAGTATACCAAGTTTGATTGGTACATTCTCGTCAACCTCACAATTTAGAATCAGAAAGTTAGCAAGGAAGATGAACCTATCAACCTTCACAAACACAACATACAAGATACCAACTGATCTTTTGATGGACTGGTCAGCCATAAGAAGTCTCATTGTTGTTGGAGAAGGAGCATCCAACCCTAATTGCTCTAAAATATCCAAAAGCATCATGTTGACACTATCTCCTAGGTCAAATAAAGCCTTGGCGAATCGACAAACCCCCAATCGTACATGTGATAGTGAAGGCGCCTAGATCTTCTTTCTTTTCCACAAGATTCTTTGTCACTATCACACTACAATGGTGTAATACTTCAATTGTTTCATATTCAAGGATCTTTTTTTAGTTACAAGCTCCTTCATAAATTTTTCATAATAGGGCATCTCCACAAGAGCCTAAACTAATGAAATATTGATTGAAAGAGAATTGAATAGTGACAAGAACTTTTGAAACTTGGTTTCATAATTTTTCTTCTTCAACCTTTTCGAGAAAGGTGGATTAATTTTCACTTGAGGCTCTTTCATCTTGGTGGATGAGGAAAAATTTTTGGAGGGTGCATTTTTGGCTATGCTTAGCTCTCCCTACTTTAATGTTGCCATCACTTTGGGATTGCCATGAGGATGATTTTACCCATCAACTATCACCTCATCACTAAGTTTTAGCTCAAGATTCCCCTCATATAAAGAGGTCTTGTTTCCCATGCTTATATCAACAACGTGAGGGATCACACTCTCCTCAGTCACCTTACAACTTCTTGTAGTGATGGACGTGTATTTTTTATTATCATTCTTTGGGTTCAACACAACATTGCTTGGTAAGCCATCTTCGGGCCTTTGATTCAAATGAGCGAAGATGGTTCCCAATTGAGTTTTCAATTGTTTAATTAAAGCCAAATGAGAAGTAACCATTGCGTCCAATCAACAAAAATCTGAACTCATCTCCTTAAGAACCTTATTCAAGGTTTTTACCTTGTTGAGGATTCTAGCAAGCATAACCTCGATGGGAGAATTCTCCGGATTTGTAAGAGGCCCTTTTGGCTTCACTCTATCATGAAGGGGAATATATCGGTCTCTATCTATTTCACAGTCTCTCCACCCTCTAGATCTATTTATCCAATCTCACTCACGTCAACAACCTTCATTCGTCCAACCTTGATTCTACGGGGGCCTTTGAAAGGCCGGACGAGAACCCACCATTTGGTTCCCCAAATAATGCACCTCTGCATATATACATCCTCATAAGGAACACCATCAAAGGCTACACCACCAATACAATCAACAACACTCACATTTTTGTGACTTCCACCCATAACATGCTTAGTTAGCAAATCTAATTGTGTCATCATCTTCGCCATGTTCTCATCCTTCTCTTGGTCTTTTACAAGTTGATCTTTAGACATTTCCCCAGACAAGTTCATCTCAAGTGTACCAAGCCCAATTAATCTTTGTGATATCATCAAGAAGGGCTAAAATTGTGGTAGTTTACTCTGTAGTACCACCTCACATAAGTTGATGTGTTATTTCCTTGTTTACTGCATTAAGGCTACAGTAAAAAAATTGGAGCAAGAGTTGATCCAGTACTCCATGATTAGGATTGTAATGACCCCAGTTTAGGAGCCATGAGTACATGAAAGTTGGCCAAAAAAGTGACCTGAAGTCTGATTTATGAGACCACTTATGGCCCATAAGATTTCATATGATCCATAGGTTCGGCTCTTAAACATGGAACATTAGGAACGGGAAAGGTTTCCAAGTGTAGGATAACTCATAGACCATGTGACAACCCATAGAATATGTTACGGTCCATTCGTGCGTGGGACCCTATACATGAAGGAAATTTTGAGTTGAAGGAAGGTAGTATGCGAGTTATTAGATGGCCCGTGATATATGTTACGACCCGTATAAGCCTTTCGTGGGTAGGGCCAAGAAAGTGAGGAAAATTGGCTAACTGTTGAAGGACTCTATGAGCCTAACCATAACCCTTATGTAGTTTCATGACCCGTACTGTTGATCATGTTTTATAATTCAGATAAAGTCAATTTTCAGGACTTTCAAGTGAGCCATCAGACGAGGGGACTTATGGCCCGTAATTAAAACTACGATCCATAAACGGGGTTTCGTAAGTCATTTTTGGCAGTTTTTAATAAGGGACAATTTTGTTATTTCCCATAATTGTATTCCTATACTACTTCATTTAGGGAAAGGGAAGGGAGATCGATATTAGTCTATAAGCCCTAGAAACACCCCTCATTCTCTCATTCCTTAAATTCCAAAAATTTCATAAAGGCAAGAACTCTAAAGAACAAGACTAGGGTTCCCAATATTTCTTCTCCAAAGGATTCAATTCCATTTTTTTGAGTTCTCCAGGTATGTGAGTTGATTTATGGGTACCCTTTCACCCATAAAGTTCCTTATTACATATTTTACCTTTTCTTTGTGTTCCTCAATTTAAAATGTATGCTTATGATGATCTAAAGATCCTTATGTTAATATATGATACTCATGAAGTTCAATAACTATTTTATTAAGTAAATATATGCATATATGAAATGTCGTGTGATGACTACGCCCCTAGGTTGGGTCATTACAAATTTGGTATCAAAGCATGACATTTTAAAATGTTTCTCTGATGTCCATGCATACTCCATAGCGTAGAGTCTCATTCATGGTTATGAGGCATGCCACTATCTTAAGTGAGAGGCTATGAGACGGTTTAGGAAAGTCTTCCCTTCTTTCTTATTCATGTTGTACCTTAGATTTGAATGAGTTTTCCATTAGCTAACGATTGGCTTTGCTAGTTTCTAGATCATGCCACCATGAAGAGCTTCCCATCAGCAAGGCATTCCTGAGGAACAAGTCCCACTACTCCAGCAGGATGATGGAGTGTCTCACGCAGATTTCAAAGTTGCATTCACCTTGTTGGCCCAAGCCCTAGCCAACCAAGACAATAAGGAGGTGGTCATTTCTCCTCAGATGCCCAATCCAGCTACGAGAATATATGACTTTAGCAGATAAACTCGCTAGAATTTCATGGGTCAAAGTCGGATGAAGACCCTGTTGAGTTTATTGAGGACGCTTATCAGGTTATGGTAGTGATGGGATTTCTGTCCAAAGAGAAGGCCAAGTTGGTGACCTACCAACTTAAAGGAGTGGCTAAGATTTGTTTCGAGCAATAGGCTGATGAAAAGAGTCCAAGGGGTAGGACCTATTGGTTGCGAGGAATTCAAATGTGCCTTCTTGGATTGGTTCTTCCCTATCGAGCTTAGGGTGGCGAAGGTCCATGAGTTCATTAATTTGAAGCGGGGGAGCATGAGAGAGAGGGAGTATGCCCTCAAATTTACCAAATTGTCAAAGTATTCTGTTTTCATAGTCGTGGATCCGAGAGCTCGTATCAGAAAATTTACTTCAAATCTTTATGAGTTAATCTCTAAGAAGTACAAGAGGGCTATATATGAAAAGGAAATAGACATTTCTCACTTGGTGACGTATGTAGAACGGATTGAGGAAGAGAACTTTGTGAAAGGGTGAGGGAGTCTAAGAAGGCTGGTGTGGATTGTGGGAGCTACTCTCACCAACGGGGCAATGGTCACAAATTCCAAGGTGACCAAAGGCAAAGTGGACAAGGATCCACCAATACTTCTCCTCCCTAGAAGGACAAAGGGGTGGCTTCCGAGCCCCAAAGTTCTAATTTCCCTAAGTGTGAGAGACCTCACAAAGAAGAGTGCTTTGTCGGATCTAATACTTGTTTTGCTTGTGGAAAGCACACCCACTATGCTAATGATTGCAGGAGCGAAGGTGCAAGGCCTCAAGGCCAAAGAGTTACAGTTCAAGGCACCTAAAGAACCAACCGATTCTATGTTCTTCATGGATGTCAAGAGGTAGAAGAGGCTCTAGATGTGGTTACCAGTATGTTAAGAGTTCTTTTATCCTGATGCATATGCACTTTTAGATTTGGTTGAAAATTTATCTTTTGTAACCCCATTCTTTGCATATAAGTTTCATGCATGTTCTGAAGTCCTCTATGAGCCCTATGAGGTGAGTAACCCATGGGTGAGTCTATCATATCTCGAAGAGTCTATAGGGGTTATCCCATTTCTATCTTGCATAAAGTGATCCCATGTGACTTAGTCGAACTCTCCATGTTACACTTCAATGTAATTTTGGGAATAGATTGGCTACATGCTTCCTATGCCTTGATTGATTGTAGAATCCATAGGGATAAACTCTGAATCCCTAATGAGCCAGTCCTTGAATGGGTGGGTAGCAACTCTTCATGTAGAGGTCGATTCGTTTCTTTTCTCAAGGCCCATAAGATGGTTTCCAACAGGTGAATCTACCACTTGGTGAGGGTCAAAGATGTCTCTTCCAAAGTTCCTTCTCTTGAGTTAGTCCCCATTGTAAGTGAGTTCCCAAATATCTTCCCACATGAGTTACCAGAGTCCCTCCCGAAAGGGAGATACACTTTGGTATAGACCTTCTATCCGATACTCAGCCTATCTCAATCCCTCCTTGTAAAGTGGCTCCCATAGGATTGAAGTAGTTGAAGGAGAAACTGAAGGATTTGTTGGAGAAGGGTTTCATCATACCTAATCGGTCTGCATGGGGTGCCTCAATGTTATTTGTAAGGAAGAAGGATGGGTTGCTCTATATGTGCATTGACTATCGGTAGCTCAATAAGGTTACCATAAAAAATTAGTATCCTCTTCCGAGGATAAATGATTTATTTGATCAACTATAAGGGGCCACTCATTTCTCCAAGATTGACTTGAGATTCGGTTATCACGAATTGAGGGTGAGAGAAAGTGACATCCTTAAGATGGATTTCTGGACTAGGTATGGTCATTCAAATTTGAGGTGATATCATTTGGCATCACTAATGCACCAACAATATTTATAGACCTCATGAACAAGGTTTTCAAGACATACCTCCAAATGTTCGTTGTGCTATTTATTGATGATATTCTTTTCTATTCTCGAGGTCAGAAAGAGAACATGGAGCACTTTAGGGTAGTACTGTAGACCTTGAGGGAGTAGAAGCTCTATGCAAAATTTGTCAAGTGCGAGTTTTGGATAGATGAGGTTTCCTTCCTTGGGCATGCGGTGTCTAGAGATGGCATTAAACTTTATCCTAAGAAGAAAGAAGCGGTAAGAAACTGGCCAAGGCCATTGGATCCTACTGACATAAGGGGTTTCTTGGGTCTAGCCGACTATAGAAGATTTGTGCAAGAATTCTCCATAATTTCGTCTACACTCACCAAGCTAACTCACAAAAAGGCTAAGTTTGTGTAGATGGATGAGTGCGAGAGGAGTTTTCAGACCTTAAAGGATTGGTTGACTTTAGCCCCCATATTGATATTGCCAGAAGGGGATGATAGGTTCATCATGTGTTATGATGAGGATTGGTTCGGGTTGTGTGCTAATGCGAAATAGTACAGTGATTGCCTATGCTTTAAGATAGTTGAAAGTACATGAAAAGAATTACCTGACTCATGATCTCTAGCTTGCAGTGGTGGTGTTTGTCTTAAACATTTGGCGAAGTGGTTAGAGCTACTATAGTAGTTAATTCCCTAAGTAGAATTTCCATGGATAGTGTGTCCCATGTAGAAGATGATGGAAACAAGAGTTGGCCAAAAATGTTCATAGGTTGGTAAGACTGCAAGTAAGATTGAGTGAGTCCGGAAGTGGTGGTTCAATGGTTCTTCATGGGTCTCAATCTTCTTTAATTCATCAGGTTAAGGCCAAGCAAGATCTTGATCCTACCATGGTTGAGTTGATCGAGAAAAGATAGAAGTCTTCTCAAAAGGGGGAGATGGCGCACTCCGATATCAAGGGACGTTATGTGTACCCAATGATAGCGAGTTGAAGAAGTTGATCATGCAAAAGCCCATAAATCTTCATATTCTATTCCTCCCGGCACTACCAAGATGTGTAGAGACTTGAGGGAGATTTATTGGTTGAACGGGATGAAGAAGGACATTGCTCAATTTGTGTCTGAATATGCCAGTCACGAGCAGGTGAAAGTTGAACACCAAAGGATGGGTGGCCTAGCCCAAGACATCAACATTCTTACATGGAAGTGGGAAGAGGCCAACATGGACTTTGTAGTTGTTTTTCCAAGACCAAAAAGCACTTTGGCTCCATATAGGTGATAATCGACCGCATGACAAAGTCAGCTCATTTCCAGCCGGTCAAGACTACATTCAGTGCCGAGCACTATCCCCACTTGTATATCCGAGAGATAGTGAGGTTGCATGGTACTTCATTTTCCATCATATTGGATCGTGGAGTTCAATTCACTTCTCACTTTGGGAAATCCTTCCAAAGAGGGTTTGGCACTAGGGTGAAGTTGAGTACTGATTTTCATCCTCAAACCATCTGGCAAGCCGAGAGGACTATTCAGACATTGGAAGATATGTTGAGAGCTTGTGTGTTGGAATTAAAGGGAAGTTGGGATGAATATTTGCCACTTATCAAGTTTTCCTACAATCACATCTTTCACACAACTATTGCGATGACACCATTCAAAGCATTGTATGGTAGATGATGTAGATTGCCTATCGGGTGGTTCAAAGTCGATGTAGTGGCATTGATAGGACCGGACATGGTGATGAATGCTATGGAGAAAATTAAAACCATAAGGGAGAAATCTCAAACAACCCAATGCTGACAAAAGTCCTACTCCGATGTAAGAAGAATGGAGCTTGATTTTCAAGTTGGTGATTGGGTGTATTTGAAGGTGTTCCCAATGAAATGTATTCTCTGGTTTGCTAAGAAAGGGAAATTGAGTCCTAGATATATGGGACCCTACAAGGTGGTTATAAGAGTGGGAAAGGTGGCATATGTGGGACCCTCATTCTCTCATTCCTTTAATTACAAAAATTTCCTTAGGTAATAGCTCTCAAGAAGAAGGCTAGGATTTCCAATCTTTCTTCTCCAAAGGCTTTAATTCTGTTTCTCTTTAGTTCTCTAGGAATGTGAGTTGATTAATAGGTAACCTTTCACCCATAAAGTTCCATATTACACATTTTACCTTTTCTTTAAGTTTCTCAATTTAAAGTGCATGCTTATGATGATTTCACGATTCTTATGTTATTATATGATACTCATGAAGTTCAATGACTATTTTATTATGTAAAAGTATGCATGTTTGAAATATGATGATGATCCCATGATGAGTTTCAATATGACTAATATTTGGCGACTTTGATGTTCTTTTTTAAAGAAACTTCCTAAGACTTATATGATTTATGATTGTTCCATGCATCAATTAAGCCAACCTCGTTTTCAGTGAAAGTTTCCTATGAATTATGGCTATGACTAAGGCATTTATGAGGATCTTCAAATCTAAGTTACCAAAGATATATGTATGATGATCATTTCCCTCAAAAGATGTTTAAGAAAGATTCTTAAGTTTGAGCTACTCCTATGATTGCTACTTATGATTCTAAGAGTATGTTTTAAAATATTTCCGTGGAATGACTTAGCACCGAGAAGACTAGAGTTTGGGACTCATTTCATTAGTTTAGCCATGATGCTTTGAACCTAAATCTCGATGTCCCTAATTATATGCCACTATAGGATCCTTATAGGCTAGGCTAGTTGATCCACATAGGCCCAAAAGTTATGAAATATGCAATTGCAAAGTTACTAAGTTTTGGATATGTACCTTAGCAAGTAGATTCCCCCTTTCTCAATGGAAGGACTTCATTGGATTCCATGTAGTAGCTCACATGGTCTTACTGTCAATTATGGTCCATTCCCACAAGTTATATGATCTTATGACATGTATTCACTTTATATGTTTTCTTATGCTTTGTCTCATATTGACCCGGGCCTTATTCTTTATGCATGTTTAAGCTTATCTCATGACTCTTTTTATGTGTGTCTATATATTATGTTTACTTATGATGGCTTTATAATTTCATCGGCGCATTGCATCTCACATACTTCATGATTTAACTATGTAAGGATAGGTACTCCTCCACCAGCTCGTGGCTAGTAGTTGGCATTCGAGAAATTGTACTTGAATCCATTTAATTTTTTTACTGCTCATTCTAGCATGTCATATCTGTATCCCTGATAATAATCATTCCTATTCGATATCCTGAATAGGTATGCTTGTCAACCATTTCTATATGCGAGATGGAGGGCAGCTTTGGTCTGGAGCTATTCCCATTAGGCTGCCGGAGATTCCCGAATAGGTCAACCTTTCGAATTGCTGCTGAATCCATGGGAAGGGCATCCAAATAGGACGAACAGGGAGCCAGCGACCGAAGCCCCAATGAATGGCGGTCGTAACTATAACGGTCCTAAGGTAGCAAAATTTGTTGTCAGGTAAGTTTCAACCCACACGAAAGGCATCACGATCTGGTCACTGTCTCGGAGAGAGGCTCAGGCCTAGGCCTGGTCACTGCGACCCACTTTGTGAGGAGGCACCCCTTCTCCCAAAGTTACGTTGGTTCTCATCCTTCAGAGACTACGAGTATAATAGGAGTATCTGTCGACAACTTTACCTGTGCGATTTTGAAAAATTGGTTTAATCAGTTCAGAGATATCAAAAGAAAAAAGACAGAGGGGATACTCTGTCAATTTGCACTTTTTTCTGTAAGTACTATATATTTGATTCCATCCATAAATCATTTTTCTTCCCTATGAGTTATAGTCTCAATAAGAATTCTAGTTCTTACTATTCATATAATAAGATATGAATATACCACATCAATTCGATATGTATGGATGATGAAGACCCACCAAAGTACGAAAGTCAGGATCTTTCAGAAAATGGATTCCTATTCAAAGAGTGCATAACCGCATGGATATTAAAATATTTTGAGCAGGATTTTTTTGTTCTAAGTGTATCTTGTCTTTACTATGAATTATTTTCTTTGGTTAACGATAATTGTAGTTTTTCCGATATTTGTGGGTTCTTTAATTTTCATTCTTCCCCATAAAGTGAGAAGAGATGGGAAACATGCTCAATATCATTTGATTGAATAGATCATCACAAATTGAATTATAATCAAATCACTTTGGGTCGCTTACCAATATCAGTATTTGATTATTACACAATTTGAACAATTTCGAATTTACCTCAAATAAACAATGAATAAATCCTTAATTTAATTCAAAAAATCGAATTCAATAAGGACTTGGTTCATCTGACAAGATAGGCTTTTGGCCATATACTCTTTCTTACTTCTTTGGAGGTGCAATGGTTAGATTGAAGGCTAGTTTATTATTGTGGTGAGCCCTTAGTTTGGGACTCCACCTATATTCACTCTATTCTGTATTTTTGTTTAGATGATGTATTATTAGCCTTCTGAAGGCTTTTACTTTCTATGTTGTCTATTATAGATTTTCTTTCTATTTGATGGAAATCGACCATACAGGTTTCTCTCGTTATGTATTAGTGGTATGCTCATGGACAAATGATGTTTTCGAATTCCACTTCTTTTTAATGTCGCTTCATTTCATAAAATGTCCCATAGTCCCCTTCCCCTTATATTTTTTTTGCAAAAAGTTCCAATTTGATGCCTGGGAATGATTATGATGCTTAGATAGCTTAGGTGAGGTGCCTACGGGTATCACATTCACTATTCGATGACTAAGCCCCTAGGTCGAGTCGTTATAAGGACATTGTAACAATAGCTTTTGGAATCGCAACAAAGTCTACCCAATTATCCGCTTAAAATATTTAATGCTCTTTCTCAACTTTACCATCTTAGAAGAAGGAAAAAAATGCTCATAAAAAGTTTCAGTCAACTCCTCCCAAGAAGTATTGGAGTCTCTTGGAAACTCAACTAACCATATTGTTGCTATCCTAGGCAAAAAGAAGGGAAACAACCTCAGTCGGATTGCTTCTTGATAAACCCTCTTGAATGTGAATGGATAACACACATCCATAAAATTATGAAGATGCTCATGGGGATCCTCATGTACCAAACCCCGAAATACACCTTTCAGTTACAATAATTGTAGCATGGTGCTAGCCACATGAAGAACCACATTACTCGCAAGAGGACGGTAACCTAATAGCATCGACACTCCCAAGTTGATCCCAATTGACATCATTGAGATTTTCAAGTTCATCACCATTAGTACTCCTTGAGTGCTCATTTCTTCCACTAAAAAATTTAAAACAACATAAAAAGATAATAAAGGGAAAGTAAAAACGCTCAACTACAAAGAATTAGCTCAATAAAACACTTCTAAACCAAAAACATAAAAATGTTCCCCGACAACGACGCCATTTTGATGTTTGCCTCAATTATATGTCAAAATAATTAAGAACTATGGTGGTCATCATCAGTATATTTTACCCAACTAAGAGTTGGGGTTGAATCCAGTGAGAATAGTGAGGTTCAAAGTTACAAGTATTAAATTTCTCTAAAAGTTTATAGCATTAATAAAGATGAATTGAAATGTTAATTAAAGAGAAAGCGACTGTGACTATTGAATTTTACTTTACTGGAGCATGTTAGAGTTGTGTATACTTGGGTCTAGAAATCAATATTTGGGTCTTATATTTTAAATGAACGCATTAATTGGATGTGAGTAGACTAGATTGCTAGTAACTACAATTTTCGATCGGATAAAGTAGTGTTTTACATGAACTTGCTAAATCTTCACATGCCTTGTTGCACTAGAACACACCAAGCCCTAAGCAATTTAATAGCAAACCCTCTAAAACCTTAGTTGTTAAATCCGTATAAGACATTCAACCAAACCCGCTATATTTCAAACGATCATATTCATTACCCATTTCAATCATTCAAGGATACTTGCAACAATTAAAGATGTGAACATAAACCTTGAGTTTGCAACCTCAAAGTTTCAATTAAACATGGAAATGATCATAAACTCAAACCAATTTATAACAATACACTCAAAATAATAATAATAACCCAATCATAATTTCAAGAACCCATGTCATTTACACACTCCTCAACATGAGGGTTCTAGCCTTGCATAATTAAAAGTGAAACTAAGTTACCAAATTGATTATCAATTACAATGGAATTTGAAACTAAAAAGAAAATTGAATTGAAGTTCGAGTCTCTAGCTCAGATCTACACTTCCAAAGAAAATTTCCAGAAATCCTTCTTCAAGCTAAGGCTGATTTTTTCTCTTCAGCGCATTTCTCCCTTCTAGAAAGCTATGTGGTGTACTACTAATCTCACTCTTTGTCAATGTGTACCAATTAGTCCTTCAAAAATTTCCTTTTATACTCCAGAAACGAATAGCTCATTTAGTGCATAAATCACCGATCGGCGGTCAAGGTCTTCCATAGCTGAACACATCAACGATTTGCCAAATGTGTACTTGACCCCTTTTTTGGATATCTGTTGAAGGCCTTGGACACTTAACATTAGCGATGCAACTGTGCATTGCCAAACTTTTTCAGCGATCCACCGAATGTTTACCAATTTTTCCCTTTTATACCGCATTTATGGGGTTGGACCTTGCAATATTAGGCGGTCATAATCATCATTTAGAGATCCACCAAATTATCAGCGATGCTAATTCTATCACCTTTATGGAACTTTAGATTCTTTTGTCCTGTGCTGTTATGTTTCGTCCTTCCATGTATTTGCATCCTAAATTCTAGTATCAAACACACATGTTGGTAAGCATATGAAGCAAAAGAATACATTAAGGACAACATTTTCATGCATTTTAAGCACTATATGAATCCAAAATATTAACTCATTATCGAGAACCAAGCACATATTATTCTTCCATACTGTATGGACTTAGCAAAGTTGAAAGAGCGAAAGGATCAGCTTCAATAACATTTAAGTAAGGGGTTTATTTGCCCAGTATGTCACTATAGAGTTCCTCGGTGTTATTATAAGAAGGAAAAATCAGTGAGAATGTGTGTCAATTATCGAAAATTGAACAAAGGAATAGTCAAGAACAAGCATCATATCACGACCTGAGGTTAGGGCCTAGATGTGACACGGCGAATGTGAACCCGAGAGTCCCAAAATAAGCCTCAAGTATTTGTATACACATCATCGGTTCAAGAATGGCATTCAAACACATATATATATATATGCTCAAATAGGAGTTTCTCAGAAATCATTCTAACAATACGAAAGCAACATACTAGTCATAACAAATGGATTTAAGAAGGGTTTACATAATGTCCCAAAAATGCCTCTAGTCAAAGGAACAGGGGCCAGGACAAGTTTCGGGCTCACCCTCAAATAAGGAAGAATGTTCTGAAATAGCAATAAAGAAAGGTAGTTAGCTCATCCTCGAAAGACGGGACTCACCAAAGTAGACTCTTGGATTGGGCTATTCGTCAACCTGTTGATAATCAAAATGCTCGGTCCCTACATGGTAAAAATCATGTAGGCATAAAGTATGCGTTAGTGCGTTTGAATGTACTAAGTATGCAGGCATGTAATGCATATGACTTACCAAACCTGAATTTCAATGTTAGATGACAAAGGCACATAATATAGAAGGAATCATGTATTCAATGGAAATATATATACAAAATGCCTTGAAATTTATGATGCATGTAATGCAATAATGATCATATATAGTGGGGATGGACTATAATCAACATTTCAAATCCGTGCGAGCTATTACATGAATTAGTCCAATAAAGACCTCCCATCGGTAGGACAAGACTACTTGCCAAAGGTAATCTACATCACACCTTGGAAAAATCACTATTTCGGTGGATGGTCACCTTTCTTATGGAACTCACCATTTTGGAAGCATTTTCAGAATCATATAGAACATATCAGAATCATATACATATAACCATTCTTTACGACCCAGTCATTTCGGTAATGACTAACATTCCTATGTTGGCACATAGTTCAAGGAAAGGAAGAGGGCCCTTGGGGATAGCCCTAGTACCCCCAATCCATCGGTTCTAAGTCAATAACATCCTACTTGAATACTTATACATATATGTACTTTCAAGAATGCAATGTTCATTTCAAACCGTTCAATACACATTTAGGTTCAATAAAAAATCATAGTTCATAATCATAATGCTCATGCATGGAATAGCTCATTCACATATACAGAATGGTGCAAGCACCTCGAATGCTCAATGAGCCAGAATCATAGACATATCGGTGATCACCTTTTTGTCATAGCCAACATCTTATCAGAATCATATCATAATCATTATGGAAAATATAGTTGCGCTTAACCCACATCAAAATTTCTAAATATCAATGTTCATGAATGCAATGCAATGCATGATGTAAGGATAGCATGGGTAACATAGATTCAAGTTAAAAATCAATATCACAAATATAAAATTGAGTAAATCCATAATTAAATCCACATGTAAATCTTAGTGTAGGTCACCCATGCATAAATCAACTTTAAAGGGGACATGCATGTTAATACTTTATGACTCAATGTAAATCATCATAATAGTGATCAAAGTGAAATGAAATCATAGCTAACTTCAGCCTATATATCAATTAGATTTAACAAAATCAAATAATGAAATCTTATATTTAAAGTAACTAAAATTCATGAAATAGATTGAAAGATCTTTGGGTCTTCTTAGTTGAAAGAGACCAAGAATCAATCCCACATCCTTGATTGAGAAGCTGAATTTGGGGATGAATTTAGCTTGAATTAGATTCCAGTAGAACCCTAGCTTTGATCGTTGAGAGAGGAGTGTAGAGAGGAATAAGGAGATAATCTTATGAGGGATAAAAGGTTTTCAGAGAATGAATTAAGAGAGGAGGGGATATCAGCTGAATTAGGGGTTTAGAATGGGTAAACAGTCATAATTCATGATTAAAATAAACCAAAATTACGTAAACACCATTAATGAAACCAACCAAAACTGGAACCATTAGTTTTACACGGTGCACTACACGGTCCGTGAAACGTCACACAAACCGTGAACAGTGGTTGTGGTCCCATACTTAGAACGTTCGCAGAGGTAGTTCATACGGAGCTAAGGTTACCATATGGACGACTACATGGTTCGTGTGACTCTACACAGGCGGTGATACCGACCGTGTGAAGGTACTTCACATAATTTTTGCACAACAAAGTTACGAGACGGTACTTTTATACTTAGAATAATTTTACGTAGTGATTTACTTGGAGCTAAGGGTTACCACACGGACGACTACACAGTCTGTGTGACTCCACACGGGCCGTGACACTTCACACGGCCCGTGTGGCCTATGTTTAGTGATGCTTGCCAGTTCACTTAGGACTATTCCAAGAGATTTGGGAAACACCACTCAAAAATATCCGGGTCCTTACATCATCTCCCCCTTGGGAACATTCGTCCTTGAATGTGCAAGAACAAGGCTTGAAAGGCTTGACTTAGAGCATGAAATATCCACATAAAATATAATGCATAGTTCATTATTCAAAATCATCATTTAAAGCCTTTAAAATCATATCAAAATAGTATCCAAGTCACTCAAAACATTATTAAAAAAACCTTTTCGTGCACATGTATGCATGTCATGTCATGAGACTCAAGAGGGCAAGAAATGGCACCGCTAGATAAGGAAGAATCCTAATACCTTAGGCTTGAGTAGATTGGAAAAGATGAGGGTATCGGTTCACCATGTCCAGTTCTGCCTCCCAAGTAGCACTCTCCACATGTTGATTTCTCCAAAGCACCTTCACCGAAGCCACGTCCTTGTTACGGATACGCTTTACTTTCCTATCCAAGATTTTCACCAGCATTTCCTCATAAGTCAAATTTTCTTCAACCTCAATTCCTTCCAAGGGAACAATGGTGCTAGGATCACCAACTAGTTTCCTCAACATAGACACATGAAAGACCGAGTGAATGGAACTCAAATCCGGAGGAAACTTCAACCTATAAGCCACACCACCAATTTGCTCAACAATCTCATAAGGGAAAACATACCGAGAGCTTAGCTTTCCTTTCTTACCGAAACGCATCACACCCTTCATAGGTGAAACCTTTACATCCACCCAATCACTGACACGAAACTCAAGATCCCTTCTCCTAACATCCGAATAAGACTTTTGATGACTTTGGGTCGTTTTCAACCTTTCCCTAATCACCTTCACCTTATCCATGGCCTCCATCACCAAATCCGGACCAACTAGTGCCATCTCTCCTAACTCAAACCACTCCACCAGTGATCTACACTTTCTCCCATATAAAGCCTCAAACGGCGCCATACCAATGCTTGCATCGAAGCTATTATTATAAGCAAACTCAATGAGTGGGAAATGGTCATCCTAATTGCCTTTAAACTCCAATACACAAGCCCTCAACATATCCTCCAAGATCTGAATACTCCTCTCCGCTTGGCCATCGGTTTAAGGATGAAAAGCAGTGCTCAACTTAGTCTTAGTTCCAAGTCCATTCTAAAATGACCTCTAAAAGTGGGAAGTGAATTGGGTACCATGATCCAATATAATGGACCTAGGAACACCATGAAACCTCACCAACTCTTGGATATACAACCTTGCATAATCCTCGGCGCTGAAGGTAATCTTAACCAGTTAGAAATGAGCCGACTTCGTCTTCCGATCCACGACAACCCAAATGGAGTCAAATTGCCTTCGGGTCCGAGGCAACCCAACCACAAATTCCATGTTCACACCTTCCCATTTCCATGTGGGAATCTCAATGTCTTAGGCCAAGCCGCTAGCCCTTTGGTGCTCTACCTTCACTTGTTGACAACTCGGGGATTCAGATACGAGCTTAGCGATGTCGTTCTTCATACCACACCACCAATACACCTCTTTCAAATCCCGATACATTTTGGTGGACCCCGAGTGAATAGAATAATGAGAGTTGTGAGCTTCACTTATAATCACCCTTCTAAGATCATCCTCATTCGGAACACAAAGCTGGTTTTGGTACCAGAGTACACCATCTCCCCCTTAGGAGAACATCTCGATCTCCTTTTCAGCAACCAACTTCTTTAATTCAAGTAATGATGGGTCTAAATCTTGCTTAGTCTTTACATCACTTACCATGGAAGATTCTGCCCCGCTTTGAACACGAATCCCACCACCGCTCGAATCATCCAACCTAATACCCAACATAGCTTAGCGGTGAACATCTCTTGCCAACTCCTTCTTTTCTTTGCCAACATGCGTCACACTTCCCATAGAAAACCTGTTGAGAGCATCAGCCACAACATTGGTCTTGTCGGGATGATACAGAACACTCATATCTTAATCCTTCAGAAGCTCCAACCACCTCCTTTGCCTTAAGTTGAGATCCCTCTAAGTGAACACATATTGCAAACTGTTATGATCGGTGAACACATCAACATAGACCCCATACAAGTAATGTCTCCAAATCATTAAAGCAAAAACTACCGCTGCCAATTCAAGATCATGAGTTTGGTAATTGCGTTCATGCACCTTCAACTGCCTTGATGCATACATTATTACCTTACTATGTTGCATAAGCACACAATCCAATCCTATCCGTGAGGCATAAAAATACACCACGAATCCCTCCAAACCATTTGGTAAAGTCAAGACGGGAGTTGATGTAAGCTGATCCTTTAAAGTCTGGAAACTCCGCTTACATTCGTCCGCTTGCACAAACTTAGCCTTCTTTTGGGTCAACTTAGTCAATGGAGATGCAATAGTTGAGAACCCTTCAACAAACCTTCTGAAATACCCAACCAACCCAAGAAAACTGCGAATATCTGAAGGAGTCAACGTTCTGGGCCAATTCTTTACGGCCTGGGTCTTCTTCGGATCTACCTTGATACCATCACCGGACACCACATAACCTAGGAAAGCCACTTCGCCCAACCAAAATTCACATTTGCTAAACTTAGGATACAATTTCTTCTCTCTCAAAGTCTGGAGGACCATCCTCAAGTGATCCCCCTGAGTAAATGAGAATGTCGTTAATGAAGACCACCACAAAGCTGTCAAGGAATGGCTTAAACACCCGATTCATTAGATCCATAAACACTGTCGGAGCATTGGTTTGACCAAACAACATCACCACAAACTCAAAGTGCCCATACCTCTTCTGAAAAGATGTTTTGAGAACGTCACACTCCCTAACCTTTAACTGATGATACCCAGAATAAAGATCAATCTTGGAGAATTGAGTAGCCCCTTGAAGCTGTTCAAATAAGTCATCAATCCTGGGTAATGGGTACTTATTCTTAACGGTCACCTTGTTCAGTTGTCTATACTCAATACACATCTGAAGAATGAAACCCTTCTCCAATAAATCCTTTAACTGCTATTTTATTTCTTTCAACTCTGTCGCCGCCATACGATAAGGAGGAATAGAGATAGGTTGAGTGTCCGAAAGAAGATCTATGCCGAAGTCTACCTCTCTTTCAGGAGGGATGCCCGGTAAGTCTTCGGGGAACACATTCGAAAACTCATTCACCATAGGGACTGACTATAGAGTAGGCACTTCGAACTCCATATCCTTGATCCTCACAATACGATAAATGCACCCCTTAGAAATCATTCTCTACGCCTTGAGGTACGAAATGAACCGACTTTTAATAGAGAAGTTACCACCCTTCCATTTAAGAACGGGCTCACCGGGAGGTTAGAATTTGACCTTCTAGGTTCAACAATACATAGAGGCATATGATACATGCAACCAATCCATCCCAATAATCACATCAAAGTCGAATATCTCAAGTTCTACAAGATCACACGAAAAATTTTTGTGCAACACAGAAACAGGGCAACCATGATAGACTCTACGCGCAACAATAGATTCACCCATGGGAGTATAAACCGAGAAAGGTTCCCTCAAGACCTTGGGACTCAAACCAAATCTAACAGCCAATAGAGGACTCACAAAAGACAAATTTGCACCCGGATCAACTAAAACATAAGCATCAAAATCAAAGACTTTTAACACACTGGTCACAATATCCAGAGCATCCTTAATATCCTGGCGGGCGTGGAGTGCATAGAATCAATTGTTCCTTGGGGCAACACCTTGTGGAGCTCTTTGTTGGCCTTGCCTGCGTTGGGCCAGCTGACCTTGGCCTATATGTGTATTCCTAGGACAATCAGCAATCTTATGATCTTTATCACCTCATCTGAAGCAAACACCCAAATCTCTCCAGCAGACTCCCCTGTGAATCTTCCCACACTTGTCGCATGCAAGATATCCCTTACTTCCACCAACCGATGTCCTAAGAGGAGGCACCCACCAATCATTAACAACTTTAGTATCGGAACCTTGGCCCTATTGGAAGTGACCGAAACCACCACTTCAAGAAGCAGAAAATCCACCATCAAAACGGGTCATCTTGGAATCGTGAACCCTTCTCTCCTTGAGTTTGTCCCCTTCAATCTATTTAGCATACAACATAAGTCTGGCAATATCCATATGCGTATGAGCATAGCAGTACGACATTCCTTAACAAGTAAATCAGTGATACCCGAAACAACGTGTGCATCCTTGCACGGGGGTCAGCCACTAGTGACAGAGCGTACTTGGAAAGCTTCATGAACTTGAGGACATAGTCCCTCACACTCGTACTTCCTTGCTTGAGATTAATAAACTCAAGTCATTCTGGCCTCTCTAAGCTCAAGTGGGAAAAAGAGATCAAGGAAAGCAAATCTGAAGTCCTCCCAGTCGACATCACCACCACAAACTCTCTCAAAAGACCATTGAGTATTACCACACATGAGCTACATCTTTCAATTGATAGGCTGGCAGTTCAGCCTTCTCTTAGAAGTGACAGCCATGATGTTCAGTATTTTGCTAAGCTCATCAATGAACTCTTGGGCATCATCATTGGCCTTTGACCCATGAAACTCCAGAGGATTCATCCGGGTGAAATCCCTCACTGTAGAAGCAGGCGTAGGATCCCATGGAAAGTTAGCATGCCTTGTCTGAGAAGTTACCACCAGAGCGAGCATGGCGAAGGCTGTGCAAAACTTACCATTTGAGATTTGTTCCTCTATAGGCTCGTGGGGATCTTGATCCACAACAGCTGGAGCCGGCCTTGGTGGGAGGGGTCTTCCTCGAGGCATCTTCTGAAATGGATCAACGACACCGTCAAGATAAGGGAACCAAATATACTAGCCATAGCACAACATAAGACATGAAGAAGTGAGGCAATTTCCTAAAACAACTTCGTAGCCTCCCACTCATAGGTATAGTGCACTTCACACCCATGAATAGGACTCTATTGGACGCGGCATGTTAGACTTCGAGAATCGTTTATAAACCTAGTGCTATGATACCATCTTTTGTCATGTCCAAGGGTTAGGGCCTAGATGTGACACAACGAATGGGAACCCGAGAGTCCCCAGTCGAGCCTCAAGTATCTATATCCACATCATCGGTTCAAGAATGGCATTCAAAGACATATATATACTTAAATAGGAGTTTCTGATAAATAATTCCAACAATACGAAAGCAACATACGAGTCATAACAAACAGATTTAAGAAGGGTTTACATAATGTCCAATAAATGCCTCTAGTCAAAGGAACGAGGGCTAGGACAAGTTCCGAGCTCACCCTCAAATAAGGAAGAATGTTCAGAAATAGCAATAAAGAAAGGTAGTTGGCTCATCCTCGGAACATGGGACTCACCACAGTAGACTCCAGGATTGGGCTATTCGTCAACCTGTTGATAATCAAAATGCTCGGCCCCTATATGGTAAAAATCATGTAGGCATAGAGTATGCTTTAGTACGTTTGAATGTACTAAGTATGTGAGCATGCAATGCATATGACTTACCAAACTACTTGCATTTTAATGTCAGATGACAAAGGCACATATTATAGAAGGAATCATATATTCAAAGGAAATATATATATAAGATGCTGTGAAATTTATGATGCATGAAATGCAACAATGCTCATATATAGCGGGGATAGACAATAACCGACCTTTCAAATCCATGCGAGCTATTACATGAATTAGTCTGATAAAGACCTCCGATCGGTAGGAGAAGACTACTTGCCAAAGATAATCTACATCACACCTTACGGAAATCACCATTTCGGTGGATGGTCACCTTCCTTACGAAACTCACAATTTCAGAAAGATTTTCAAAATCATACAGAACATATCAGAATCATATACATATAACCATTCCTTACGACCCAGTCATTTCAGTAATGGCCAACATTCCTATGTTGGCACATAGTTCAAGGAAAGGAGAGGGCCCTTTTAGATAGCCCTACCACCCCCAATCTGTCGGTGCTAAGTCAATAACATCCCACTTGAATACGTATACATATATGTGCTTTCAAGAAATGCAATGTTCATTTCAAACCTTTCAATGCACATTTAGGCTCAAATGCCAAGTCATAGTTCATAATCGTAATGCTTATGCAGGGAATAACTCATTCACATATACAAAATGGTGCAAGCATCTATAATGCTCAATGAGCATGAATCATAGACATATTGGTGATCACCGTTTTGTCATAGCCAACATCTTATCAAAATCATATCATAATCATTTCAGAAAACATAGTTGAGATTAACCCACTTCAAAATTTCCATATATCAATATTCATGTATGCAATGCAATGCATGATGAAAGGATAGCATGGGTAACATAGATTCAAGTTAAAAATCAATATCACAAATATAAAATTGAGTAAATCCATAATTAAATCCACATGTAAATCGGAGTGTAGGTCACCCATACATAAATTATCTTTAAAGGGGACATGCGTGTTCATACTTTATAACTTAATGTAAATTATCATAATAATGATCAAAGTGAATTGAAATCATAGGTAAATACAACCTGCACATCAATTAGATTTAATAAAATCAAATAATGAAATCTCATATTTGAAGTAACTAAAATTCATGAAATAGATTGAAAGATCTTTGGGTCTTCTTGGTTGAAAGGAACAAAGAATCAATCCCACATACCTTGATCAAGAAGCTGAATTTGGTGATGAATTTAGCTTGAATTGGACTCCAATAGAACCCTAGCTTTGATCCTTGAGAGTGGAGTGTAGAGAGAAATAGAGAGATAATCTTATGAGGGATATTAGGTTTTAGGAGAATGAATAAAGAGAGGAGGGGATATCAGATGGATTAGAGGTTTAGAATAGGTAAAAGGTCATAATTCATATTAAAATAAACCAAAATTACATGAATGCCATTAATGAAACAGACAAAAACTAGAACCGTCAGGTCTACATGGTCCACTACACGGTCCGTGAAATGTCGTACGGACCATGAACAATAGCCGTGATCCCGTACTTAGAAAGTTCACAGAGGAAGTTCATATGGAGCTAAGGGTTACCACACTGATGACTACATGGTCCGTGTGACTCCCCACAGGCCGTGACACCGATCGTGTGAAGGTACTTCAAATAATTTTTGAACAACAAAGTTACGAGATGGTACTTCCATACATAGAATAATTTTACGTCATGAGTTACACATAGCTAAGGGTTACCACACAGAGGACTACACAGTCTCTGTGACTCTACACGGGCCGTAACACCTCACACGGACTGTGTGAGTGGTCGTGTGCACCCACTTGGCCAAAATTCCCTTCCATCTCAAAGTTGTTCCAACCATGAACTGGACCAAGTGTCCCTTCTCGAGAGGCCACAGGGTTCGTGTGTCTTCACACGGCCCATGTAGGCCATCCATGTAGTGATGCATGATAGTTCACTTGGGAAAATTCCAAGAGATTTGGGAAATGCCACTCGAAAAAATCCGGGTCCTTACACATCCTCTCCAGAATTGATAATTTATTTTATCAACTCCAAGGAGTGGCATTATTTTCCAAGATTAATTTTAGATTTGGGTATCATATGTGAAAGATCAGGGCATCTGACATTCCTAAGATTGCCTTTTGGACTAGCTACAATCATTATGACTTCCTCATGATGTCATTTGGGTTGACGACAACCCTGCAATATATATGGAGTTGATGAATGAAGTGTATCGACCATACTTGGATTTATTTTTTATTTTTTCTATTGATTACATCTTGGTTTATTCCAAGACTAAGGCAGATTATATTTAACATTTCATAATTATGCTTTAGCAGCTAAGAGAGGAGAAATTGTATGCTAAGTCCTCTAACTGTGAATTTTTGCTAAGTTCGGTTGCATTTTTGCTCATTTGGTGGCCAAGGAGGGTATCAAAGTTGATCCGACCAAGATATAGGAGGTTGTCTAAGGGTGGACTAGACCCGCTTTAGCTTTATATATTCATAGTTCTGTGGGTTTGGCCAGATACTATCAACATTTTGTTTAGGTATTTTCCACCATAGTAGCTATGTTGACCAGCCATACCCAGAAAACATAAAATTTCATTGGTCCCATAAGTGTAAAGAGAGCTTCTGAAAGCTCAAGGTGTTATTCACTACCGCACTTGTTTTGACCTTGCGACAGGTGTTGATCTTACTTTATATTGTGGTGCATTAGGTGTCGGGTTAGAAAGTTCCTTGATATAGAGAGGGAAAGTGATTGCTTGTGATTCTAGGTAATTGAAGACACATAAGAGAAATTATCCCACCCATGACTTTTGAACTGGCAACAGTTGTCTTTGTTTTAAAGTTTTGATGACACTATATGGAGTCCATTGTGAGATTCTCAATTATGAAGTTCACAGTACATTTTCAGCTATAGGGACTTGAATTTGAGATCAAAAAGGTGGATTGAGCTTTTAAAGGATTTTGATTTTACTGTTCTATATCATCCAAGAAATACCAATGTAATGGCCAATACATTATGTAGAAAGGCTTCGAGTGTGGGAAGTCTCATAGCTATTCAAGTTGAGGAACAACCTTTGGCTAGGGATCTTTAAAGATTAGCTAATGGGCTGGTAAGATATAACTTTTGAAAGAGGGCAATGTGCTTGCTTTCATGGAGACCCATTCTTCCATGATGTATTAGATTCATGCGTGACAATTTAAGGATGAGAAGTTATACCTCACTTAAGACAAAGTTTCTAGAGGTGGGCTAAGGAAGCCATGCTTGATTTTAAAGGTGTTTTGAGGATTGAGGGCTAGATTTGGGTTTCTTAGGTGCCTGATTTGATCAGTGTGATACTTGAAGAGGCTCATTATACTCTGTTACTCTATTCATCAAGGGGAAGCAAAGATATATTATGATCTGAGTTAGCATTACAAGTGGTAAGACATGAAGAGAGATATAGCCAAATTTGTGTCTAAGTGTTTGAAATGCCAGTAGGTCAAGGGTAAGCATCAGAGGGCTGGTGATGAGTTTCTGAGGATACCCATTCCAACATTGAAGTAGGAGCAGATCACCATGGACTTCTATGGTGGTTTTGCACACTACTGTGGGTAGTGAGAACTCCATTTTGATTGTTGTTGATCAGTGGACTAAGTTCGCTCATTTCATTCGGCCAAGGTTTAATATTTGGCAAAGAAGTTAGCTCATCTCAATATCAGTCAGATTGTTAGACTTCATGGGACACCTATTTTTATTATTTCTACTCGAGTCCATTCTTTACCCCTCAGTTATGGAAGGATTTAGAACATGGGTTGTGTATTTAATAAGATATGAGTACAACATTTCAATCCAGATAGATGGTTCGTTCAAGAGGACCATTCAGGTAATAGAGAGTATGCTTCAAGCCTATGTGATTGATTTTGGTGCTTGAAGGGACCAACATTTTCCTTTAGGCGAGTTCACATAAAACAACAATTATCATTGTAGCATCTAGATAGCTCCTATTGAGGCTTTATATGGGCGGAGATGTAGATCGTCCATCGGTAGGTTGATTCTATGGTAGTGGATAACCTAGATACTGGTTTTCTTAGAGATTCCATGGAGTAGGTTTAGAGCTAATTCTTGATAGCCTAGAGTCATTAGAAGAGTTATTCTGATAGATGAATTTGATACTTAGAGTTCATAGATATGTGATCGTGTTCAAATGAGGATTTCACCTATGAAGGGTGTGATGAGGTTTGGGAAGAAGTGCAAGCCCAACCCTAGGTATATTATACCATTTGACATCCTCAGTCAAGTGGGAAAGTGGACTATAGACTTCAATTTCCACCTAGTCTATCTTCTGTGCATTTAGTATTTCATGTTTTGATGCTATGGCATTACATTCAAGACAAGTTTCACATGATTTCCGCTGTGTCAATGGAATTGAGTACGTATTTGACCTATTAGAAAGAGCCTATGCCCATTTTAGACAGGTAGGTTTGAAAGCTCAGGATGAAGGATATTGCTTCAGTGAAAGTTCAGTAGCGAAATAAGAGATCGAGTCTAGTATGTGAACTCGCTATCCTTTTCTCTTTGAGACATTAGGTTTTTCCTTACTTTATATTTGAATATGAATATGGTTTTTATTGGTAGATCATGTAAGGATTCTAAAAGTCTTTTTTGGTATTTTCAAAAATATTATCATTCTTCCCTCTTTGATAGTTGTCCCGGAGTGTAAAAATTGATTTAGGAGATTTATTGAAATCAAATTTGGTGTTGATATGTGGATTTGAGGTCCGAAGTTAAAAATTTAGTTGAAACTTGAAGGAAGCTTGACTTTCATCAATATTTTGAGTTTGGGTGGTTGGAATAGATTTCTGATAGTTCCACTGGTTTTGAAAGGTGATTTTAGCTTTAGAACGAGCTTTTGTATAATTTTTGGGTCCTCCATTAGCTTTTTGGAAATTTTAGTGCCTAAGTTGTCCTAGTTATGACTAATTAGATTTCAAGTAAAGGAGACCTCAAATTTGATTTCTAGCAATTCCATTGAGTCTGAAATGTCAAATTTAGTTGTTTGCATAGTGCACGGAGTTCTAAATGAATTTCAAAGGTCCATTATGTGATTTTTGTACCTTGTTGGAACTTCTAATATCTGATGCATGGAGTCTTCTTCGCGTTCGCGGACTCCCTTTCCACATTCGTGAAGGTCAACATTTGTGTGCCTCGCATTTGTGGGCCTAGGGTTGGATCACGGATGGTCAAGTGATTGATCTATGTGTTTGTGAGGATCTCGACTGCATTCACAGAGGTACGCTGGCTTTAACCTCCACATTGCGGGCCTACGTACGTGATCGCGGGGGAGGGGGGTGATTTAATTGCTTAAACATTGACATCCTAAAACAATGGATTTTTACTTATTTTCTTTATTCTTTGACTTTGGGAGCTTGAGTTTGATGATTTTCAAGTGATGTTTCATGAGGATTTCATTGGATAAACTAATTTGAACTAGAATCTCTATTCCCCACTAGTTATTTCTTACTTTTAAGATCAAATTGGGGATTTTTGAATTGAAAAGTAGGGGCCAGGGGGGGGGGGGGTTGTTCATGAACTTGAATTTACAAAAATGGTGATGAAGGAGTGATTTCAACTATGTTTATAAAATGGTTTTCTCCTATAGCTTCCTAATACTTTGATGGTTATTTTCATGTAATAATCTTCAGATTCAACCCCATATTTTGGTATTGAATTTTTGAACTATTTTTTTCCTTTTTCCCCAAATTTCATGACATTGGAATTGTTAGACTTGAAATTTTATTGTGAATCACAGTTTGAATAGATTGTGGTATTTCATGAACCGAAAGGGAAAGCTTTATTGTTAGATTAATCTGTAAGGGAAATCTTTATTGTTATATTGACTTCTTGACTTTATCAAGGTATATTTATTCTTAAACCTTGTTGAGTTTAATTTAACCTTCTATCTTCCTTTTGCATGTGTTGTGGAGTAATGAAAATTTGAAATAGGTATATTATTCATGATATGACCTATTAAAAATGGCGGGGTAATAAAATGGTTATGTGATAATATGTGAAACTTGATTCTTGATCGGTATATATGTGTTGATTACATTGATCCAAGTATTACTACAAATGATTGATTATGTGATCCCCACTGATGAGAATTGTGAGTTGCCTGTTTTGTCTCAAGTGTCAAGTATTGACTAATATTATTTATTGGGATCAATATTGAGGCATTATAAATGTGATGATGAACAAGTAATGTGTAATTTTGATATTATGATAAAATTATTGAAGAATACTAGCGACAATATTGGCTTTTTTATGAGCATTCTTGATTGATGATAGAAGTGAATATTGAGAGCTTGAGTAACGATGTGATATTATTATTGAATTACTCACTTGATGATGATTCTATTATTAAAAGAATGATGAGATTGATTGATGCAATTATTGAATATTTGATTCATGTGGATTCTTTGCATACTCTCATGCTTATTTAAAAGTGATTATTGTATTAATGATACATTGATTGAGCCCATTGATGATAAAAAGTCCAGAAAAATGATTCTGACTAGACTTGATAAATGTCGAAGGAAAATGATTTTGAAAAGTGGGACAAAAGTTGAAGAAAAATGGTTCCGGCAAGAGATGATTGTGCCAAAGAAAAATTGTTTTGATGGATACATGATCCATGGTAGATCTCCATGGGTGCCGATCTGATTACATCAATGGATGTGTATCGTAGGACAGACATGCATCATGATTACTTAATATTGCATTAAATCATATGCACTCCATTACGTCCCATTTCATTTCAATGCATTGTATTATTGTGGATACTTGTATGAAGTGTGATTTCATGGTTAATTTTATTTCATTGTTGAAAACAATCTATTAAATATGTTGTATACTTGGATTCTTGTTATGTGTATATATATATTCGGTATGCTAGCTTTCCTAAGTGCAAGTTGTAATTGTGTAGGTTCAATCGGAGTGAAAGTAGTATCTATGTTCTTGTTGGGTACCTCGTTGTTTGGTACTCACCATTACTTCTACACTTGTGTGTATGTTGTGAACCCAGTTCTAGTTTACTCTTCTACTTCATTTTGGATCGGGATTGAGAGAGTCGGAGAGACAGCAGTTTGTCCATTTCAGCGCACTCTTCAAACTCCTATCTATATAAATTGTTTTTGTTCTATTTGAGAAACGAGGTCATTTGAGACTTGTACATATTTTTTCGAATTGAATTATAGTAGAGGCTTATACATGTGACACTAGTTTTGAGTTGGTTTTTAGAAGGTGGATTCTTTTTGTTAATGTTTATGATTACATATTTAGACTGTTACTTCCACTTATTTTTCCTCATTATTGTGTTATATCCTATTCAGGCTGACTTGTCTCGATAGGCTAAAGGCAAGTGCAATCACACTCATTTTTCTTATCGTGAAACCCGCCCCCCGAGAAGCACAACAAGTAATGAATGTGGGATCGTTTGGTATGGAGGAAAATGTTTTTTCACTTTTCTCATGTTTGGTTGGATTAAATATTTTGGAAAATGTGTTCCAAATCAACTCATTTTTGTCAAATTTAAGAAAAATGACTCCCTTACAAAAACTAAGGGAAATATTTTTCAAAACAGTATTCCAGTCTTAAATTAAAGTATTTTTTAACCCCATCCCCACCACAACCCCCTCTCAATAATTCTTTTAGATTAAAATAAAAAAAATTACTTTTAAAAAATATTTTACATTTTCAAAATTTTATCTTTTTTTATCCCATCACTATGCCGACCCACTTAACCCTTGCCTCTCCCCCCAAAATAATTTAAAATTTTAAATATTTTATTTTTTTATCCCACTTGCTGCCCCCCCCCCCCCCTCCCAAAAAAAAAATTAAATTATTTTTTAAAAAATGTCAAATTTTGAAAATTTCATTGTTTAATCTATTTGTACCTCTAACCCCTACCTCCGCCCCACCCCCCAACCACACACACACAAAAATTAAAAAATTAGTTTTGAAAAAATATTTTGAATTTGTGAAAATATTCTCATTCATTAATCAAACAATAAAAAGTATTTTCCGCTTACCAACTAAACATGAGAAAATAGTTAGAACCAAATTGTTTTCTAAGAATACATTTTCTACGAAAATATTTCTCTTTCATACCAAACATACCCTGTGTGAGGCTCTATTTTCTTTTTGATACTTTAACAGTAAGTCCATTTTCTTACCGTTTTACCATTCTCTTCTACCTGTCCTTTTTTTTTTCCCCTTTCTTTCGTTATTCTTAATTCTTGATACTCCTAATAAATACTTTTTACTCCATTTTTTGAGCAGTTGATATATTTAACTCAAATATTAGTAACTTTTTTTTTTGGTCAAAATAACTAAAGACGTTCTTAGCATTGAATGGTAAAAACTTTTTTATTATTTCAATATTTTTAATAATATCAATTAACTCCAAAAAAAATTCAATGTTTCCTCAATTATTAACATTTTCTAAAAAAAATTAAATTAATTCAATTTTCTTATTCCATAGTTTTTTTTATTTAGTTTATAGATCGACAGTCATTTTCTTAACATAAATTATTACTTAGTTTTCTTATTTTTAATTTTACTTTAAAAAAACTTAATAGAAAATTATGGTAAAAAATTATATAGTAAGCGAATATTAAAACTTGTTGATAAATATAAAAATAAAATTTTCGTGATGATGATGATGATGATGGGATGGTGATGATGATTGTGCTGGTGATGATGATGACGATGATGACGACGACGGCGACTTCGATGACTTCGACGATGATGACGACTTCGATGACTTCGACGATGACAACGACAACAACAACAATAATAAAATCAAAATAAATTAATTATTTCATGTTTATATTCAATATATTTAAATTCCGCTCCGTGATTCATCTCATTCTGCATAATTTTATAAAAACATTTATGAATTCATCACTCTGTCATATTTTGCCCCATTGACATCTTTACTTTAAAATATGATTTTGATGAAAAAAGTATCTACAATTTCAAAATAAAATCAAAAACCAAAATAACTACAAGTCGTATAGGATATGATCATTTCAGCCGGTACAACTTTTCAATTTATTTTTATCAATTTTTGATATATTCTAAATAAAACATATATATGAATTTGCTTGGAACCTTGAGATCTGTAATAACAAAAAAAAGAACTTTTTTAAGATCATCATCAGTTTATTACTTATTACATGACATCTAAGAAAATAATTTATATTAATTACTAGGAGTAATAATCTAATCTAATGAATTTATATGCTAAAGTAAATTAATTTATATTTGAAGTTAATTTGATTCTTTTAGCAAAAAATTATCCACAGTAAGCTTATCTGACAACAACATAGCCAGTAAAATCCCACAAGCGGAGTTTGGGGAGAGTAAAATGTACGCAGACCTTACCATTATCTCATAGAGATAAAAGAGGTTGTTTTTGAAAGATCCTCATCTCAAAAATATCATCCCCAAAAGCAAAAAAATACTAGATATGAAACCAAATGACTAGAATGGGAAGCAAATGATAATTTGTAAAAACTATAAAAGTAACAAAATGAATGAAAACCAATAACAACAAAATATATAAAGATACGACTACCTCTATTAATCTACAATATCACAAGGCTAGACATCATCCTACTCCTACTAGCCGTCTAACCTTCTATCCTTATATGTGACCTCTACTCTTTTCTATCTAAGGTCATATCTTCGACAATATGAAGTTGCGCCATATGCTATCTAATCACATCCCCCCTCCCCCCCAATACTTTTTGGGTCTACCTCTACCCCTCCACGTAACCACTAAATACAACCTGATCTCGCACCTCCTAACAGGAGCATTAACACTTCTTCTCTACACATACCCAAACTATCGCAGTCTCACTTCTTTCATTTTGTCTGCCATAGAGGTCACTCTTAACTTCCCCCAAATGATCTCATTCCTAATCTTACCCCCATGTTATGTCCATGCATCTATCTCAATATGCTCATCTCCGCAACCTGCATCTTCTAAACATATGAGTTTTTTATTAGTCAACACTCCACCCCATATAACAAAGATGGTCTAGCTACCATTCTGTAAACCTTGCCTTTAAGTTTATGTTGTATCTTCATATCACACAATACTCTAGAGACAAGTCTCCATTTCATCCATGCTACCCTAAGTAGAAGCAAACACCCTAAAAACTAGTTATGCTAGAAAAACAAACTCATCTATTTTGATATATATCCTTGGGCTAGGATGTGGCTCAAACTAACTCTATTATAGCACATACTAGTGGCCCGGATGTTTCCTTAACTAAATATTAAGTAATGAAATACCTTAATTACCAAATAAAATATGTATGAGTGTGTATATATGGTGGTATCTTTGTTAAATATCAAAACAAAGATAAATAAAACAAAGATGTAGGTTAATTACAATAAGAAATTCAATTCAATGACTTATAATATCGATATATTAATAGTGTATGATTACGTAACATAATAATTTAGAATTGAATAATTAGAAGTTAAATAATAATTAATTGATTAAAATATAATATGAAAAAAGACTCATAAATATAAAAGGAATAGTTTAATGTTTCCAACATAATTTTACTGAATTTGTTTAGCTTTAAATTTGTTATATTACACACTTTTATTAATTAAACCACATTAAATAGATGATTATATGTTATAACTCATCATTTTTAACTTTTTATAAGCTTTAATTGGTAATCTTCTTAGCTTTAACGCACGTAAAATATTGAATACTAATTCTTTTGTCCTTCAAGCAAACATTTTATCAAGAACATGTATATGAAAATAATTTAAAATATATATAATAAATTTTTATTAAACATTATTGTTATATATTTGTGGATAAAAATATAAATCAATATATATATATATGCATACACACGTAACAATAATTTCATAAATCCCTACATAAATTACTCAACCCTTTCTCTTGCTCCATATATTTATGTGGATAAGATATTGTTGGATGAATTATATAGTTATTTTTATTTATTTAAAATTTTCAAATTATTAAATGCAGTCATTGCAGACGTTATGCATTGTTTGTTTGATCTTCCATAATAATTTTGGCTCCGTTTTCTTATAAATTTACTTTCTTGTAATCGTTTCTCCTATATTGATTTGAATAGATTTTCCCTTTTATTTCTTATACAATAAATGTCTTTTCTTTTCAATTTGCACTGCATTCCTATAAATTCGCTTCTTATGTTCTTCATTCTTCATCCTGTGAAAAAATAGGAGGAAAATTTATTTAGTTCCATTAATGTTTACAATTCCATAGGTGTTTAAGTTATTTTAATGAAAAACAGATTTACCTGTATTTCTTAAAAAATCAAATGTTTTAATTATTTATTATGTATGTCATGACCCCAAAATAAAATGGATCATAACTAAAAGAAATCAATCCTCAAAGTAGATATTAATATCCTATACCAAAAACAGATAAATAAGGAAGATGCATTACAAGACTAAAATATCCAAGACCTGGTGTTACAAGTATGAAAGAGAATCTAAAGTAATACTGAATCGAAGTATATACAACATAGTCTAAGAAAATTCAATAAAGACAATTAACTAGAAGATAACATCTAACGTGAACTTGAAACCCTAAGTCTTACCACTAGACAAAAGTAGTATCAACTGCACAAACTGGAGTCAACCGCCACGAGAAAGTCCCTGATAGGAAGCTGCGAGGAAGAAGAAGTAGAGGTGAGTACACGTAACATGTACCCAGTACATTTAACTGACTGGGAATAGAGAATCAAATAAACTATGAAATAAACAAGAAATCCTTCAACCTGCACCAGGAAAAATAGTCTGGAAAAGTGCCACCAATATAATTATACAATCATCGAAAAGTAAAAAAATGGGTAAACACTAATCACAATACAATATATCATTCAAATGCAATAATGCGATGATATCATTGATGATGCATTGCATAAAATTCCTGGTGGGATCAGTACTGTGGGACAACCTATTGTATAAACTCTTGTCAAGCTAAGGCTCCAAAAACTAGGATAGACCCATGGGGACCTCACAGGCTTTCAAGACCCAAGTCTAGTGTCACGGACTTAGAACTTCACTAAGACCTCCATGCGACACTTTTAAATTTGCTCATAAATCTTTCCCGATATTGTAAAGACAAGTAAACCTTTTTTATTCAACTTCTAAGGGAATGCTAGATGAAAAAGACAAGAGAGCTTTAACACAGAAAACTTGTATTGCACTTATGGAAGATTGCTTACAATTTCTGGATTGATGCCTTACAATGGATGGACCTCCTATTTATACTACTCCCTAGGGGCCAAAGTGTAAATAATAATTACTCCCTAAGTCCCTCAATATTTTCACATAGGTCTTCTCTCTAAAATGTTCTACATCTCTAAAGTATTCTAAGACTCTCCAAGACTTGATTACTTTATTCAAGATTCTTGTATGTGTCTTCAAGATTTTCCTACAACCTTCTAAAGTCTTCTAGGGAGATTCAATTACTATCCACAGTGCTCTAGAGTCTCCTGAAAACCTCTCCAATACTCTAGTTTCTTCTCCTTGACTCTAGATTCTTCCCTCTTTTGAGTGGTCAAGTGGCAAGTCGTGACACTCTCCTCCATCTGAGGTTGTGACACCCTTGGTGCATTGCTAGTGTAGGAGTTCCCATGTGGTCTTCTCTAGAGATTGTTCATTCCAGTGCACGAGGAACATTGTTGCAGTTGGCAGTCCCTATTTCATGTTGACTTTATTCGACGACTTCTCCTCTTTGTAGCCGTAGAGCATAATAATGGCTTTCAATCCATGAACCCCTCTAGAAGCTGGAAGGTCGACAGTTAAGCTTGTTCCCCTAACTTGGGCACCTTGACTAAGGGTACCATGCAAGAACCTCTTTGCTCCATGACCATAAGTTGTTGGAGGTAGGGGTCAGTAACCGTGTGGGAATTTTAGTAAAAATTCTGCCCAAGAATTATATGAAAGAGATCTATTGAAGTGACATGAAAGTTGGTCTTACCATGCCACTTGCCAAACGTTATGTTAACTCATAAGGAACCCAACTTATTATGACCTTAACGGTGCTTGCAATTCGGTTCTTGAAGGTTTTTCATTAAGGTGACACCTTATGGGTACCTCCACGCGCCATGTGATTCACCACGGGCCATGTAAGGGGCCTTGAGGTGACCTTGTCCTTGTGTATCAAGTGTTGGCCTTAACTTGGAGTTTAAAACCAAGGCACGCACTATATGAATCCCATACGGCCCGTGTGACACTTTATGGACTATGTGGTGGCTTATGTGAGTGACCTTGGTCTTGAAAACCACATATTAGCCAAGGCTTGTCCTGCATAGACCTATCACGGACCGTATAGTTCCTTCACAGTCCATATGGGCGTTGGTGTAAAATTTTTCTAGGTATGGAATCACTATCTCGAAACTTCGTTAGCGAAATATCTTCTAAGTATAGCTTCAAGGAAGGGCATACAATCCATATGCCTTTGTACGGACCATGTGACCCTTGTACATGACCCATGGCAAGGTTTTAACCTCCATTATATTAATGGCATTCTTGTAATTTTGGCTACTCCTAAGGGTCTTTTGTGACTTTTTATGCTATCCTACAACATTCATATGATCTATACTCTTCTTCCCTCATTCAAATTCATTCTCACACTTAGAATTATATTCAAGCTTTCTCTTAAAAACTCCCTTAGTGTAAACCTTTGAAGATTGTCTTGGAGATTAAGGAAGAGCTCTACTTATCAAATTCTTCTTGATTCTTCTTGGTTAACTAAAGTATGTGGAATTGATTCATGGTCCCTTTCCACCATGAAGACCCCAAACTCTTTACACTTTCTTTTAATGAAATTAAGCTTACTTTTATTATGGGTTTTTAAGATTGTAGTTTATTTAATTCAATTGAGATATCAATCATGTTTTATTGTTGATTCTAAAGTGATTTAAGCCCTAACACGTTGAATTGCATGAATATTATGATGATTTGAATTTGTGTTGTCCCATTAAAGCTTGATTTAGGCATGGGTAATCTGAATTGTGATTCGAATGTGGATTTTACTTGTGGATTTACTTGAATTTCCTATTGTATTATTTATTTAAAATTGAATCGCTATTGCCCGTGCTATTCTCATACCATTCATAGCATATGCATTCACGAGCATTGGATTTTGATGAAAATGATTTGGTGGGCTAAGCCCACATATGTTTATGAATATGATTTTTATAATAGTATGGTTATGACAAGAATGTAATAACATAAATGTCTATGATATTGTCTCTTTGAGCATATTGCGTTTTACACCATATTGTTTTAAGTGAATGAGCTATTCCGATGCATGAAAAGTATGGATTGAATTATGATTTGGCTTTTTAGCCAAGTATGAATGATTATGATGAATTTTTGGCTTTTAAGCTGAAGTGTGCATTGAAATGATTTGAAATGACTTGTGCCTCTTTGAAATCATGTATATGTACAAGTATTCTTTTGTGATGATTACTTAGCACCGACTAGGATCGGACGAATCAGGGCTATCCCCAAGGGATCTCTTTCTCTCTCTTGAACTATGTGCCAGCATAGTTATATGGTAGCTATTATCGAAATGACTACGCCGTAAGGAATGGTTACACATTTTATATGACATGGTATGGAAATCATTCTAAAATGACTTAGTCATGAGAAAGGTGGCCATCACACTGAAATGACCAGATTGTAAGGTGTGGTGTAGATTACATTTGGCAAGTAACCTTCTCCCACCCGATTGGAGGTCTACATTGGGAAAATTTATGTAATAGCTCGCATGAGTTTGAGATGTCGATTATGTCGCATCCCCACTATATATGAGCATTATGACATTTCATGCATCATGGATTTGATGGCATATCATATATTACTCTTTATTGTTATATACTTCTTTCTATATATATTCCCTTGTCATCTAACACCACGTGCAGGTTTGATAAGTCATATGCATTTTCATGCCCACATACTTAGTACATTCAAACATACTAACAAATACTTTTTCCTACATGATTTAACCATGTAAAAATCAAAGACTATATTATCCACTATCTGATGACTAGTTCGGAGTTTGACAAAGTGTTGTGATGAGTGGTATCTTCCAAGGACAAGCCACCATGTATCTACCTTAATTAGCTTCCCCTTATGTTACTTTTACTTTGAGGGTGGGCCCCGGACATGCCTTGGCCCTATCTTATTCTATGACTAGAGGCATTGTTGGACATCTTGTAGACTCTTGTACGAATATATGCTATGTGTTGTATTCAGATATTATGATTATGGATACCTATTGAATATGGTTATTATGAATTAATTATGAGTATTTTTATATGGATTTCTATTATTATCTCGAAGATCATAAGTCCCATTTTGCCCCCATAGAGTGAGTTATACGTACTTCTTTCTTTGTC
Organism: Solanum rostratum; assembly: GCA_029948455.1. Lineage (NCBI taxonomy): Eukaryota > Viridiplantae > Streptophyta > Magnoliopsida > Solanales > Solanaceae > Solanum > Solanum rostratum. The sequence goes on from CM057046.1 coordinate 48,917,153, forward strand.
CTTGTGTGCTATGTATTATGTGAATCCATAATCTCTGTCCCTATGATATCCCCATAGCGTGAGTCCTACTTTTCCATCTCTTAGAACTATGTGTTTACTGTTTCATATACACTTTCGGACCCATGATGTATGAATGGATGCTATGACACTTGTTTGGGAACTATTAGATTCCCATTTTCCATGCCACACCTAGAACCTACATTTGGAAAGTGACAAACTTGGTATCAGAGCACTAGATTTGTAAATGATCCTTGGATTCCAACATGCCGCATCGAGTAGAGTCCTATTCATGGGTGTGAAGTGCACCATACCTGTGAGTGGGAGGCTATGAGGGCATTCTAGTAATTGCCTCACTTTTTCATGTCTTATGTCGTGCCTTGGACAGTATATTAAGGTTTCCTAATCCTAATGATGTCTTTGCTACATTATAGAAGATGCCTCCACGAAGAGCTCCCCTACTAAGACCGACCTCAATTAAGGAGAACCTAGTTCCTCAAGGCCTTACTGAAGAGCTGGTAACTAATGGTGAATTCCATACTGCTATTGCTATGCTTTCCTAAGTGCTGACTACCCCAGCTATGTAGGCCAATCTTCTTCCTAGTGATCCCACTTTGACTTCTAGAGTGAGAGATTATACCCGGATGAATCCTCCCAATATATATAGGTCAAAGGCTGATGAGGATGCTTAAGAGTTCATTGATGAGCTCTCTAAGGTGTTTACTATTATGGGGGTGAGTTCTGAGGAGAAGGCTAAGTTGGTTGCTTATTAATTGAAGTATGTTGGTCATATATGGTATACTCAATAGTTGATGGAGAGGGTCTGTGGTGATAGAGTTAATTAGGAAGGGTTCAAATATGCCTTTCTTGATCGTTTCTTCCCTCTTAAACTTAGGGAATCTAATATGATAGAATTTATCAATATCAAATAGGGTGGTATGAGTGTGAAGGACTATGCCCTCAAGTTCACTAAGCTCTTAAAGTATGCTCCCATGCATGTAGCTGACCCTCTTGAAAAAATACACAAGTTTATTTCTAGCATCTCTGATTTGGTTGTGAAGGAAGGTTGTATGGCTATGCTTATTCGAGACATAGGCATCTCCTGACTCTTGACATATATGTTGAATTGGTTGAAGGATAAAAGCTCAAGGAGAAGAGGGTGCATGATTCTAAGAGGGCCCGTTGTGATGGTGGGTTCTTCAACTCCAAGGGTGGTGGTTATGGTCGCTTCCTTCAGGGCAAAGGTTCTAATGCAAGGATTTCCAATGCTAGGGTTCCTCCTCTAAAAGCACCGATTAGTGGTGGACCATTATTTCCCCGGTGTGACAAGTATGGAAAAAATCACAAGGGTGCTTGTTGGAAAGAGTTGGGTGCATGCTATGGGTGTAGTGATAAGAACCACAAGGTTGCTGATTGTCCTAAAGTTGCTCAGAAAGGTCAGGGTCAAGTGGTCCAAGGTGATCAAGGCCAGCAGAGAGCTCCTCAAGGTGGTTCCCTCAGGCACAATAAGTTATATGCTTTGCATGCTCGTTAGGAAGTTGAGGAGACCCCGGATGTTGTGACTGGTATATTAAAAGTCTTTGATTTTGATGCTTATGCTTTTCTTGATCTGGGTTCAAATTTATCTTTTGTGATTCCTCTATTGGCTGTTAAGTTTGGTTTGAGCTCTAAAATTCTAAGGGACCTCTTTTAGGTTAATATTCCCGTGGGTGAGTCTATTGTTTCCCGAAGAGTCTATTGAGGATGTCTTGTCTCTGTTTTGCATAAAGTCCTTCAGTGTAATCTTGTGGATCTTGAGATGTATTATTTTGATATTATTCTCAGGATTGATTTGTTGCATGCTTTATATGCCTCTATAGATTGTAGAACCTGGAAAGTCAAGTTCCAGTTTCTAGATGGGCCCATTCTTGAATTGAAGGGTAATGACTTCTCCATTAAAGGTCAGTTTATTTCATACCTTAAGGCTTGAAAGATGATTTCAAAGGGGTGTATTTATCATATTGTGAGGGTTAAAGATATGGAATCTGAGTGACCTACTCTTGAATCAGTTCCAGTGGTAAATGCGTTTTCGCATGTGTTTCTCACAGATTTGCCTAGTATTCCTTCCGAAAGAGGAGTAGACTTTGGCATATATCTTCTCTTGGATACTCAATCTAGTAGACTTTGTCATAGATCTTCTTCTGGATACTCAAACTATCTCTATTCCTCCTTATCATATGGCACCGACTGAGTTGAAGGAATTGAAAGAAAAGTTGAAGGACTTATTGGAGAAAGGCTTCATTAGGCAAAGTATATCGCCATGGGGTGCTTCGGTGTTATTTGTAAGAAAGAAAGATGGGTGTCTTTGTATGTGCATTGATTATAGGTAATTGCATAAAGTAACCATCAAGAATAAATATTCGTTCCCAAGGATCGATAACCGGTTTGATCAACTTTAAGGGGCCATCCTTTTATCAAAGATTGACCTCCATTCTAGTTATCATCAATTGAAGGTTAGGGAGTGTGACATTCCCAAAATGGCTTTTCAAACTAGATATGAGCACTTTGAATTAGTGGTGATGTTGTTTGGTTTGCCTAATGCTTCAGCTGTGTTTATGGATCTCAAGAATTGGCTATTCAAGCCATTTCTTGATACATTTGTGGTTGTCTTTATCAATGATATCCTTATTTATTCTCGTAGGAGCATATGGATTATTTGAGGTTGGTTCTTCATATTTTGAGGGAGAAGCAATTGTATGCTAAATTTAGTAAATGTGAGTTTTTGTTAGGTGAAGTATCGTTTCTTTGTCATGTGGTATCCGTTGATGGTATTAAGGTTGACCTGAAGAAGATTGAGGCTGTGAAGAATTCGCCTAGACTATTGACTCCTTCGGATATTCAAAGTTTTCTTGGGTTGGCTGGTTATTATAGAAGGTTTGTTAAAGGTTTCTCATCTATTGCATCTCCGTTGACCAAGTTAACTCAAAAGAAGGCCAAGTTTGTATGGTTGGATGAATGTAAAAGAGTTTTTAGACTTTAAAAGATCGGCTTACATTGGCTCCTATTTTAACTCTACCGTATGGCTTAGATGGGTTTGTGTTATATTTTTATGCTTCTCGGATTGGGTTGGGTTGTGTGCTTATGCAATATGGTAAGGTGATAACTTATACATCAAGACAATTGAAGGTGCATGGGCGTAATTACTCGACTCATGATCTTGAACTAGTGGCTGTGGTGTTTGCTTTGAAGATTTGGAGACATTATTTGTATGGATATCATGTTGTCGTTTTCACCGATCACGAGATTTTTGCAATATGTGTTCACCCACAGGGATCTTAATTTGAGGTAAAGAAGTGGTTGGAACTCCTTAAGAACTATGACATGGGTGTGCAATATCATCTAGGCAAGGAAAATGTTGTAGCCGACACTCTTAGTAGGTTATTTATGGGAAGTGTAGCTTATGTTGATAAAGGGAAGAAAAAGTTGGCATAAGATGTTCACTGTTCGGCTAGATTGGGTGTCAGGTTGCCCGACTGTAATGATAGTGGTATCCAAGTTCAGAATGGGGCAAAATCTTCTGTGGTTGTTGATGTCAAGGTCCCATCAGTGGTTGAGTTGAAGAAGTTGGTTTCCAAGAAGAAGATAGAGGTTTTCTCCCAAAGGGGAGATGGCGTGCTTTAATATCAAGACCTCTTGTGTGTCCCAGATATTCATGATCTTAGGAGGGTGATTATGAGTGAATCCCATAACTCTCATTATTCCATTCACCCGAGATCTACCAAAATGTATCAGGACTTGAGGGAAGTGTATTGGTAGCACGGTATGACGAGAGATATAGCCAATTTTGTATCTAAATGTCTTAATTATCAACAAGTGAAGGTAGAGCATCAAAGGCCCGGTAGTTTGGCACGAGATTTTAAGATTCCTACTTGGAAGTGGGAACATATGAACATGGATTTGTGTTGGTTTACCTTAACCGGAAGCAATTTGATTCAACTTGGGTTGTTATTGATCGGATGACTAATTCATCTCATTTTATATCGGTTAAGACTACCTTTGGTGCATAAGATTATGCAAGGTTTTATATCCAAGAGTTTGTGAGGTTGCATGGTGTGCCTAGGTCTATCATATCGGATCATGGCACACAATTTACTTCTCACTTTTGTAGATTATTTCAAAGAGGACTTGGTACTAAGGTGAAGTGAAGTACCACTTTTTATCCTCAAATCGATGGACAAGCCGAAAGGACGATTCAAATCTTGGAGGACATGTTGTGGGGTTGTGTGTTGGAATTCAAGGGTGATTGGGATGATCATCTACCACTCAATGAGTTTGCTTATAATAATAGGTTTCATGCTAGCATTAGTTTAGCTCTATTTAAGGCTTTGTATGGTAGGAGATGTAGATCTCCGGTGGGTAGTTTGAGTTGGGAGAGATGGCTTTGATTGACCCAGATTAGGTGTTGGAGGATATGGAGAAGGTGAAGTTGATTAGGGAGAAGTTAAAAATGACTCAAAGTTGCCAAAAGTCTTATTCGGATGTTAGGAAGAGGGATCTTGAATTCCATGTTAGTGATTCGGTGTATGTGAAGGTCTCGCCCATGAAAGGTGTAATGCATTTTGGTAAGAAGGAAAAGTTAAGTCCTCGATATGTAAGTCCTTATGAGATGTTGAGTGGATTGGGAATGTGTCGTATAGGTTGGATATGCCTCCGAATTTGAGTTCCATTCACCCGATTTTCTATGTGTCTATGTTGAGGAAATTAATTGGTGATCCTAGTACCATTATGCCTTTGGAAGGTGTTGAGGTAGAGAGAAACTTGTCTTATGAAAAAGTCTTGGTTGAGATCTTGGATAGGCAAGTGAAGCGGCTATGCAACAAGGATGTGGCTTCGGTTAAGGTGCTTTGGAGAAATCAACATGTGGAGGGTGCTACATGGGAGGCGGAATTGCACATGCTGACGCGATATCCCCATCTTTTCCAATCTACTCAAGCTTAAGATATGAGGTTCTTCCTACTCCAAGTGGTCCTAATTCTTTCATTCTTGTGTTTCATGACATGACATGTATACATGTGCACGAAAAGGATTTAAAAATGTTTTGAATGATTTAAAGATGTTTTGATATAAGTTTTAATGACATTATGAATTTCAAGTAATGAAATATGCATTTTGTATTGTGTTTGGAAGTTTCATGTTTAAGTCAAGCCTTGTTCTAACACATTCAAGGACGAATGTTCCCAAGGAGGAGATGATGTAAGGATCCAGACTTGGTATGACCTTATTGGTGCTTGGAATTTGGCTCTGGACACTTTTTTACCAAGGTGACACCTTATGGGCACCTCCAAAGGCCATGTGACTCACCACGGGCCGTGTAAAGGGGCCTTGAGGTGACCCTTGGCCTTGTGTATCAAGTATTGGCCTTAACATTGAGTTTAAGACAAAGGCATGCAGCACATAAATCCCACATGGTCAGTGTGGCACTTTATGGACCGTGTGGTGGATTGAGTTAATGGCCTTGGCCTTGAATACCATATTTTGGTCAAGGCCTGTATCACATAGACCTTTTACGGACCGTATAGCCCCTTCACAGTTCGTATGGCCATTGACTTAAACATTTTCTAAGTATGAAATCACCGTCTCAAAACTTCATCGGTGAAATATTTTTAAGTATGGCTTCACGGAAGGGCATACAGTCCGTGTGCCTTTGTACGGACTATGTGACCCTTGTACGAGACCCTTGGCAAGGTTTTAACCGCCATTTCATTAATGGCGTTCCTTCATTCAAATTCATTCTCACACTTAGAATCATATTCAACCTCTCTCTTAACAACTCCCCTAAGGTGAAACTTTGAAGAATGTTTTGGCGATTAAGGAAGGGCTCTACTCTTCATCAAATTCTTCTTGTTTCTTCTTGGTGAACTAAGGTATGTGGGATTGATTCATGGTCCCTTTCAACCATAAACACCCCAAAATCTTTACACTTGATTTTATGAAATTAAGCTTACTTTAATTATGGGGTTTCAAGATTATTATTTATTTAATTCAATTGAGATATGAGCTATGTTTTATTGTTGATTTTGAAGTGTTTTAATATCTAATATGTTGAATTTCATGAATATTATGATGAACTGAATATGCATTGTCCCTGTAAAGCTTGACTTAGGAATGTGTAATCTAAATTGTGATTTGAAAGTGGATCTTACTTATGGATTTTCTTGAATTTCCTATTGTATGTTGATTAAAGATTGAATTTCTATTGCCCATGCTATTCTCATATCATTTATAGCATATACATTCATGAGCATTGGATTTTGATAAAAATGATTAGATGGGTTAAGCCCACATATGTTTATGAATATGATTTTGATAAAAGTATGGTTGTGACAGGAATGTGATCACATAAATGTCTATGATATTGACTCTTTGAGCATATTGGGTGTTTACACCATATTGTTATAAGTGAATAAGCTATGACTACGCATGAAAAGTATGGTTTGAATTTTAATTTGACTTTTTAGCCGAAGTATGAATGATTATGAAGAATGTTTGGCTTTTAATCCCAAGTATGCATTAAAATGACTTGTCCCTCTTTGAAAGCATGTATATGTATAAGTATTCTTGTGGGATGATGACTTAGCATCGAATAGGATTGGAGGCGTCAGGGCTATCCCCAAGGGTCCTCTTTTTCTCTCTTGAACTATGTGCCAACATTGGTATATGGCAGCCATTACTGAAATGACTAGGTCGCAAAGAATGGTTACACATTTTTCATGATATGATATGTAAATCCTTATGAAATGATCGGGTCATAAAGAAGGTGGCCATCACACTGAAATGACTGGTCGTAAGGCGTGGTGTGGATTACTTTTGGCAAGTAATCTTCTCTCACAAGATGGGAGATTTACATCTGGCAAATTCATGTATTTTCTCACATGATTTTTAGATGTCGGTTATCGTCACATCCCCACGTAGATGAGTATTATGACATTTCATACATCATGGATTTCATGGCATATGGTAGCTTACTCTTCGTAGTCATATACTTCTTTCTATATATGTACCCTTGTCATCTAACACCACATTCAGGTTTGATAAGTTATATGCATTGCATGCGTGCATACTTAGTACATTCAAATGTACTAACACATACTTATACCTACATGATTTAACGATATAGGGACCAAAGACTATATTCGTCCACCATTTGACGACTAGTTCAGAGTTTGAGAAAGTTTTATGGTGATTCCTATTTTTCAAGGACAAGCCACCATTCATATACCTTAATCAACTTCCCCTTATGTTATTTTTACTTTGAGGGTGAGCCCGAGACATGTCTTGGCCCCTTTTTCTTTTATGACTAGAGGTGGCGTTGGATATCTTGTAGACCCTTGTACGTATATATGCTATGTATTGTATTTGGAGGTTATGATTATAGGTACCTACTGGATATGGTTATTATGAGTTGATTATGAGTATTATGATACAAATTTACGCTATGATGTGAAAGATCTTAAGTCCCATTTTTCCCTTATAGAGTGAGTTATACTTACCCGCTCCTTAGTCCTTGTGTGCTATGTGTTATGTGAATCCATGTTAATCCCTATCCCTATGATATCCCCATAGTGTGAGTCCTACTTTCCCATCTCTTAGAACTATATGTTTAGTATTTCATATGCACTTCCGAATAGATGATATGTGAACGGATGCTATGAGGCTTGTTTGGGGACTCTTGGGTCCATTCGCTATGTCACTCCTAGACCCTAGGTCAGGATTGTGACATAACTCCCTAAGCAACTCGCACACAAGAGTCGTTGATGCATTGACTACCCTAAGCCAAGCATTACTCGGGCTATAATTCAACCAACATCGTCGCCGTAGATTTGGCCAAGATATTAGCCTCCACACCTACGTAGACGATGGCACGACTGGGTTCTCCATTGATTATGATGTCCATGTACTATACACTGTACTCCTTCAACTTTTTTAGTTGCTTTGTGACGACTCCACATAGCCCAATCACGCCTACCTGCGTTGTGTCCGATCCTTCCCCTTATTCTTGAGCCTATTCTTGTGCCTTCTGCTCCTTCTATTTCTGCATTATGGCACCGAGGCTCTTAAGTTTGGGAATTTCTCATAGCTATGTGGCCTACCGCATATGTAGCACTTATAGGCTTTTACGGGCTTTGCGTTGCCCTATCCCCACCGCCTTGACATTCGAACGTCTTATCATCATGCTTGTAGGTGTCATGATGCTTGGGATGTGGCTTCCAACCCTTGTCTTTGCCACAATCTCCCCCACCTTGGTCATGTCTACCTCTTGACTCCTCTTCTCGATCTCTATCACGCCTGGCATGTAGAGGGTTTTTCAAAGCCTCTGCCTTTCTGATGGCCTCGTCGTTAGTCCTAACTTGTCGGTGTTCTATCTCCATCCTAGCCCAATTCTGTAGGCCATTATTAATGTGGAACATCATATCCTCATCCACGAGGTTGGGAATCTGGAGCGTGAGGGTAGTGCATTCCTTTACATACACCCGTATGTGACACGTCTACTTCAGCTCTGTAAACTTGCATTTCACCTCATAGATGATGTTGTTTGGAAAATGGACTTCTTAAACTCATTTCTAAACCGCTACTATGTACTTATTGTATATAGCCCTTTCCCTATCTCTAACTCATTGCGTTTCCACCATAACATTGCTATTTTCGTCAGGTATAGCACGACTATGTTAATCTTTGTCTCATCACTCTTCACTTTGTTGCACTTGAAGTAGTTTTCAAAGTTCCATAAGAAGTTCTCCACTTCTTGCGCATCACGAGTGCCTTTGAACATTGGTGTATTGAAAGCCTCTATCTTGGCCTCTCTGTCTCTAGTAGACACAGCATATTTCCCTTCCTCCATGCCTTCCTCAAGTGCCTTCACCCTGGCACTCATGGACTTTATGACAACCCTAATAACCTCAATCCTGCTCAGTGTTCCCATGAGTCAGCACTCCAAGGAAGTGATAGATTCTTTCACCTTAAACTCTACAGCCTTACACCCATCCAAATCCTTCCAGAAGTTGTCACTCTTTTCAGGGGTGAACTTCTCCAAGGTCTTGAACTTGCCATCAAACTGGTTCAAGCGTTTTCCTAAGATCTCTATCGCTTTTATGGAAGCATCCACTCTTGCAATCCACTTCATGTTGTGCGTGACATTCACAGGTTCCTTACCTCGTTTGTCGTCACTCACTTCAGTGGTCAAGAGTGAGTGCGATGTTATGGCCTCGCTTTGGTGTCGGCTAGATAGGCAGCTCCTTGTACCTCTTTGAGTTTTTCTTCCCCTTGCGTGATTTCTTGCTAACATCCGACCTAATGTAGCCGGTATTGGTAGCGTCAAAGTCTCTCTCACTTTCCATGTGTCCCTTAGTAGAACTTGCTCTGATACCACATTATCACAGACATAGAACTTCACTTAAGACCTCTGTGTGTCACTTGTCAATTTTCTCATGAATCGTTCATGATCTTTCAAGTACAAGTAAGCCTTTTTAATTCGACCGCTAAGGAAATTCTAGATTAAAAAGACAAAAGAGCTTTTAGAAAAAAGACTTATATGACACTTATGAAACATTGTTTACAATTTCTGGATTGATGCCTTACAAATGATGGCCCTCCTATTTATACTACTTCCTAAAGGCCAATGTGTAAATAATAATTGCTTCCTAAGTCCCTCAATATTTACAAGTAGGTCCTCTCTTTAAATTTGTACATCTCTAAAGTATTCTAAGACCCTCAAAGACTTGACTACTCTATTCAAGATTCCTCTAAGTGTCTTCAAGATTTTCCTACAACTTTCTAGAGTCTTCTAGGGAGCTTCAAGTGCTATCCACAGTGTTCTAGAGTCTTCTGGAAACCTCCCCAAGACTAGTTTCTTCTCCTTGACTCTAGATTCTTCCCTCTTTTTAATGGTCAAGTGGCGTGTCATGACACTAGGGCCCAGGTGCGACATGGAAAATGAGAAATCTGAAGGTACCTAAACAAGCCTAATAGCATACTTAAGCACATCATTTGTTAAGAAGCACATATCAATCTTTAGCAAAATGTACTAAGGGGTTTTGGGGCTTAGAACACATTCTATGGGTAAAGGGAGTAAGGAAAGTCACCAATTGCTAACATCATCAAGCAACAACATATATGGGGTAGGGACTAAAGGGAAATTTCTTTATATACATAAGTGTTGTACGAGTTAGACGAAACATATTATCCAACAATACCTCTTATCATGAGCCAAACGGGGGCCAAGGCATGTCTGGGGCTCACCCTCAAAAGTAAATAGTAAATGTAGCAATGTCTTAACATAGGTAGAAAGAAATCAGATGTTGCCCTCGTAGTAGTGGATTCACCACAAGTAAAAATATTCACACATCAACTAGACACGTGTAGGTGGATGGGGAAGACCTCTGATTCCTACATAGTTAGATCATGTTGGTAGAAAAGTATGCATTAGTACTTTTTAATTTACTAAGTATGTAGGGTGTCATGCAATAAGGAAATCATATGTCATATTAGTCAAGATTCATAATAGCTAATTAGGTCAATATGGCATGAATGATTAATGCGTTAATTAAAACATGCATGGAAGATAAATCATGATTTCATAACATAGCATATAAATAAGTAGGAGGAGACCTTAACCTACACATAAGACCATGCGAGCTACTATATGAAATTCTGGTGTTGCCTCCACACAAGAAAAGGAGAAGTCTACTTGCTAAGGTAGACTATACTCCACATTGTGGATAACTTGACCTAGTTGGATCCACTAGTGTAAGCCTATTTATGCAAATAATGGTAACCTGTGGTGGCACATAGTTATGAGACTAAGACTTTAGCTAAGGAACCCTTGGATTGAGCCCACACCTTAAGCATCATTCAGTGTTAGGCCTAGTCCCATGAAATACAAAACATAAGCATAATAATGACATGCATAACTTGTAAAGCGTAATAGCATACTAGAGTGGCACATCAATATCCTTAACCCCTTCAAGTGAGAATTTCCTTTAAGAGGTTGTATCATAGCATCAAAGGGCTTCATGATCTTGCTTAACATTAATAGGATTCTTCATGAATTCATAACATACTTGACAACCCATAATCATTCTTGACTTGCATAGTTTGCAATAAAATATTTCATCAACATAAGATGCTTCATCATATAATCTTAGTCAAAACATGGTGGGTTTATGCATAAGGACATAAAATCATGAAATTCCAGAGTATTGGGCATGAATGAAATGTAACATAACCATTTGGAAACCATTCAAACAACCCACCATCGTCATCGTAAAACTCCTGGTTATAGCATCATAAAAATCATTTGGAAATCTAAAAATATTCATATCATTTCATAGTATCATAGGATTAACAACTTAAATATCATTAAAAAAATTCATAGTATCAACCCATTATAGGAGTTCATGCATTGCAAATCAATAATTAAAAAATTCCAACTAAAATCATGCACAATAATAAAAATAGAAAGTACACATAGTGAAATCAACTTTGAAATTGAAATGTTAATTGAAATCCACACATCTTGAGGTCTTGAAGAAAATTGAAGAAGCTTGGGAGAATCTTCAAGCTTGGTCCTTCATGAAAGAATCTTGAAACCCTAGAAACTTTTGGACAATTTGGAGAGGATTTTAGAAGCTTAAAGAATGCTTTTTGGTCAAAAAAATAGTGGAATTTTGAGTATTCTCTGTCACGCCCCAAAAAGAGGGGAGGCGTGACTGGCACTCGATACCACTATTGGCCGGGTAAACCACTAAACATGCTAGTTAACTAGACTAGGGACTAGAAGAAAATTGGCCAGCATAACGTTTTGAAAACTAGCCGAGACCATTTCAGTCATGACCTGGTCAACAACAAATCATGTTCATCAAGATAAGTAAACCAAAACGATAAAGTACTAGCTAGCCAAGAAGGTTGCAACAATATAGGTACGGGCACACACTATACATACATGTCAATCTTATGAATGGACACTGAAAGACACAAAAGAACCAACCCAAAATAACATGCCCACAATATTCTCTAAGAGAACCATTAATACTGCCGGGACAGGGCCCCAACTATACCCAACTGTAAACCAAAAAATTAAGTTTCCTGTGAAAGCTCCAGGAAGAAGTGGAGCTTACCAAATCACAACTGAACTAGGCTCCTAGTGGAGGAATCGATTAGAATCCCTACCTGAACCAGCACGCACGAGATATAATGCAACATCCCCAGGCAATGAGACATCAATATGAATAAACGTGTACTAGTATGTAAGGTAAAATGTAACACCATAAATAAAAGTAGGAAAAAGGGTAATAGAAATACCACTTGTAACCCACACTCAAGTAACCTTATTAGCCAACAATCAATCTCCTAGTGATCAAATATGCATGGTATGCTCGAGTATCACATGTCATGAATACATACATATAGATGCAAATGTATGACATACCCAACCAAATGCTAGCAATGGTGGTCCTTTCCTGTAGCTGACCGGCATAATATGTGTCAACCTTTGGCTATCTATACCATATACATATATATAATCATTTGGGCAAATAGGCCCCATACCTACGATTATAGCTCGAAGTCCATGCATAAGGTGCAATGTATGATATGAATATTGGATGCACATAGTAGGCCATAGCATATATTTTAGCTAATCTTGGCTCATTGGTACACTTATCCTCATAACATCATAATTATTGTCGTAGCATAAACATATGACTCATGGGATCTAACATGTCTTTTGAATAAGTTTGACAAATTAACTCAACATTTAGGATGAGGCCTTAAGTCTGAAAGTGTTCATAAAGGTGCTCTATATAATGCTTATACTTGGTCCCATGTCAATCAGTTAAAAAAAGTATTTAAATAGAATCAAGGGCCTTAGTAGTTTAAATGAAGGGATTACGCTAAACATTATTGGAAACCAACACGTTACTTGTTAAATGCTTCAATTATACTTTTGTATGAAAGAAGGGTTGATTATTAATACTACATTCCCTTTGTAATCTATATTTATTTTGATGGCACTACACCAAAGAGAGAAACACCGCAAACATATGGATAGGTAGCCAGGAAAATTGGCAAAATGATATATAGATATTGAATGCCCAATTTAAGAGAACGAATGGAATTTCAACCTAATACCATTATGAAAATAACTCAGGTGAAATACCAATGCCTTTCAAAGAAGGTCTTTCTAGCACCAGAATAGTAAGATATCACATTTGACGTTTCGGAAAACTTTCTGAATTTCATGCTAAAAAGAGGGACAGAGCTTAGCTTTAACATACCTTCCCAACAGACGTCCCTATTGCCCAAAGATTTTTTTCACGAGAGTTATTCCTTACGTCCTAAGCTTCATAAAAACTATATGTATGCATCCTAAAGACACCAATAAATAGTCCAAAATTTATCATTAATGACCAGATTCAACAAATAGTATTTACGTGAGGAAATGTCTATAAAATTCGTAAAAATGACTGTAAAGGAGCCCCGAGATTATTACCTGTAAACACCAGCTACAAACCAAGAATAAACAGGAGGAACATTCTTTTACAGCCCCAAAACAGCCCCAAGCACAACTAATAGGAGGGGAAACAATTGCAATGCATAGGGCATGCATTTCTAGGCATGAAGACAAATTTTAACAGTAGAAACGCGAAAAACTTACCCAAATCACCTTGCTACCTTGAGGGAACTTTATTTTTTGTTTGGGACGATAGAGAACTAATTTGAGCTTTAAAAAGCTCAAATTAGCCGACATCTAGGTGGGGTGACCCGACCCAACCCATGACTCGATTTCCTAAACTATCATAACTTTTTATTCTGAGGTTAATTTGATGCACGGTTTTGTGAATTGCAACCTAAACTCATAGATATTCAATTTGATAGGTTATGGACCTTCTAAATCCTTATATTTTAGGAGATATGACCTGATACATTTGACTCAAATTTAAGAAAGATTTCTTAAAGAAACTTACGGTAGCTTTGGCCAACCTTTATCTTGCAACTTTTTTGATTCCAAAACTTAATGTATGACTTTAGTCCAGCCAGAAAATTGACAGAGTCGGGTCAAAACACACAAGTCCGCGTCACGGACTGCATGTATCCCAAGAGAAAAACGAGTTACAGGATTTGAAAATGTGAGACTATTAATTATTTGAAAAAGAACTTTTATTCATTCGGTTTTGCAATGAAAAACAGACGGGAGAAAGTAGAGAACACAACCTAGGTTAAATTTGGTTTGTTTTCATCTTTGTATTATTGAATGTTGATTATTGTCAGCTTAATTTTGATGTGGGAACCAACTATGAGTGGCTAGTTCTCCCATATTCTTGGATTGTAGCCCTAGACAATGTGATCTCTTAATTTTGGTTTATGTATGATTGGTTTTATTACTTACTCTTGTGACACTTTTATTTTTACTTCTTAGCCTGATCAACTGAGAGGAAATGGGTTAGTCATTCTGATTTCAAAAGATGTTGGAGTGATTAGAACATAGTGGAACAGGGGGCGTGTCCAAATAGGTCATTAGATTGGTTCATGTAAGGGAGACCTGTGACAACTACCCTTACAGCTCGCTTGGTTCATAATATTGGAAGATAAAATTAAAGCACTTTTGGCAGTCTGTCTATCCCCGCTCAACGATGTAGTTAGGCGGTCATTAAAGGTAGGTCTGCAGAGGCGTGCAACCGTTAGGTAAATTTAACCCTGTGAAATTGTAAGTATAAACCCATATACATGGCCACTGATTGAGAGAAACAGAGTCACCATGGCTACAATCTCGGAATTACCTTTAAGTTGATAAATTGCTATTTCAAACAAATCGAGTCATACATTAAACCATATATTTTAACGTAATTTCTTTCTTTTATAAATCTCATTGATATTTATCGTGGATACCAATTGAGCATAATAACTTAGGCAGAAACCAATAATCTTTAAATCCTTTGGGTTTGATATCCCGACTTCTTTATCAGGGCCACTATATTACTTGGGTTGACCATGTACACTTGCGTGTGCTAGGGAAGCAACAAGTTTTTGGAGCCATTGCCGGGGATTTGAAGTTGAGCTGGTTAATTCTCTGAGTTATTGTGCTTTATTGTGCTCACTGCATTAGATCTTAGTTGTGCCTTTATTTTCAGGCAGTTGAGTACTAAACTGGAGGACCAGGATTCTTACTTTCGACAATCAAAGCTGAGAGCACGTGTCCTATTCCAAACTCCTCCACTGGAACTTATTGAATAGGAGGATCGTGAGAACAACAACATTAACATACATCCTACTCGGAAACCAATGGCTGAAGATAATCCTCGTGCACCGGCAGTGCCTCCGGCACCTGCAATACCTCGCCCAGTGAGGGATGTGGCAATTCCGCAGACTACTAATGTGACGAGATATTTCTTGAAACCGGAGCTTGGAGGTTAGTGGGAACTAAAACAAAACATGGTTCAACTGCTACACTACACTAGACAATTCACCGGGCTGCCGCACGAAGACCCACAGGTCCATCTTCAGAACTTCCTAGAGATTGCTGATACTTTCATTCCTGCAGGGGTGAATATGGACTATGTGGGAATGACCCTGTTCCCCTTCTCGTTGTTGGGGGGCTCCCGGAGGTAGTTGTAGATAGAACCACCGAACTCTATCACATCATGGGATGATCTGGCTCGCAAGTTCCTCACCCGCTTCTTCTTATCTGGAAAGACTGCAAAAACTCAGGAGTGAAATCTTGAGCTTCAAGCAAAAGCTTGAGGAGAATATATATCAAGCTTGGGACAGGTTCAAAACTTTGCTTATTAATTGCCCTCATCATTGCCAAGCTAATAAAGTGTTGGTACATACCTTCATAGAAGGTCTGGGACCAAACACAAAGATTCTTCTTGATTCGGCTGCAGGCGGTCAGGCATTTAGAAAGAAGTATGATGAGTTGTTTGCCCTGCTGAACAGGATAGCACAGGGAAATCTTAAATGGAATGGAGGATTAAGCAGGCCGGTAGTCCAGAGGCAAGCCGGTATGCTAGAAATTGATGCCATAACTGCTTTGCAAGCGCAGATGTCCGCCATGCAAAATATGATAACTACTCAGTTCAACAACTTTGCATTAGGACAGTAACAACAGGCGTAGGCAAGTGTAGGGTAGTAACCAACCCTAGTGAATGTAGTGCAGCAAGAACAACCTGGGTGGTGTGATGCTTGCGGTGGAGGAGATCATACTACTAAGTCTTATGGGGCTAATCCTGAAGCAGTGAACGCTGTGGGGAATGCTAATAGAGGGGGTTATCAAGGCTATGGTAACTCATACAACCCGAATCGGAGGAACCACCCAACTTCTCTTGGGGAGGTCAATAGCCGAATCAGGGGACATTTCAGCAGAGACCACAGGGTAATAATGTATATTACAATCAGCAAGCACAACAACCTGCCAAATAGGCTAACCCCAATAATATGACCGATAGTGAGGTACTGAGGCAAATTCTGGCGAACCAGAATATGCAAGAAGAGGAAATTCAGAGGAACAAGAAAGATCTTCAAAACTTGGAAAGGCAGTTGGGGCAGCTGGCCGGAAACATGAATTCCAGACCCCAAGGGGGCCTACCAAGTTACATTGACCCTAACCTAAAATAGGTTAATGTAGTCAGTACAAGGAGCGGACGACCCCTTAGGGAAGCAGTCCCTAAGAAGAGGGGCGATGCTGAATCAGGCACTGCACAAAGTGATAAGGCCGGCACGTCAACTCTAGCTTTGGAAGACATCACCCCAGTCGCGAAACCACCTCCTCCATTTCCACAGAAGTTTAAGAAGAAGAAGGAGGATGACTGTTTTCAGAAGTTCATTGGGCTGTTGAAACAGATACATATTAACTTACCACTGATTGATGTCTTGCAGGGAATTCCAAAATATGTTAAATAAGTGAAGGACATCGTGGCAAATAAAAGCAAGTTAGTTGAGTATGAGATTGTAGCACTCACCGAGACTTACAGCTCCAAGATCTTGAATGGATCCAAACTACCAACAAAAATGAAAGATCTGGGGAGTTTTACTGTGAAGGTGATGATAGGTGGTCGTGTGAATGCAAAAGGTTTATGTGATCTAGGCGCAAACATTAATATAATGCCTTAGCTTCATGTTCACGAAGTTGGGCCTGGGGAGCCCAAAACCAACCACCATTGTCATACAACTAGCGGATCGTTCAGTGGCGAGGCCAGACAGGGTGATTGAGGATGTTCTAGTCCAAGTGGGATCACTCATCTTCCCAGTGGACTTTGTCATCCTAGACTTTGAACCAGATCCTTAGGTCCCATTCATTCTTGGTCTTCCATTTTTAGCGACAGGTGGGGCACTGATAGATGTAGCAACAGGGAAGCTCACCATGCGAGATCATCATAAAGTGGAAGTGTTTGACGTGTACAAAGCTATGAAGCTCCGTGCAGCCTATGAGGACCTAGGAGCTATCACCGTGCTAGACACGGCAGCGACATTAATCCAGGCAGAGATAACAGACCCACTGACTAGAGTTCTATTGGACCAAGGGTTAGTGGATGATGCAAAAGCCAGAGAAATAGAAAGTGTGCTAAATGGCCACAATGTCAGCATGCTAAAGAAAGAAGCAGAGCCGTTAAACAGAGTGCTGGGACCTCCCCTTAAACCTTCAATTGAAGAAGCACCTAAACTGGAACTGAAGCCACTGCCCTCGCACCTCAGGTATGTATTCCTTGGCGAGAATGAAACGTTACCTATAATCTTGTCTATGTCATTGACTGCAGCCCAGGTAGAAGCAGCAGTAACGGTGCTAAGGCGAAGAAAGAAAGCTATGGGATGGTAGACGTCAGATATTTAGGGCATCAATCCATCCCTATGCATGCATAGGATATACATAAGCCAGTGGCCCAACCACAGAGGAGGCTAAATCCAATTATGAAGGAAGTGGTAAAGAAAGAGGTAATCAAGTGGTTAGACGCAGGAATCATCTTCCCCATACCTGACAGCAAATGGGTGAGCCCGGTACAATGTGTACCCAAGAAAGGGGAGATGACAGTCGTCACTAATGACAAAAATGAGTTGATTCCAACCAGAACGATGACAGGGTGGCGCATCTGCATGGATTACAGGAGATTGAATGATGCCACCTGTAAGGACCACTATCCGGTGCCTTTCATTGATCAGATGTTGGACAGGTTGGCTGAACAAGAGTACTACTGTTTCCTGGATGGATACTTTGGTTACAATCAGATCACCATCGCCCCTGAAGGCCAGGAAAAGACTACTTTCACATGCCCATATGACACTTATGCCTCCAAGCGCATGCCCTTTAGATTGTGCAATGCCCCTGCCACCTTCCAAAGGTGCATGATGGCTATATTCCACGACATGGTAGAAGACATAGTGGAGGTGTTCATGGATGACTTCTCAGTGTTTGGGGAGTTGTTTGAAACATGCTTGCAGAATCTAGACAGAGTTCTAGCACGCTGTGAAGAAACTAATCTGGTCCTTAACCGGGACAAGTGCCATTTCCTTGTGAAAGAAGGAATAGTTTTGGGGCATAAGGTTTCAAAGCGCGGTCTTGAAGTAGACAAGGCAAAGATAGAGGCAATAGAGAAGCTACCACCTCCTGTGTCAGTAAAAGGAGTCCGGAGCTTTCTGGGTCATGCGGGGTTCTACCGAAGATTCATAAAGGACTTCTTCAAAATTGCCAAGCCATTCTCCACCCTTCTGGAGAAAGAGGTACACTTTAACTTTGATGCTTCTTGTTTGCAGGCATATGAACTATTGAAGAAGAAGTTAGTCGAGGCCCCAATACTAACAACACCAGATTGGGAGCTCCTACTCGAGCTAATGTGCGATGCGAGTGACAAAGCTATGGGTGCAGTGTTGGGGAAACGCCGAGACAAGGTGTTCCATGCCATTTACTATGCCAGTAAAACACTAGATGCAGCATAGTATAAATACACCATGACTAACAAGAAAATGCTGGCATTGGTGTATGCATTTGACAAGTTCAGATTGTATTTAGTGGGCACCAAGGTCGTAGTATTTACCGACCATGCAGTGGTGGCGGTATTTGTTCAATAAGAAGGAAGCAAATTCCAAGTTGATTCGATGGATCCTGTTACTTCAAGAGTTCAACATTGAGATAAAGGATCAAAAGGGGTATTAAAACCAGATCACTGATCATCTGTCCCGCCTGGAAAGTGATGCTCACATAGGGGAACAATTGCAGATAAAAGAAGAGTTCCTAGATGAGCAGTTGATGGCTTTAGAAGTGGAGGAACTACCATGGTATGTAGATATTGTCAGCTACTTGGTAAGTGGGGTGTTCCCTCCTGGGGCGACTTATCAACAACGCAAGCGTCTGGCTCATGATTCAAAAGCTTTCATATGGGATGAGCCATATCTGTTTAAACAATGGCCTGCCAGAATGGTGAGAAGATGCGTGCCTGATGCAGAAATGCAAAAGATTTTAGGAAGGTGTCATGCTTCTCTCAATGGCGGTCACCACGGCGGTGAACGAACAACTCCTAAGGTTCTACAAACCGGGTTCTTCTGGCCCACATTATTTAGAGATGCCGTGCAATTTGTGAGGACATGTAAGGCATGTCAGAAAACGAGCACCATCTCCAAGAGACATGAGATGCCCCTTAACAACATCCTGGAGGTGGAGACTTTTTATGTATGGGGGATAGATTTCATGGGGCCATTTCCACCATCATTTGGTAACCAGTACATGCTGGTCGCAGTAGACTATGTCTCTAAATAGGTGGAAGCAGCAACATTGCCCACAAATGACCCAAAGGTGGTGAGCAAGTTTCTCAGGAAGCATATGTTCACTAGATTTGGAACTCCAAGGGCCATCATTAGTGATGGAGGTACTCATTTCATTAACCAAATGGTGAAGAATCTACTGGCTAAGTGTGGAGTGCAACATAAAGTGGCCACTGCATACCACCCACAGACGAGTGGGCAAGTGGAGGTGTCAAATAGAGAGGTGAAGCAGATACTGCAAAAGACCGTGAATACCACAAGGAAGGATTGGGCGATCAAACTTGATGAAGCCTTGTAGGCATACCGGACAGCGTACAAGACACCGATTAGGCACATCCCCCTATCGGTTAATATATGGTAAGGCATGTCACCTCCCAGTGGAATTGGAGCATTAAACATACTGGGTAATCAAGAGGCTAAATCTCGATCCTGAGCTCGCAGCAAAGAAAAGGTTGGAGCAACTTGTGGAGTTGGATGAATTTCGGCTTCATGCATATGAGAACGCAAAATTGTACAAGGAGAAGACCAAGAGATGGCATGACTATCGTATGATACCATGAGCCTTCGAACCGGGTCAGCAGGTACTTCTCTTTAACTCACGCTTAAAATGGTTTCCAGGTAAGCTGCGGTCAAAGTGGAGTGGACTGTACACAGTGGTGAATGTCACACAACACGGAGCTGTGGAGCTCAAAAGTACATCATCAGACCAAACTTTTTTGGTTAATGGGCAGCGTGTCAAGCATTACTATGGTGCTGACACAAATAGAGAAGAAGAGGTCATTGATTTGGCCAATGACGAGTGAGTGATGCTGCGTCGTGTCGCGACGGTAAATCTGGCGCTGCGTGGGTGGCAACCCGTGGTAAGGTATGGTTTAAACATATATATATATATATTAAAAAAATAATAATAAAAAAACCAGAATAGGCAACAAGTGGTTGTCCGCGATGCATACGCGTCGCGGACACATCGCCTACAGTGCTCATCCCGGGGCTGAAATGATCATCATCAATTCCTTGTAATCCGTCGTTCAATATTGAAATTTCTATGTTTGGATTAACTAGTGTTGATGTTTTGCAGCTATTGGCATTGTTCGGGAATTTTTGGGGCCCATAGCTAAAATTCCAAAACCTTTTGGGCCCCAAAATAGTGACCTTCCACGACAGGACCGCGTCGTGGAGGTGTTGTGGACCTGCACTTGTAGGGACTATTCACAGTGAAGAAAATGCGTCGTCGATTTTGGTCGACCGGGGAGTTATTTTGTGAGTTATATTACTTGAACTAACATGTGTTAATGTTTTGAAGGATTTGCAGGTGTTCGGTGAATATTTCGGGGCCCGTAGCTAAAAATCCAAAATTTTTGGGCCCCAAAACAGTGACCCTCCGCGACAGGACCGCGTAGCGTAATTACACTTGTGGGATTATTTTGGGTAAAAAAATGCATCATCGATCTATTTTCAAATTCGTGAGTTGTTTTTGTCATTTGATTGGCTGAAATAACATATCTTACTGTTTTGAAGCTTAATCTATTGTTCAAGAAATTTTTTGGGGCCTGTAGCTAAAAATTCAAAAAAAAATTGGCCCCGAAATAGTGACTGTCCGCGACCGTAACGCGTTGCGGTTACATCGCGTACCAGCTATGCCTTTAAGGCCTAGGTAAGTATATTAATAAGGCATTTTCTGCGATGGCTCCACATTGCACTTGCGTCGCGGACCCGTGTACTTCGAGCCTCGATTTTCGCATGGACCCACCCCTATATAAACCCCTTCGTTTTTAGGGTTTTCTTTCCCACTTCCCACTTGATTTTCAGCCCTATTCTCTCTAAATTCATAGTTTCCCCCCTACTCCTCAAGTTCAAACATCTACGCGACGCCTACTCATCTCACCATCATTCTATGCAACTCAAGTAAGTGTTTTCATTCTACATGTCGTTCTGGTCTTGTGTTGTGCATGATTATTGCTTCTTTGGATACATTAGAGTAGGGGATCAGTATAGTAGGATCTTAATATCATGATGGGGTCATCTCATGCGTAGGATAGTGATAGGTGTTGAATTTGTGGTAAAATTTTATGGTGATGGTTGTTTTTTGTGAATATTCTTGTGTGGTGAAAACCCTAGGCTGCAAAAATTGGGCGAAATTTGCTATAACTATTGGGGAAGTGTTCTTTTGGGTTAGACTACCATGATTTGTAGAAATTCTCTAAGTGTGGGTGGTTTGTCACTCATTTTGCTCATAGTTTGGGCCTATGGGTTGTATACAGGATAACATGATTGCTGAGATTGACCTAGCTTATTCATTGTGGGAGGGATCAGTGGTGTCGTGTTCCACCAGTGAAGTGGAGAGGTCTGAATATCCTCTTCACCCGATGTAGATTGGTCTAAGTGTAGGGTCAGGATAACCTAGGCCTGCACACGGTCCCCCATTGCGCTATCTTTGAGAGACTGAGCTTGTTTTGCTGTAGGTATTAATGGCTTCCAAGGTAAGAAGAACAGGGCAAACCAGTGGAGTAGGAGCCTTGAGCAGTCGAAGGAGAACTAGTGTTGTCCCAGTGGTACCCTGAACCCCTGAGCACAGAGGCCAACGACCTCATTTTGGGCTCCGTGCAGTGGATAGAGAGGGGCAGAGGTGGTACTGGGCTCATAACGAGACCAAGTACTTCCCGGATATTCCTATTGATGCGGACTCCTTGGCTCGAGTTCCCCCAAATTTATCAAAGGTGCATGGAATACCACCTCATGTTCCTCTTCAACGATCCCCTACCGTGCAACCTTAGCATGGTCAGGGAATTCTACGCCAACATGAAGAAGGAACCTCACAAACAGGTGGTCATTGTGCGAGGAGTGGAAGTCAACATAGGCCCTCTTGCCATCAATGGCATTCTGGGCACTCCAGATGTTCCCGTCGGTGCTTTCAATGATTTGTAGATGCAGCCCCCATACCGTCTCATCCAGCACACACTTGCGGGAGTAAACTCCATAGTAAGGTGGATAAGGCATGCAGGCCGAGGATACGACTAAAGCTTCCCCTTTTCCCACATGAATCGGGAAGCTCGAGTTTGGGTCAAAATAGTGATGCATTCCTTCTTTTGAGGGCAACACTTCACTACCATGACGCGAGATAGGACTTGCGTGGTGTATGCCCTCATGACGGGCATGAAGCTTAACTTTGGGGCTATTCTAAAGTCCACCATGAGGAAGGCTAGAGTCCATCGTGGTTGTAGGTACGCTTTTGGGGGCCTCATAACTAAATTGTGCAATTGTGCAGGTGTCCCCACCGAAGAGCTGGATTACTGGCCCCACATTGATGCCCCACACTATAATGTCACCAGCATTAAGGGGCCTGAGGAGGTTACGGGGCCAATCCTCACCACTGCTGAGCGCAACCACAGGGATGAGCTCATTATGGCATGCATGTATGGGCTAGAGATGCTGAGGCACAGGGCGGGCAGTCGCCTGTCTACGCAGCAAGAGCTGGACAAAGTTGCCACCCGGTACCCTCTCAACGCCCTTGCTAATGCTATGCTGGGCATCGGGCCTACCTTTGTGAAGCCCGTTGATGATGACATCCCCACGGACGCAGAGGACGTACTGATTGCATCCGACACAGAGGAGGATGATATTGAGGATGAGGTCCCAGTTGCCACAGGAGGGGAGCTAATCTTGCCCGGCCCGGATGAGTAAGAGCAAACTGGATTCAAAGCAGGTTTTGTATGATCAACACTAAGGGCAGTGCTGAGACTAATTGTGGTTGGATAGCAGTGATATTACTGACTATGTGCATTTTATTTTACATATTCATTCGGCTTGTATAATTCAGACGTTTTCTTTTTCCTTTTCTTGCCTAGTTGTCTGTCTATTATTTCTTTCTTGATTATTAGTTGCGCTGTTCATGTTCAGACAACTGTTCTCTAGTATTGCTTATTAATGTTTAGCTTATTACAACATGTTAGCTTAGAGATGTGATTGCGTGGCAATTCAGTTCTTAAATAGTGTGTCAGCAGTGATACAATCAAGCAGGATATGACGGTCGTGTAAATCAAAGTAACTCAATCACTAAGAGGCCTGAAAAGTAATACTTGATTCTAGCACTTCGGAATAAAATGATGTAATAAAGAGTGGTGAGCTGAATTATTGCTAGAGTGTATAAGTATGAATTGTATAAGTCTGTGTTGCAATAGTTGCTAGAACTTGCCCGGTATGTAGAATGAACTTAGTAGGAGTCGAATTTGAAGGAAAGGATCGAGGCATTTCTTTGGTAGCCCATTAAGCCTTCAATAGTTTATCCACCTAACGTTATCTCCCTAGTCAGCCCTTTTGATTTCCTTTGGTTAGCCATGTGTTAAGCCTACCCATCCTTTCGATCTCAACCCATGTTGAACCTGATCCCCAAGCGCTGTAGCATAATAGTCTAAGGATAGGAAAGCTTAAATAGATATCTCAGGGAATAAGAAACAGAAAAATGGCTTGAAAACAGTGGTGATCCGTGACATCTCCGCGTCGCGGACTCATCACGCTTGGAAATAGTGGCTGTCCGCAATGTCTTTGCATCGCGGACCCATCGCGAACAAAAAAAATAAAATAAAAAAGAGAGAGAAAAGCAAAAGAAAAGGGGGCTATAATAGTGAGAGAACAATGCAACATGTGAATAACTATTTTGAGCGGAGTGTTGGATTATGTAATCTTTGTTGTGAAATGTAGTGTTAAGCTAGGAGCGCTTGGGAATTGAGCCATGTTACTCATATCCCATAAAATGTATCCCACCAGCCCTTAGCCGACATTACAACCACACAAAAGACCTTAGTGATCCTTCAAGCAGACTACTACTAGCTCGCATTTGTACATTAAAGGCAAGCCTATAGGAACTAGACTTAATACAAGACATCAATTGGGAGAGAGAGTTGATTGAGTACCCCTAATCTTGTTTGTGGTTTCTCTTCTGTTCTCTAAATTCTGATGGGTGCGCATGGGTAATTCTTTTGGTGAGGGCACATACTCAAGTAAGGTTAGCAACCAGATGATAATGTTAACTAAATTCCTACATGATTTCACGGTTAAGCGTGAAGGATTAGATGAAAGGGATACTATCAGGTCCACTAAGGTTTTGATTCTTTGGTGCATGCGACCTGTTCATATCATTTGTTTGGGGGGTACACATTGCCTAGTGAGTCTCATGCATAGGTGTTGCAATTGCCCGAGGACAGACAAATCTCTAAGTGTGGGGTGGTGATCTTAGGCGTATTTATACGCCTAGTTAGCCAAATAGACCCATAAATTGAGCTAAATCAGAGGGTAAAAATAGAGAGAACAGCTGCTTTTAGTAGGATTGTTGTTATTTTTCTAATTTGGGGGTCAAGTACTCCGTGTGGATGTATTTTGAAAAAGAACCTTTATTCATTCGGTTTTGCAACGAAAAACAGTCAGGAGAAAGTAGAGAACACAACCTAGGTTAAATTTGCTTTGTTTTCATCTTTGTATTCTTGAATGTTGATTATTGTCAGCTTAATTGTGATGTGGGAATCAACAATGAGTGGCTAGTTCTCGCATATTCTGGGATTGTAGCCCTAGACAATGTGATCTCTTAATTTTGTTTTATGTATGATTGGTTTTATTACTTACTCTTATGACACTTTTATTTATACTTCTTAGCCTGATCAACTGGGGAGGAAATGGGTTAGTCATTCTGAATTCGGAAGATATTAGAGTGATTAGAACATAATGGAATAGGGGGCGTGTCCAACTAGGTCATTAGATTGGTTCGTGTAAGGGAGACCTATGACAACTACCCTTACACTTCGCTTGGTTCATAATACATGAAGATAAAATTAAAGCACTTTTGGTGGTCTGTCTATCCCTGCTCAACGATGTAGTTAGGCAGTCAGTAAAGGTAGGCCTGCAGAAGCATGCAACCCTGTTAGGTAAATTTAACCCTGTGAACTAGTAAGTATAAACCCATATACATGAACACTGATTGAGAGACACAGAGTCGCCATGGCTACAATCTCGGAATTACCTTTAAGTTGATAAATTACTATTTCAAACAAATCGAGTCGTACATTAAACCATAGATTTTAGACGTAATTTCTTTCTTTTATAAATCTTACTGATATTTATCATGGATACAAATTGAGCATAATAACTTAGGCAGAAACCAATAATCTTTAAATCCTTTGGGTTTGATATCCCGGCCTCTTTGTCAGGGCCACTATATTACTTGGGTTGGCCACGTACACTTGCGTGTGCTAGGGAAGCAACATAGTTATTAGCTTTCTAGCCTACCCATGAGTAATTTACAACGAGATTCAATAAGTAGTACTCATTCGTTGGACATATATTCAACTATGCACACCCTTGACATAACTCCATTCATTAATTACATCTTATTTATTTAGGTCTACGAACTTGTGATAATTTAGTATAATTCAAAATTATTTCTTAAAGCACTTACAATCAACTAGTTCAAGTAATTACTTCGAGGCAAGAGTCTAACATACCAATTCCAGTGGGATTGACCCCAGCTTTTATGAAGTTGGGTTTATATTGCTAATGGCCGCCTAATCTTTCTATTTTAGAGGGGTAGTCTGTGCGTCACCAAAAATGGCACCATTGCCAAGGATTGACATTTGATTCTTACATAGAAGTTTTATTTTAAACCTTTTTAGTAATTTTTGCTTTTAATTTTTCTTTGTGTATTTGTGTTCTATTCAGCTGCTAATTGAGGAAAACAAGGAGCTGTTGCTAATGATGTAGGAATGATGCATGAAAGATATCATAATGAGGATCCATATGTTGTGAATATGGGTCAGACAAGTGCAATATTCTTACCTTCTTTAGGTGAAAACTCAAACTTCCATATGACAAGTCGAATTCTCCAATTACTCCAATTTGAATTGGCTCATAAAGATCCCCATGAACATTTGAGGAATTTTGTGAATGTACACGAGTTGTTCACTTTTCTGAATATCACACAACAGGCTATTTGATTATGGGTGTTCTTTTATTTACTAATTGGAGAAGCATCTCATTGGTTGTTGGAACTTCCTCTGGACTCTATTATCTCTTGGAAAGAATTAACTGAAGCTTTCTTGAAAGATTCTTTATGGCATCTAGAATGCTCCAAGTTTGAGATGAAATTATGAATTATCAAAATCGTGATGACGAGCCTTTGGACGAAATGTGGATTCATTGTCAAAAGACTTTGTTGCGTTGTCCCGATCTTGGTCTTCTAGATAAGGTGTTGTTGCAAGTATTCTATAGAAGTCTTAATAATGGTAACAAAGTGGCAGTTGATCAACTTGTGGGTAATGGTATTTTGAGACAACCATTTGTGGTAGTTTTAGCTTTGCTAGATCATATGGAAAAAATAAACTGATCTTGTAACATAAGGAAAGAAAGTTATTTCAGCATCTTTAGTTGAGACTAAGGAAATGATTCAAAAAGATCTAGAATAAGATGAAAACAAGGCACGAATGATGACTCAAGTTTATCTTATTACTAAGCATGTGATGGGACCTCCTTGAAGTGGAAGCCATAGAAGTAGGAATATTTTGGTGCTATTGTAAATGATGCGGATGCTAATTTTGGGGTGCTTTATAATTAAGAAATCCAATGTGTTACTAATTACAATGGGGGTTCTCAACCGACCTTTCAATGGTAGACTTATTACTTCGTATGATTGTGAGATTGAGAAAAAAATACATTCCACCTCATGATCATTTCAAGCCAAAGAATCCTATTTCTCATCCAAATACATATCGAACCAAGGACATGCTTGCTGAAATTCTCAGTAAAATTGAGGGGACTGATAAAGTTATAAGGAGATGAAGTTGGAATTCTCAGCTTTGAATCAAATCTTAACTTCTCATTTAGCTTCCATTAAGCAATTGGAGACATAATTGAGCAACATAGAATAACACTCCTCAATGCATGGATATCGCCACTAGAAGTGGTAAAGTAGTTTGGGATATGCCTCCTAGTATTAATATGGTTGTAGGTGGTAATGCTAAAGCTCCAATTGTCAATAATGACGAAATTGATGATGTCAAAGAGGTTAAAAATGTATTTTTCCTACTCTTGGAAATCCTAGGAGTAATTGATCATAAAAAGGGAAAAGGGTCAAAAAGTTCTAGCAAATTTACCCCTTTCGGTGCTCGCAAATTTACTACTCCAAAAGCCATGATTAATCTATCGTTTCCACAAAGATTAGAAAAAGTAAATGAAGAAGCAATGTTGTAAAAAACATTTTCTATGTTCAAGAACATAACAATGAATATTCCCTTGGTGAATGGACTTTTGCAAATGCCGAGATACGCAAGTTTATGAGAGAATTAGTTATTAAGAAGCGGAACCATGAATTTGAAACCATTGAGGTTTCTCACCATTGTAGTACAATTATATTGGTCAATTTGGTGTCCAAGAAGGAAGATCCTGGGGCATTTACAATTCCTAGCACAATTAGGTATACACATTTGAACGAGCATTATGTGATCTAGGGGAAAGCATTAATTTGATGCCTTTTGCAATTTTTAAATAAATTGGTTTGAGTGCTCCTTCATTGATGACTATAAGGTTTTTGATGGTTGATCGTTCTATTAAAAAGTAGGTAGGTAACTTGCTGATCGTTCTATTTAAAAGTAGGTAGGTAACTTGTATGATGTGTTGGTGAAGATGGATAAATTTATCTTTCTAGTCGATTTTGTGATGCTTGAATGTAAGGTAGATGATGAAATTCCAATCATATTGGGAAGACCATATTTAGCCACCGATAGAGCATTAGTGGATGTTGAAAGTGGCAAATTGAAGTCAAGATTCAATGAGGAAGATGTCATTTTTAATGTTTGTAAGTCCACAAAGCAACGAAAAGCGTGACAATTTGTGTCTTATGTTGATGTGATAGAAGATACAGTCTTGAATATTGAAGAAGTGTTGAGTCCTGGTGAGTCTCTGGTAGCTGTGTTATTGAGAGGGTGATATGATTGTAGACTATGATAAGGTAGTAGTATCCCTTAATGGGATGGGATCATGTTCATATTGCAAAAATCCCAAGAAGCTTGATCTTGACTTGAAAAATAGGGAAATTCAACCAGCGAATAAAAACCTTGGAAGCTTGAACTAAAGGCACATCCCTCTCACTTGTAGTATGTATTTCTTGGTAGTGGTGAGACAATACCTATTATTTGTGTAGCTAATGCTTTACCACCAAGTAGAGGCAGTAGTAAGTGTGTTGTCAAAGTTTATCAAAGCAATTGGGTGGACAATAGTAGACATTACTGGAATCCCTCTAGAGATTTTTTCTCACAAGATTACTTTCGTTAAAGATTGGAAGCCTACTATTGAAAATCAAAGATAGCTCAGCCTTCCAATATACGATGTAGTGTAAAAGGAGATAATTAAGTGCTGGATGCCGGAGTGATATATCCTCTTTTTGATAGTAGGTGGGTAAGTCTGGTACAATGTGTACCAATGAAAGAAGGAGTGACTATGGTGGAAAATAAGAAGGATCAACTCATCTCCATACGGACAGTAATGGGTTGGCGTGTTTGCATGGATTATCGACGTTTAAATTCACGGATGAAAAAAGATCATCTTCCAATGCTGTTCATGGATCAATGTTGGGTCGACTTACTAGTAGAGGTTTGTATTATTTCTTTGATGGATATTCGGGGTATAATCAAATCCCCATTGCCGCTGAGGATCATGAAAAGACTACTTTCACGTATCTCTATGGCATGTTTGATTTCAAAAGAATGCCTTTCTGGTTGTGTAATGCACTAGCGACTTTTCAAAGGTATATGCTTTGCATTATCGCTGACATGTTTGAGGATTCCACAGAAATATTCATGGATGATTTTTCGATCGTAGGTGATACATTTGAAGGTTGTTTGATTCAATTGGAGAGAGTGTTGCAACATAGTGTTGAAACTTTCTTGGTCTTAAAATGGGAGAGATACCATTTTATGGTCAAGAAAGTAATTGTGATTGGCCATAAAATTTATAGGAATGACTTACAAGTGGATCAAGAATAAATTAATGTCATTGTCAAACTCCCTCTTCTGATCACAATCAAGGGAGTAAGGAGTTTTGTTGGCCATGTGGGATTCTATAGAAGATTCATCAAATATATTGGCCATCAATACTCGCAATGCCAAGGGATTTGAGACATGACATTATTTTCAAAACAACTTTTCATCATGCTTGGGGTTTTGTCAAATCACAAAGAATTATGAGAATTGATCAAACACACATATACCACCTAATCAAGCCCAATTAAAGGTGAAAAAATTATACTAATTATTACAACCTAAAAGGATATTTACAAACCAACCAAACTAAAAGAGTGTCTAAAATATACACCACACACTCTAAAAATAGTAATACACAAATATCCATAAGACTAATGTACTCACCTCCACCCTCCCCCTTAAAAAAAGAAAAGAAAACATTATCCTCAATGTACAAGAACAATATATCAAATAAGCAAAAATAGGAATGAGTTTAAGAGTGCCCCTGATTATTCAACCAGTGGTGGATAAGAAACCGAGGGTGAAGCAATGGGTGCATTAGTATAAGACTTGGGAGTAGCTCAAATGTCACGACCTAAACATATGGCTTAGACGTGACACAATGAATGGGAAATCGGAACTCCAAATAAGCCTCTTAAGCATACATAACAGATCCTTTGTTGCGAAAGTGTAAATGATCAATAAAGAAGTAACAAACAATTCTAGGGGAAGCGGGACTTTGGACTTATGCTATGGGATGTTATTAGGAATTGAATTAGATATGGTGGGTAAGTAAGACTCACGCTATGGGGAAATAAGGACTTGGGACATCCATCACAACAACACGATAGGAAAATTACATATAGAGGGATCATGGGACTAAGGGAACTCTCTCAATAATTACACAAACAAAAAGAGTCAAGCTCACATGTACATAGCATAATCATATCCAACAAAATGTCTAATCATCAAAAGAACGGGGCCCAAGACATCTCCTGTGCTCACCCTCAAAATATCATATCTAAAAGTAGATAAGTCTTAGTAAAAGCACGAATTCAACAGGATATTGTCCCCTGAAGTGGAGAAATCACCAATGGAAAATCTTTGCTCAACCCATCTAGCCACGTGGAAGAAGGGGATGCAAAGGAGCTCCAGTCCCTACATGGTTCGATCATGTAGGCAAAAATATGCGTTAGTACTTGGAATGTACTATATATGTGGAATGCATGCAAAAAAGAATATATACCATGATTAAACAATATGCATAATTGTAAATCATCGGATATAAGTTCAATATTACATATATTCTCAATACTGTGATTAAAGTATGCATGAGTAATCATCATGTCACATAACATATCACACATCTATGGGAACGGACCATAACTAACATATATGACCAAGCCAACTACAACTTAGAATCTCGATGTTCACTCCACACTAAAAAAGGAGTGGTCTACTTTGCTAAGGTCCAAGCCTTTACCTTATAGGAACCTCCTAATTTTTGATAAATGCTCCATAAACAACATACGGGAACTCCACCTTTTTCGGTTCGGCTTACTTTAACAACCTTACGAGAATACCACCCTTTTTGGTAATCAATTAACATGTGCGTACGGGAACTCCACCATTTTGGCCAATCATATAATCCTAGCTATATGGATCCATTAGCTAATTCACAAAGCTATGGTGACAACATAATTATGGGACAATGGTTGTTTACCAAGGTCCTCTCGGTGCTAGGTCATAATTTCAAGAATTACTCAAATCATACTCATAGCTATAATATGCTATGCATCATAATATCATAAAAATTTGATGGAGTAGCTCATCAAAACCAAAGCTTCATATATCAAAATATAGGGCTTTACAACTTTCATAACTTTCATGACATTCATAATACTCTCACATTTCATAATATGCTTGATAACCCTAATTCGTATCATTCATAATTTGCATTCTTTCCATACAGCCCTAAACATCATAGAAGCTTTGCATAGATCTTATTTCAAAGCCGTGGTGGGTATACAGAGATAACTCAAAATGATGGAAATCATGAGTAAATTCCATGAGAGTTCCAAAATGGAATCACTTATTCATTATTCAAAGAACCCACCAAAACATAGTAAAGACTAGGTTAGGGCATCATTAAACCCTCATATAAATCATTGATTTCACATTATATTTGACTTTGTAAAGATCCATAATGATAAACCAACATAAAATACTTCATATTATCTTCATGTAAAAGAGTTCATAAATCATCATGCATTGCTATAACTTGAGAAACTATAAAGGAGAAGAGGAATAGTTGAGCTTGTGGAGGAAGGCCCTCCACAATCAAAACCACACATAACTTTATGTGATTCTAATGGAGGACATTGGATTTGGAGGAGAAGAATTCGAAACCCTAGCTTGGTCCTCTTTCTTGAAACCTTGGGGGAAATCTTGGGAGTGCTTTGGGGACTTAGATATTTTTTAATTGGGTGGAATGGAGTGAAGTAGGGTGGTGAGGGATGATAAGGATCTCTTGAGGGTCAAAATGACATAGTATAAGCATTAGAAAATAAGGAAGGTTGAATTTTTCCCTTTTTAAAATTCTGCTAGATAGGAGCACAAGTCCCCATTTACGGGCCATGGTCCAACTTACAGGTCGTAGATAAGGTTCTCGCCTGATGCCATTTTAGACTCTAAGAAATTTTTCTCTTAATTGCATTCTATGACCTAACTTATGGCTCATAAGTCACTTTATGGGTCATATGATAAGTTGTATACCTAACTTTAGAAATCATCATTTTTACCAAGTCTGACCTTCAACCCACAAGCATCACTTATGGCCCTGGAACTACTTGTGGCTTGTAAAACCCCTCGTAATAACTGATACTTAAAAATTTTCCAAAACTCATTTCTTACACTTTTCATACTTTTCACTTGTGGGGCCTTACAATATCTCCCTCTTGGGAAGATTCATCCCTAAATATTGTTAAGGCAAGCTCTAAAGAATGGAATACATGCATCATATTCCAAATGTTACATATGTACCATGATAATCTTTAAATCATGCTTCAAACAACATTCACAATGCAACCTCAAAGTCATATAACCATGCATAGATGACATGAAAAAAGACATGCAAGGAAAGGAGGCTCTTAATTAGGATATTTCATAGTACTTCAAGCTTAATTAGGATATTTCATAGTACTTCAAGCTTAATTAGGATATTTCATATCACTTTTTTAATTCCGCTTTGGCTTCCCAAGTTGCACTTTCAACTCGTTGGTTCTTCCAAAGCAACTTAATGGAGGATCATTTTTATTCCTCATCCGCTTCACTTGCCTATCCAGTATTTCTTCCAGGACTTCCTCATAAGTCAAGTTCTCACCAACCTTCACCACTTCCATGGACACAATGAAATTAGGGTCTCCAATACACTTTCTCAACGTGGAGATATGGAAGACCGGATGAATCATACTCATTTCATGGGAATTTCTAATTCATATGCAACTTTACCAACACACCTCAAAATCTAGTAAGGCCCTACACATCTAGGGATTAATTTTCCTTTCTTCCCAAAATGATCCACACCTTCATTGGTGAAACCTGCACGTGCACCCAATCATCAACTTCAAATTCAAGGTCTCTTCTTCTAGTGTTGGCATAGGACTTTTCCAAATTCGGGTAGCTTTTAATCTATACCTTATCATCCTAACCTTTTCGAAAGCTAGCATAACTAGATCCAAACAAAACAAGGCTATCTATCCCACTTCAAACCAACCAATCGGGGATCTAAAACACCTCCCATGTAGAGATTCAAAGGGAGTCATTCCAATGCTAGAGTGATAATTATTGTTATAAGCAAACTCAATAAGTGAAAGATGCTCATCCCAATTACCCTTAAACCCTAAGACACAAACTCTAGACATATATTTGAGAGTTTGAGTGCTCCTCTCGGCTTGACAATCCATTTGGGGGTGGAAATCCATGCTAAGGTTAACTTTAGTACCAAGGCCCCTTTGAAAAGTCCTCCAAAAGTGTGATGTGAATTGAGCTCCACGATCTAAAATAATGGCCAACAAAACCAATGAACCTTACCAACTCATGAATATAGAACTTCGCATAGTCTTCAGCACTATAAGTTGTCTTAACTAGTAGGAAGTGAGCCGATTTTGTCATTTTATCAACAATGATCCGAATGAAATCAAAATGCCTCCTAGTCTTTGGCAAACTAATTACAAAATCCATGTTGATCTCTTCGTACTTCTAAGTAGGAATATCGATGTCTTATGCTAGGCCACTAGGCCTCTTATGTTTGTCCTTGACTTGTGGGAAATTATGGTAACCGACTACGAATTTTGCAATATTCCTGTTCATACTACCCCACCAATACACTTCCCTCAAATCTTTATACTTTTTGGTGGAAGTGGGGTGAATAGAATAAGAGGAATTGTGTGCCTTTTTTAAGATAAATCCTCTTAACTCATCAACATCGGGCATACATAACCTACCTTGGTACCTAAGAACACCCTCTTCCCCATGGGAGAAAACCTTTACCTTGCCATCCTTCACCAATGACTTCAATTCCACCAAAACCAGGTCAAGATCTTATTTAGATTTGAATTCTTCAATCAAGGAAGACATATAACCATCTATCACCACCACTCTACCATTTTCGACTTAATTTAATCTAACTCCTAACTTAGACAACCGATAGACCTCTCTTGCCAATTCTTTCTTGTTATCTTCAATATGAACTACATCTCCATGGACACCCCACTTAGGCTATCAGCCATATTATAAGCCTTGCCTAGATCGTAATGCATGCTCATGTTGTAATCCTTAAGGAATTCCGACCATCTCCTTCGTCTCAAATTTAGACCTCTTTGAGTGAACACCTATTGGAGACTCTTGTGGTCAGTGAACATATCTACATGAACCCCATACAAATAGTGATGCCATATCTTCAAGGTGAATACCGCGACCGCTAATTCAAGATCATCGGTGGGGTAGTTGTGCTCATGTTCATTTAGTTGCCTAGAATCATGGGCAATGACTTTGCCATTTTGCATGAATACACACCGCAAGCCAACACTCGAGGCATCACAATACACCACAAACCTTTCTAACCCTTCAATTAGAGTCAAAATAGGAGTGAATGTAAGCTTATCTTTCAAATTTTCGAAACTTATTTCACATTCATTGGTCCATACAAATTTAGCCTTCCTCTATGTCATATTTTTCAAATGAGAAGCAATTGAAGAGACGCCATTCATGAATCTCTGATAGTAACCCACCAAGCCCAGGAAACTCCTAATATTAGATGGAGTCAAGTGTCTAGGCCATGTTTTTATCACCTCTGTCTTTTTCGGATCCATTATTTTCCTTCACCAGACACCAAATGCCCTAAGAATTCCACCTCCTTTAACCAAAATTCACATTTGTCGAACTAGGCAAATAGGTGTTCTTCCTTTAATATTTGTGATACTACCCTTAGATACTTGGCATGCTCCTCTTTACTCTGGTAATAAATCAAAATATCATCAATGAACACCACCACAAACATGATGGGGTAGGTTTTAAAGACCCTATTCATGAGATCCATAATATCGCCGGAGAATTGGTTAGGCCGAAGGACATCACCACAAATTCAAAATTCCTATATCTTTTCTAGAATGCCATTTTTGGAATATCACACTCCCTTACTCTCAATTGATAGTACCTAGACTGAATGTCAATTTTTTAGAAGTGGTTAGCCTCTTGTAGTCTATCAAATAGGTCATCTATCCTTGGAAAAAGATACTTGTTCTTCACGGTGACCTTATAGTGTTGCCAACAGTTGATGTAAATTCTAAGTAAGTCATCATTCTTTTTGACAAACAACACGAGTGCACCCAAAGGAGACTTACTAGGCCTTATAAATTCCTTCTCCAATAAGCCTTTCCATTTGTCCTTTAATTCGTATAACTTCGTCGGTGTCATTCGGTATGGAGGAATGGAAATCGGTTAAGTGTCGGGAATAAGGTTTATAACAAAGTTGTCACGACCCAAAATAGGGTCATGACTAAAAGACTACTTAATTCCATTCCCAACAATAAATGTACCCTAGAAGGAGAAAAATCCAATGAATAAACAACAAACCACATAAAATAATATAATGTCCCAAAACCTGGTGTCACGAGTATAAAGA
Source organism: Solanum rostratum (assembly GCA_029948455.1). Taxonomy (NCBI): domain Eukaryota; kingdom Viridiplantae; phylum Streptophyta; class Magnoliopsida; order Solanales; family Solanaceae; genus Solanum; species Solanum rostratum. The sequence goes on from CM057046.1 coordinate 48,953,114, forward strand.
GCATCTAATAACTAATTAAAGAAATAAATTTATTTCAGTCTTCGAATAGAAATAAAGACCAAGCAACTAAGATAGAATCAAATGGAAGCTCGAAGCTGAGTCTCACCACTAGATCTGGTATGAACCAAGTGCACGAGCAATTCAACTACCACGTGGATAATCCTGACGAGAATCTGCGGGGGAGAAGGGAGTAGGGGTGAGTACACATAATATGTACCCAGTAGGTTTAACCGACTGGGAGTTAGAAATTGAATAAACTATGAAATAATCTAGGAACGCTTCCACCTGCAACAGAAAAACCAGTCCGGCATCGGTGCCGCCAATATATATAATAGCGCAAGCAAAACAAAATACAATCTGATATAAGCCAACCCAATCAACCAAAAGTAGTAAAATAAAATGGTATGCAATGTCGTGCAGTGCAATGCAATGCAAGGTGGTATCAAGACCGTCGCACAGCCTGTCGTATACACCCCCGTCGAGCTAAGGCTCCCAGACTAAGGGGACCCATGGGGACCTCGCAGGCCATATACCTCAATCACAATATATCAACTACCTTGCCACCCAAGTGCCCGTGGTCAAGGACTCATGATAAAAATCTCCATTCACAACTTCCCAAAATATCATGACATGTAGTATGAGGATGTATGCAAGCAAGATACAATTATGGAAACAACATTCCTCTCAATAAGCACAAATTTTCTCCCTTACTCATCATGTCATATTCGCACTATTCTCAATTTAGGATTCACATGCTCTCGAAACAACACAATAAGAATTATCAACCCAAACAAAACACACGATATGATCTCATCCCATAGATTACAACATAAGGATATTCAATAACTCAATCCCAATCTCAAAGAAGGATAGCCAAACCTACCTCGATGCCGAACCCGCACTCGACCACTTCTACCGAATGGACCAAATCTTGAATTCAACTCCTACAATGAAAATTCTCTATCAAGAATGGAACATACATATCACAAGGAGTCCGATGACAACCAAATTACCACGTATCAAGCCTAACCCCAAGATTTCATCTAATTCGATAATTTTAATTTCAAGTTTAAAATTTAATCTTAAATTTTTCAAATAATATGATTCTAATGGTATTTATAAAATAAGATACAACTAACACCTACTATCCTATTATTATTATTAATTTGGCAAAAATCAAAAGATGAGAGAAAAATTATATAATAAATATAATATATATATATATATTTGCAGGGGACGAAGAGGACTGCAGTGCCTCAATTCGCCCCCCCAAAACTGCTGGCAGCCATTTCCCTTATCAAGAAAGCAACTTTCTTTGCATATTAAAAAACCCAAAATAATCATAATAATAATAAATAATACATATATATGTAACAATCCTCCAAACAAGCATTTAGGCATTGCATTTAATAAAGAATTAAGGGAATGAAAGCATCCTTTGAATTTTGTTACGGCGGCAGTGGCCCCACTTAAGAAAACATAACACCAAATTGATATAATAATTTTTTTCAATCCACTTTAGTGGCAATTTCCAGAAAAGATTTACCTGACGCAGTAAACAAGCTGTCGTTTCTTTCTGTGTTCGTAGGTCAGCGCCGAACCCTCACTCTTCTTCTCCTTATTTTAGTTATGTGATAAAAGTGATAGAATTTACTAAGTTATTCTTGATAAATAAGGTATAAGGTACTACATAAATTTTCACTTTAGTCCACTACTTATTTTTTCATAATAATCTAACTAGTATAGGATGTTTAAACAACTTAACTCTTTAGTCCACGAGTTAATTTAAATGTTTAAACTTATCCATAAACTAAATAACCGTAGCTATCAAATAGTCCAAAATACCCATTTAAAATTCACAAGAAGGATATTTCAAGAAAATAAGAGGACTAATTTTTAAAATAATCCAACGGGTCATTACATCATCCACCACTAAAAATCATGTTCGTCCTCGAACATAAGGTAGAAGAAAGTACCTGAAGTTTCGAAAAGTTGAGGATATCGAGCACGCATATCTGACTCTGTCTCCCAAGTAGCCTCCTCAATAGGTCGATGTCGCCACTGAACCTTAACTGAAGCAATCTCCTTAGTCCTGAGCCTACGAACCTGTCTATCTAGAATGGCTACGGGCTCCTCCTCATAACTCAAATCCGGACCCAACTCTATGGTGTCATACGAAATAACGTGGGACTCGTCTGATATGTATTTTCGGAGCATAGGGACATGGAATACTGGATGAACAGCTGACCATCTAGGTGGCAAAGCCAACTCATAAGCCACCTCACCTACTCTTCTAAGAATCTCGAACGGGCCAATAAACCTCGGGCTAAGCTTGCCCTTCTTCCCAAACCTCATCACACCCTTCATGGGTGATATCTTCAACCACACATGCTCGCCCACCATAAACTCCAAAGGGCGAACTCTCCTATCAGCGTAGCTCGTTTGCCGACTCTGGGCTGTCAATAGTCGACTCTGGATCAAGCGCACCCGCTCCATAGCATCCCTGAGCAAATCAGTGTCTAATGCCTCGACGGTGGCTGAGTCGAACCACCCAATAGGTGATCGACATCTACGCCCATACAATGCCTCAAATGGTGCCATCTGAATACTGGAGTGATAACTGTTATTATAAGCAAACTCCGCTAAGGGCAAGTGCTGGTCCCATCGAGAACCAAAGTCAATCACACATGCCCCAAGCATGTCCTCCAACACCTGAATGGTCCGCTCGGACTAACCGTCTGTCTGAGGATGAAATGCCGAACTCATGTCTAATCATGTACCTAACCCATGCTGCAATGCCTTCCAAAATCGGGAGGTGAACACCAAACCTCGATCTGACACAATAGAGATAGGCACCCCATGCAATCTAACAATCTCACGTATATAGATCCTAGCTAGTTACTCCGCACTGTGGCTAGTCTTTACTGGAATAAAGTGAGATGATTTGGTCAACCTGTCTACAATCACCCAAATAGAGTCAAACTTACCCAATGTCACGGGTAATCCAGTCACAAAATCCATGGTAATACGCTCCCACTTCCACTCGGGAATGGGCATCCGCTGCATCGGACCTCCTGGCTTTTGATGCTCATATTTAACCTGCTGACAATTCAAACACTTAGCCAAAAACTCCACAATGTCCCTCTTCATTCCACACCACCAATAATGTTGCTTCAAATCATGAAACATTTTTGCTACACCAGGGTGAATGGAATACTTAGCACAATGAGACTCCTCCAAAATCAAATGAACCCAATCACCTACCTTAGGCACACAAATGCGCCCATTAATTCTCAGAACTCCCTCAGAATCAAGAAAAGCTGACTTAGCTTCGCCTCTCAACACTTTGTCCCGAATCATACATAATTTATCATCATCAAACTGGTGAGCACGAATCTGATCCATCAATGTAGATCTAGCCTCGACGAAGGCCAACACACTATGATATGGGGAGATGTCAAGTCTAACCAATTGTCTAGCCAAAGACTGAACCTCCAAAGCTAAAGGCCTCTCCTCTGTTCTAAGATATGCCAAGCTACCCATACTAGAAGGATTCCGGCTCAAGGCATCCGCCACCACATTAGCCTTGTCAGGGTGATAGAGAATAGAGATATTGTAATCTTTCAACAACTCCAACCACCTGCGCTGCCTCATGTTCAAATTAGGCTGAGAGAAAATATACTTGAGGCTTTGATGGTCTGTAAAGATCTCGCAATGTACCCAATAGAGATAATGCCTCCACAACTTCAAGACAAATACCACCGCGGCTAACTCCAAATCATGAGTAGGGTAGTTCCGCTCATGGACCTTCAGTTGTCGCGAAGCATAAGCTATAACTCTTCCCTTCTGCATCAACACTCCACCTAAACCGACACCTGAAGCATCACAATAAACAACAAAGGCTACACCTTCCTCGGGCAATGCTAAAATAGGTGCTGAAGTCAATAACTCCTTGAGCCTCTAGAAGCTCGCCTCACATTCAGCGGTCCATAGAAATGCAACTTCCTTCTGAGTTAGTCTAGTCAAAGGAGCTGCGATAGAGGAGAATCCCTGCACAAATCGATGATAATAACTTGCCAGCCCAATAAAACTTCGAATCTCAGTCACTGAAGTGGGTCTCACCCAATCACGAACTGCTGCAACCTTGGCTGGATCAACCATAATACCATCCTTAGTCACCACATGACCCAAGAAAGTCATAGACTCAAGCCAAAACTCGCATTTGGAGAATTTAGCATACATTTTCTCCTTACGCAATCTCTGGAGCACGGCCTTCAAATGACAAACATGGTCCGCCTCACTCTTAGAATACACCAATATGTCGTCAATAAATACAATCACAAAGGAATCCAGGTAAGGATTGAACACCCAGTTCATCAGCTCCATAAAAGCGGCAGGGGCATTAGTCAGCCCAAATGACATAACCACAAACTCATAGTGCCTATATCGAGTCCTGAAAGCAGTCTTAGGGATGTCTGACTCCCGAACCTTCAACTGATGATACCCTGACCTCAAATCAATTATTGAGAACACTGAGGCACCCTGAAGTTGATCAAATAAGTCATCAATACGAGGCAAGGGATACTTGTTCTTGATGGTCACTTTGTTCAACTGACGATAGTCAATGCACATTCTCATAGTACCATCCTTTTTCTTTACGAACAACACTGGTGCGCCCCAAGGCGATACACTAGGCCGGATAAACCCCTTCTTCAATAAATCTTCTAATTGCTCCTTCAATTCCTTTAGCTCTGCAGGAGCCATTCGATAAGGAGAAATGGATATGGGCTTAGTGCCCGGCTCCAAATCAATGGCAAAGTCAATGTCACGATCTGGAGGAACACCTGGTAAATCTGTAGGAAACACATCCATGAACTCCCTCACCACCCTCATGGTCTCTAAAGAAGATGACTCCTTAGAAATATCACGTACATGAGCCAAATAAGATAAACACCCATGCTCTATCATATGCCAAGCACGAACATAAGAAATAACCCCCTTAGGGTAAGAGTTAAGAGCACCTGCCCACATCAACTGGGGTAAACCGGACACACTAAAGTCACAGTCTTAGCATAACAATCAAGGATCGCATGATAAGGGGACAACCAATCCATACCCAAGATAACATCAAAGTCAAGCATGTCTAGAAGGATCAAATCAGCATGGGTCTCCCTACCTGAGAACACCACAATACAACCCCGATAGACCCGATCCACCACTAAAGATTCACCCACGGGTGTAGAAACATAAATAGGCACATCAAGAGGCTCACACACACCATCAATATCATGAGCAAAATAAGTGGATACATATGAATAGGTGGACCCAGGGTCAAATAATACTGAAGCTAAACGATGGCAAACTGGAATAATACCTGTAATCACAGCGTCAGATGTCTCTGCCTCCGTACGGCCTGGAATGGCGTAACACACTCGGCGCTCTCCACTAACCTTCGATCCACCACGAGCACCACCTCGAGCTCCACCCCTAGCACCTCTAGTGCTGCCCCTCGCACTCTGTGAAGCGCCTCTAGCTGCTGGAGCTGGTGTAGACCGTGCCATCTGTGTCCTCGATGGAAAAGAAGCAGGAGCACGCTTAGGAAAATCTTTGGCATGGTGGCCGAACTCATCACACACATAACAACCTCTAGGTCCGGACTAGCCTGTACTACCTGCACTAGGAATGGCAGCATGAACTGGTCTCCCTTGATAACCCTGAGCGCCCTGCCTCTGAGAATCTTTGTCTCTGGGTGCAGAACTGCCAAGCTGACCATGATAGCGGGACCTCTTACCACCACCCTGACGGGCCTGTCTGATGCCCTCTATCATTCTAGCATGATCAACAATGCTCTAAAAGGAACCACCAGATAACACAAGAGAGGCCGTGGCCTCTTGAAGATAACTTGTGAACCCCTTGACAAATCAGCAGATCCGCTCAAACTCTGTGGGAATACTAGACATGGCATAACGGGATAACTCATGGAATCATGCCTCGTACTCGGTCACAGTCATGGAACCCTGCTCCAATCTATCGAACTGATCACGACGTCTATCACGAAGGCTGTATGGTACAAACTTCTCAAGAAAGATCTCCGTAATCTGCCCCCAATCCATCGCTGGAGCATCAACTGGCCTTCGGGCCATAACCGACCTCCACCACTCTCTGGCCATGCCTGTGAACTGATAAGAGGTTGTAAGCTACTCCGTGGGCCTCCAGAACACCCAAATTAAACAATTGATCCTGGTACTCTGTCAGGAAATCATATGCCCCATCCCCAGCGGTACCATCAAATTTGGGAGGAGTCAATCTCACAAATCTCTCAAAGCTCTTCTGCTCAGACAGGGACATAGCAGCACTAGCAGAAACTGGCGGCGCTGAGAACCTCGGAGGTGCAATAGAAGGCATGGAAAATGGACTTGGGGTCTGAAATCCCATATTAGGTCCCTGAGCTGGCTGTGAAGGACCACCCGGTATAGCAGGAACTGGGGTACCTGGAACATCACTAGAAGCAGGGGTACCCTCCAACCTTGCCAACAATCGAATCAATAGCTCCTGTAATACTGGTGTACCCTCTAAGGATGCCGGAGGTTGAACTGGGTCCTCAGTCTGCTCCTCGTGCTCATAAACTGGGTAAGCAATAGGCTCAGGTGAAGTCCCTCTAGTCTGACCTCGGACTGGTGCTGCTCCTCTAGCTCGACCTCAACCTCTAGCTCTGCCCCGAGCTCTACCTCGCGCTCTAGCGGGTGCTTGGACAGCAGGTACCGACTCATCTTTGGTATTTCTAGCTCTAGTTCTCGCCATCTATGCAGGAAGAAAAGATTAGAAGCGTACAAAACTGGAATATGAACAAATCGCACGAAATGAATCAATGAAAAGAGAATTTTCTCCTAACAAGCATCCGGTAGCCTCTCGAAGATAGATACGGACATCAACGTACCAATCCGCAAGACTCTACTAGACACCCTGCTCTTTAACTCATGAGACCGGTGAACCTAGAGCTCTGATACCAAACTTGTCACGACCCAAAATAGGGTCATGACTAAAAGACTACTTAATTCCATTCCCAACAATAAATGTACCCTAGAAGGAGAAAAATCCAATAAATAAACAACAAACCACATAAAATAATATAATGTCCCAAAACTTGGTGTCACGAGTATAAAGAGCATCTAATAACTAATTAAAGAAATAAATTTATTTCAGTCTTCGAATAGAAATAAAGACCAAGCAACTAAGATAGAATCCAATGGAAGCTCGAAGCTCTGAGTCTCACCACTAGATCTGGTATGAACCAAGTGCACGAGCAATTCAACTACCACGTGGATAATCCTGACGAGAATCTGCGGGGGAGAAGGGAGTAGGGGTGAGTACACACAATATGTACCCAGCAGGTTTAACCGACTGGGAGTTAGAAATTGAATAAACTATGAAATAATCTAGGAACGCTTCCACCTGCAACAGAAAAACCAGTCCGGCATCGGTGCCGCCAATATATATAATAGCGCAAGCAAAACAAAATACAATCTGATATAAGCCAACCCAATCAACCAAAAGTAGTAAAATAAAATGGTATGCAATGTCGTGCAGTGCAATGCAATGCAAGGTGGTATCAAGACCGTCGCACAGCCTGTCGTATACACCCCCGTCGAGCTAAGGCTCCCAGACTAAGGGCACCCATGGGGACTTCGCAGGCCATATACCTCAATCACAATATATCAACTACCTTGCCACCCAAGTGCCCGTGGTCAAGGACTCATGATAAAAATCTTCATTCACAACTTCCCAAAATATCATGACATGTAGTATGAGGATGTATGCAAGCAAGACACAATTATGGAAACAACATTCCTCTCAATAAGCACAAATTTTCTCCCTTACTCAACATGTCATATTCGCACTATTCTCAATTTAGGATTCACATGCTCTCGAAACAACACAATAAGAATTATCAACCCAAACAAAACACATGATATGATCTCATCCCATAGATTACAACATAAGGATATTCAATAACTCTATCCCAATCTCAAAGAAGGATAGTCAAACCTACCTCGATGCCGAACCCGCACTCGACCACTTCTACCGAATGGACCAAATCTTGAATTCAACTCCCACAATGAAAATTCTCTATCAAGAATGGAACATACATATCACAAGGAGTCCGATGACAACCAAATTACCACATATCTAGTCTAACCCCAAGATTTCATCTAATTTGATAATTTTAATTTCAAGTTTAAAATTTAATCTTAAATTTTTCAAATAATATGATTCTAATGGTATTTATAAAATAAGATACAACTAACACCTACTATCCTATTATTATTATTAATTTGTCAAAAATCAAAAGATGAGAGAAAAATTATATAATAAATATAATATATATATATATATATATATATATATATATATATAGTTGCAGGGGACGAAGAGGACTGCAGTGCCTAAATTCGCCCCCCCAAAACTGCTGGCAGCCATTTTCCTTATCAAGAAAGCAACTTTCTTTGCATATTAAAAAACCCAAAATAATCATAATAATAATAAATAATACATATATATGTAACAATCCTCCAAACAAGCATTTAGGCGTTGCATTTAATAAAGAATTAAGGGAATGAAAGCATCCTTTGAATTTTGTTACGGCGGCAGTGGCCTCACTTAAGAAAACATAACACCAAATTGATATAATAATTTTTTTCAATCCACTTTAGTGGCAATTTCCAGAAAAGATTTACCTGACGCAGTAAACCAAGCCGCCGTTTCTTTCTGTGTTCGTAGGTCAACGCCGAACCCTTACTCTTCTTCTCCTTATTTTAATTATGTGATAAAAGTGATAGAATTTACTAAGTTATTTTTGATAAATAAGGTATAAGGTACTACATAAATTTTCACTTTAGTCCACTACTTATTTTTTCATAATAATCTAACTAGTATAGGATGTTTAAACAACTTAACTCTTTAGTCCACGAGTTAATTTAAATGTTTAAACTTATCCATAAACTAAATAACCGTAGCTATCAACTAGTCCAAAATACCCATTTAAAATTCACGAGAAGGATATTTCAGGAAAATAAGAGGACTAATTTTTAAAATAATCCAACGGGTCATTACAAAAGTCTATTTCCCTTAAGGGAGAAATAACAGGAATTTCATCGCAAAAAATATCAAGAAACTCATTGACTACTGAAATCGACTCTATAGAAGGGACTTTAGACTCGACATCCCTAACCCGCACAAGATGATAAATGCAACCTTTGAGCCTTAAGATAAGAGATGAACCTACTGTTGGCCACTGAATCATGACCTTCCCACTCAAGGACGGGCCCATTAGGGAATTGAAATCTAACCTTACGAGTCTTACAATCAATAGCAGCATAACATGCATGTAACCCATCCATCCAAAGAATGATATCAAAATCTACCATTTCTAGTTCAACAAAATCACAAGGTAGGACTTCATGCAATATAGACATAGGACAACCCATATAGACTCTTTGAGCAAGAATGGACTCATTTATGGGGGTAGACACCTCGAAAGATTTACTTAGCAATTCACAACACACATGAAGTCTATTAGCAACAAATGGAGTAATAAAGGAAAAAGTGGAACCCGGATCCCATAAATCATATATATCGAGATTGTAGATTTTAACATGACGGTAACAACATTGGGTGCCTCATCAACGATTGTAGATTTTAACATGACGGTAACAACATTGGGTGCCTCATCAACCCCTTGTCTCCCTTGAAGAGCATAAAACCGATTATGGCGTGGGGCACCTCCTTTTTGACCACCTTATTCCCTTTGGTCACCATGAGCACCTTGTCCTTGTGTACGACCATCCTTACCCTCGTTTTGATCATGAGGATGTTTGACAATTTATCAGCCCATCTTGCCACATCCGAAACAAGCACCCATATTTCTATAGCACCTGCCACCATGATTTTTGCCCCACCTTCCATACCTAGGAATGGCTTTTGATACCATTGCCACCTTTGCACTTTCAGGTTGGGAGTCCTATCATTAGAAAACCTTTGGCCTTGGTCATTGGAGGACCCTTGGCATTGAAATTTTTGGCCTTGTTGGAAGTGACCACCATTTTTTCCTTGAAAGCTTCCATCAAGTCTGGCTCTCTTTGACTCCCCGCTCCTTCTCTTTCAATGATTTTCCCCTTAGAGTTGCTTGGCTTATGTCATAAGTTGAGAAATATCTAGGTCCCCAATGAGTATGGTGGTATGACACTCTTTGTTTATCAAGTCGAACGCACACTACTAGAAATTTGATCTATTGCGACTGTTCAACTACCGTCGCTATAGACTCGAAAATCGTTGCCATAACCAATGACCACAGTTTAGCTAGGGGCCCCAACTGATTGCGTAGCAATAGCTCTGTTGTCACGGTTCTTTCCCACGATTATAACAACCGTCGTAATAGATACCTTATTACAATGGTTTTCTTTATAATTAATTCGCTACGATTAGGGCTATATTGGTACGGGTAGGAACCATCGCAATAGAGTTTATAGGATGGTTCCATTAACCGTAGCGGTGGGTATCACCTATTGCTATGGTTTTGCTATAAGAAATTGGCGACGATTTAAACTAAATTAGCACGGTTATAAATCGTCGCAGTAGAGCTTATAATACAATTTTTATACTCGTCGCAGTAGAACCTATAAACACTATCGGATTAATTGTCGCCATAGATACTCTTATTGGCACACTTTTTTAACCGTTGTAGTAGAATGTATAAAGTCTGTGTTCAATTGTTGAGATACTCTTATTGCCTATAACTAATCCTCTTAATATTGATCAGTAGTGACAATAATTTTATAATAAAAAATGCAGAAATTGATCATGAGAAGTAACTTTACATTACTAAAATAATTCAAGATCGATCCATAGTGTTGGTATAATAGCGATAAAAGCAACACATACGTACGTAAGTATGTTTTAACTATTACAAAAATGTGAGAGTACGTGCACCACATTGTTTTCAATCTTCAAAAATAAAGGATTTTTGGAATATAGCTAGGTAACATGAGAAATCCAATTCAATTCCTAGCAAAGCACATTGTATAGGTGAAGTCAGCCGCATGCAACACTTTCATCCACTTCTTCAATTCGATCATCACCTACATACAATAAATGATAAGCTAAAGTGTAAGAATATGTCCCTTACTTCTAATACAACCTGCAACTTTTACAAAAATACCAAAGTTGGCCCTTTAATTTACATCCACAAGCAAGCTATGTCAGAAAAGAAACAAAAAAAGCCTAAAGAAGCTTGAAAAAGTCCAGCAAAGAAAGTAGAAGAAAAAGCAAGTTGAAGCAACAAAAAAATATCTTTAGTAGGAGATACCACTTCTCTGAGCATAAATCCCAAAACAAGTGATGCAATTGAAACTGGACCTACTGCAGGATCCCTTGAACTTCCAAGAACAACATAAAGAAGAGGTGGTACAAAACTTGAATCTACATTACAGTAAGTTAATTAATTAAGATAAACCCCAATACTAGTAAAAGAAATTAATTGCATGATGACTACTCACAAAACAATGTCATGTATTAAGCTTGCTTACTGGTGTTACCTCAGCTAGAGGAAACATCAGCTAGCTCTCCACCAAATTAAATAGAGTTCATATGGATTACTTCTATTGTCTAATAACTTTATTATGCGATTAAGTTTCTGTTTTCTCTTCATTTGGCGGTTTTGTAACTATCACCATGATAATTTGAATAATCGCGCGCTTGTAAAATGAAAATCTTTGATATGTATTTTGATGAAGAAGCTATTGAGAACTATAGACAGCAACACTGATAATCAACAATTTGCTCTAAAAGTCAACTGATTTAACACTGATCTATGGTACACCATCGTTTATGCCAGAACTAAAATGAAGAAAAAAGGTAAGTTCGTGCTGAAATTAAAATTAGGAATATGGAAGCTCTAATCTGTTGTCCCTGGGCAGTGTATCAAATATGCACAGGTTCCAAAAAGATAAAACTTATTCTCCTAGTACATGTGTATGCAACAGTCCATTTGGAGATCTTTCTTCTATCACAATTTATTGTCCATAGAAGAGGAATAGATCGATAGAAGTCAAAGGAGCAGTAACACAAAAGGCATTACTATGATTCTCAGCAGAGAGAGCTAGGCATGTATCCAATATATCTGTGTATATTAATTTCATAAAATGTGTCCAACACTAAATATTTAGTGTCCAATATCAATTCATGTATCTAGTATAAAACATATGTTGATTTATTCAGTGTGTTTATGCATCGTAAAATCTCAAGGGAGTCTGTTCACCCTAGCTCTTGCCACCTTCATCTGATTTTAGTTAAGGATGTTGGCCTTGATCTTATACAGTTTGGTTATACATTTTGCATGTCGAAGGCTTTGATTTTACCATTTACTTTCATAACTATGTAAACAGATTGATCCTCGACATCAGTATGGTCACAATCTTCATTTCTAGTAAATGATGCAAACTTAAGTAAAAGCAAAGACACTCTAACTACCATAGATAAAACAGATCAGAGTATTGAAGTTACATGTATCTATTCTTTTACATTGTCAAAGTATTGAAGTTAAAACTCATTCATGAATAGTTTTTACGATATTGAACTAACATGTTCTTTAGTAGAATAAGGTCTACAAACCTGTTTCTACTAAAAAAAGGAAGGATAATAACTTCCAGAGCAGCTGTCAAATGAAACAGGTAAGCTTACTGATAACATCACTATTTCAAATAATTTTGTGGATTTGGAAGTACAAGATCAGCAGAATGAACAAAGGGAGAAGGAAAACAATCTATTAAAGCATTATGAATCAATTGAAAAAACAAGGAAATCAGGTATCTATTTAGAAATAGTGGGTTCCTCCAGCACAAGGAAGTTAGAACTACTGAAAAGTTTAGGAGTTGATTTAGCTATTGTCGACAACACTGGAAAGTTAGAACTATTAAAAAGTTGGTGAATGTTCCATAAAGAGATCAGAACCTGGAGTTTTGTTGGTCCACTATTAAGTTGAAGATTCTCCAGAGAAACATTGAAGGAAAAACACTGAAAAGGAATAAAAGAGAAAATTAGGCTTAGTAATATATGTAACAATACATAGCACGTACGTATTATTGAAATGGGACTAATTTAGAGAAAACTTGAAAAAAACCACATTAATAGAAATGGAAAACAAAGATAGAAAATAGTGTCCAATCGACATTCGTAATTGATAAGATGCAACTTAATAGAGTATTCATTACTCACTGAAAAAATGAAGAAAAGAATGCATTTGAAGTAGGTCGGAAGATCCTTTGTAAATCATCGGCCTCCATCCAATCCCAATCAGTATCATCGAAGTCATTTTCCTCTTCCGATTCTTCTGAAGGTACATCTTGTGAATGATATGAGATGGAAGGCGCATCAATGATATCAACTTGGAGATCTTTCCTCGACCATCTGACATCCACATTGACTAATCTTTCTGAAGAAACAATATCATCATTGGTTTCCCTCCGAAATGTTTCTTCAATATTAGGACAATTCTCTTCCTCCAAATCATACAAATCTACTTGAACTTTATTTCTTGTATAATAAACATTTTTCTCAATTGGGTCTTCCACATAAAAACTTGATGTACTTGAGATGCTAGTACAAAAGGATCATCCGTACAACATTTTTTTATTGAAGTATACCTGAGTCAAGCCATATTCATCAACTTCATTATGAAACCAATCACATCAAAAAAGTACAACACTAAAACAACTCCAATAATCAATCTCAATGATGTCCTGAATAATTCCATAATAGATAACCATTCCATTGTCACTATTTTGATCCCTAGCACTAGCAAAACTATCTGTTGTTGCTGACAAAGTCACTCCACTATTTTGAGTTTTGCAAGGAGCATCCCGTGTCTTCGTATGGAAATGATATCCATTAATGAAATATCCAGTATATCTTTTAGCAACAATATTAGGCCCTTTGGCAAGCCATCTTAAATGATTGGACACTTCAACATTTTTAACTTTGTCCCTAAACCAATCACTAAATTTTCTACTATGGATCTGTGCTTTTACCCAGGCACTTCCTTTCGTACGAGTATCAACTAAACTCTTATGTTCCCTATAAACAAGTATTGAAATTTAATCAATATGTACTCATTAATGAAATTCAAAACACATTAATCATAACGTATAAACAAAGGTTCAACGCTTACTTGATAAATGTATCAACTTTTTCATCACTGGTATCAAACAAAGTGTATCGATGTGCTGCAGACCACACAACATGCTCCATATTAAAAGTCTTGCGTTTCCTTTTGTTCTTACTTCCGATTGGATGACCTATCTTAGGAAATAAAGGTGAAATATCATCTTCCGCTATTTGAATGTCCTCATCATCAGTTTAGTACCTACTAAATCTTGTCTTCACCCTATCAGGTAGGTATCTCGAACAAAAGGTCAAGCACTCTACACCTTTACAACCCTCTACTATTGATCTTTCAGGATTTTTTCGATTATGAACAAGCCCCTAGTATTCAAACATATTTCTTTCAGAAGAATACATCCAAAAGCCATGTGTCTTTAGTCTTTATTGATATCAATCCGGACTGCAATCCAGACTAAAGACACATTCTTGGGTAACACTTTCCGGACTGCAATCTGGATCAAGTAATGTAGTATGAAATGAGCATCATGGCTTTTGTATCCAGATACTTTCAGCTCTTCCATTTGCACACGATTTGATACATTAGAAGCACACCCTTTTGGCAATTTGGCATCTTTTATAACAGTGCAAAATAATCTTTTCTATTCTGCTTTCATAGAGAAACAAGCTTTAGCTAGATGAATGTTTCCAGCATCACAATCTTACATTGGTTGAAGCTCTTTGCGTATCCCCATATCACGCAAGTCATAGCGCGAATTTATATGATCTTTGGACTTTCCAAATGTATCCAATAAAGTCCCAAGCAAACTATCACAAATATTCTTCTCTATGTGCATTACATCGAGATTGTGCCTCAATTTATTGGTTGCCCAGTATGACAATTAAAAATATGGATTTTTTCCCATGGACCATGATTCGTTCGTTTTCTTTTTTTTTGGCCCTTTCCAAGAACATTATTGAAATCACGAAGCTCTTCAAGCACTTGTACACCCGTTAAGGGCGTAGGTGCAGATTTATGCTCCTCTTTACCATCAAATAATTTCATATCTCTTCTAAAAGGATGGTCAGGAGGATAAAATGCACGATGACCCATGTAACACATCTTACGACTATATTTGAGATATTAGGAACAAGTATTATGATTGCAAGTGGGGCATGCCCATCTCCCCTTGGTGCTCCATCCCGAAAGTTGCCAATGCTGGAAAAATCACTAACTGTCCATAGTAAAGCTGCACGAAACATAAATGTTTGGTTAGCTACAACATCATATGTTTTCACTCCCACTTCCCATAGTTCTTTCAACTCCTCAATCAATGGTTGTAAGTATTCATCAATATCATTTCCTGGAGACGATGGACCTGGAATAATCATTCACAACATTATGTACTCTGACTTCATGCATATCCATGGTGATAAATTGTAATTCAATAACATAACCGTCCATGTGTTGTGGGAAATGCTCATAGTTTGGAATGGATAGAGTCCGTCACTTGAAAGACCCAATCTAACATTATGAGCATCATTAGCAAAGTCAGGGTGAAGGTAATCAAAATCCTTCCAAGTGTCTCCATCAGCAGGATGTCTTAAATTTCCATCTTTGGGTCGCTCGGTATCATGCCATCTTATAGCTATACATGTTTCAGAACACATGAATATTCTCTGAAGCCTAGGCTTCAAAGGAAAGTACTCAAAACCTTTACCGGGATTTTAATGACCTTATTTGTTAAGTTATTTTGAACATTCTTCTATCTAGAAAGATCCACACATAGAGCAATTATCTAACTTTGCATTGTCTTTCCAGAATAACATGCAATCATTACCGCATGCATGAATTTTCTCATAATTAAGACCCAAATCTTCTATCACCTTTTTTGCCTTGTAAAAAGACTCATGTATCTGAGCAAATGGAAATTCCCCTTTTAACAAGTTTGAAAAGGCTACATCGCTCAATTTGTGAATATATTTTAACAAGTACAATCGGATGGTAAAACTCAACTTAGAAAAAATTTTACACCCCGGATAAAACTCTTGTTTTCCATCCTCTACTATTTTAAAGAATTTTTTTGCATCTTCAAATGGTCCCTCTTAAACTCCTTCATGTCTTAGGAGATCTTCTACATTTTGAAAAGTTTCATGAAGTAGTTTACCAAAATCATCATCCATGTTTGAAGTTTCATCATCATTGGTTGGTTGTGGCATATTTCTTGAGAAAAAACCTTCTCCGTGAAAAACCCATTTGATGTATCCATGAACAAATCCATGACAAATCAAGTGATCCTTCACTGCATTTCGACAATGCCAATTACGATTAAAGCACTTCTTACAAGGACATAATATTTCATTTCCTTGGGAAGCTTGTTCAAATGCCTTATCAAGAAAATCATTAACTCCATGAATATATTCATTGGTGGATCTTGGGAGATCCATCCAACTTTCATCCAAATTGTTCGTGTGCCTAGGGTATATCTACCCTTTTCATCCATTAGAATAACTTCAATGGGAAAAAACAATCAGGTCATTGCATTGAACATATGGTATTGGTTCATCTTTCTTGTATTTCGGTTGGATTTCACAGACGTTTGTGGTATAAGGTAGTCCTTCCATCTAACCAAAAATGTCCTGTTTTTAGCAGGCTGAATCTAATATGTGCTTGTGAGCTCATGGATCTTGCTTTAGTCATTATCCAATTTAGTTGCACGAAGTGCTGCAACCCACAGATTTTAAATACAGTGACATGTTTGAAGATTGAATTTTTAAAATGCCCATGAAATGGGCAACTTCTTGACATGTAACGAAATTATATCAATGTGGAGCTTGAAATCCTTGAGTTGAAGTATCAACTCAATGTGGAGCTTGAAATTCTTGAGTTGAAGTATCAACGAAATTGTTTGAAGATTGGGTTTCTGCCTTACATAAACCCCTGAACTTAAAATATCAACTCAATTTGTGAATGTAGTCTCCAATTTTTCAAAACCCTTTAATGGAATTTCTAAAACCCAGTTGTTATTTAGGGAGCACTATACGGGCGAAGATATTGGTCATCAATTGATTAGTTTGCAGTTGGGGAGGAAACGTTGCTAGACCCTAATCTAGTACAACAAGAAAAAACAAGAAACTTATTAGAGATTACAGCAAAGGGCCTAGAATCAGCAGAAGTCTTATGCAGATGTTCGACGACGAGACTTAGAGTTTGATGTAGAAGATTGGGTCTCCTTAAAGGTATCACCTATGAAGGGAAGCATGTGGTTCGGAAAGACAGGAAAGCTCAGTACTAGATATGTTGGACCATATAAAATTATTAGAGAAATTAGAAAGGTAACATACTAGCTTAATTTTCCTTTAGAATTGAGAGCAATCCATCCAGTGTCTCTTGTATCTTTGTTATGGAAGTACATTAGAGATCCTTCGTGTATTACTCACATTAAGGATACCCCATTGCTGAAGAATTTACTTATGATGAGGTACCAGTGGTTGTTTTAGATTGACAAATAAGAAATCTTCGAAATAAAAAGTGGCCTTCGTGAAAGTGTTGTGGAAGAAAATATATATATTGAGGATATAACAAGGAAAGCCAAAGAAAGAAATGATGAGGAATCACCCTAGCTATTTATAACCTAATGTGGGTGGTGTTCCAAAACTGGCAATTATCTTTTATTTAGTAACATAAGTTTTAAAGGATTTGGAGGTGTAACTTATATGTTTTGTCGCGGGGTAGCTATACAAGCTTAGTAATTGAAGTTTTTGGAAGTTGATTTATGGTTTGCAAGGGTAATAGATGTATGCAAAAAAACATTTTTGTAGATGGTAATGCAACCAAGGGGCTGTCTTGAAACATTCGCGGACGAATTTTCTTAAGGGGGGGAGACTGTGAGACCCCATGTTTCTCGTCTTCCATTATTTAAATAGCGTGGCGTTATATAAGGAATATGTGATTTTTGCTACCACCTAAGGATAATAAGTCTGCCAATAAGTAGTAATATCAAGGACCTAAAGTTTTAAGCCAAAGGAAATATCCTAAAAGCACGTTCGGGATTAAAGAAATGACCCGAGTGACACCTCGCCCTTTTCGGAAGGTTTAAATTAGGTTTCACTTTTCGGATGGGACTAAAAGTTTATAATTTGTAATAATAGATTTCTTTACGATATGTTAATAGCACAAAGGTCATACATTAAGCGTTGGAATCAAGAAAGTTGCAAGATAAAGTTTGGCCAAAGTTATCGTAAGTTTCTTTATGAAATCCTTCTTAAATTTGGGTCAAATGTATCAGCTCATATATCCCAAACTATAAGAAGTTAGAAGGTCCATGGCCTATTAAATTGAATATCTATGAGTCTAGTTTGCAACGCACAAAACCGCGCATCAAACCGACCTCAGAATAAAGAGTTATGACCGTTTTACCAGGACTGCCCGAGCTGGAAACCGGGTCATGGGTCGGGTCGGGTCGGGTCGGATTGACCCAACTTAATGTCGGCTAATTTGAGCTTTTTAAAGCTCAAATCACTTCCATTTTATCCCCAACACCTTAGAAACAGAAGGAAAACTCCCCTCAAGGTGCCAAAGGGATTTGAGTAAGTTTTTTCGCATTTTTACAATTAAAAATTGTTCGTGTGCCTAGAAATGTGTGCCTTACGCTTTGCTATTGTTTTTCCCACGTATTAGCTGTGTTTGGAGCTGTTTTTGGGATGTGAAAAAAGTGGTGTTCCTGCTGGTATTGTTGGTTTGCAGCTGGTGTTTTTAGGTAAAAATTTTGGAGCTCTTTTACAGACATTTTTACAAAGTTTTACGGACATTTCCTCGCATAAATGCTCCTTGCCGAATCTGGTCATTAATGCTCAATTTTTGGCTGTGTATAAGTGTCTTTAAGATGTGTATATATAGTCGTTGTGAAGCTTAGGACGTAAGGAACAACTTTTGTGAAGGAACTTTTGGCAATTGGACGTTCGTTGGAGAGGTATGTTAAGGCTAAGCTCCGTCCCTCCTTTTAGCACGAAATCCGGGAAGTTTCCCAAAACGTCAAATGTGATATCTTACTATTATGTTGCTAGAAAGACCTTCTGTGAAAGACATTGGAATTGCAGCTATGTTATATTCACGCTGGTATTAGGTTAAAATTCCATTCATTCTCTTAAACTGGACATTCAATTTCTATATATCATTTTTTCAGTTCCTGGCCCCCTATTCATATGTTCGAGGAGTTTCTCTTCTTGGTCTAGTGCCATTAAAATAAATGTAGAATGTAAAGGGAATTTAGTATTCAGAGTCAGTCCTTCTTCTATACAAAAATATAATTGAAGAATTTAACAAGTAACGCATTGGTTTCCAATATTCTCAAGTGAAGTGCTCTTGTCTAAACTACTAAGGCACTTGATCCTGTTTAAATACATTCTTTCACTAATTAACATGGGACCAAATATAATCATTATGCAAAGCACCTTTATGAACATTTTCAAAGTTAAGGCTTCACTCTAAATGTTGGCTTAAATTCCCAAACTTGTTTAAAAGACATGTATGATCCCACGAGCCATATGTATATACAATGACAATGATTATGATGCTATGAGAATAAGTGTACCGATAAGCCAAGATTGGCTAAGTTCTTGCTATGGCTTACTTTGTGCAATCAACATTCATATCATACATTGCACGTTATGTATGGACTTCGAGCTATAATCGAAGGTATGGGGCCTATTTGCCCAACTATATATGTATATGGTACAAATGGCCATAGGTTGGCAGATATAATACCGGTTAGCTATCGGAAAGGACGACCAGTGCTAGCATTTGGTTGGGTATGTCATGCATTTGCATCTATATATATGTATTCACGACATGCGATATTCGAGCATACCATGCTTTTTTTTATCACTAGGAGGTGGCTTATTGGTCATTAAGGCTACTTGAGGTTTGGTTACAGGTGATATTTCTATTTACCTTTTTACTATGGTTATCTATGATTTTACTTCTTGCCTTACATACCAGTACATGTTTATTCGTACTGACGTCCCTTTGCCTGGGGATGCTGCATTTTATTTCGTGCGTGCAGGTTCAGGTAGGGGTTCTAATTTACCCCTCCACTAGGAGCCCCATTCAACTATGAGTTGTTAAGCTCCACCTCTTCCTCGAGCTTTCACAGGATGTTTACATTTTGTTGTACAGTTGGGTATGTCGGGGCCCTGTCCCGACAGTGTTAGTGACTCTCTTAGAGGCTATTGTGGACATGTTATTGTGGGTTGATCTGTTTGTGTCTTTCAGTCTCCAGTCATAAGATTGACATGTATATATGGTGTGTGCCTGTACCTCTGTGGTGGCAGCCTTGTCGGCTACTTGATGTACGTGATTTACTGTTGACCAGGTCATGACTTAAAATGTCCAGGCTTAGTCTTTCAAACGTTATGCTACCCGATTTTCTTCTGGTCCCCAATTTAGTTAACTAGCATGTTTAGTGGCTTACCCAGCCAATAACGGTATCCGGTGCCAGTCGCGCCTCTCCTCTCTTGGATTCGTGATTTTAAACATATATAGTACATGCACTACAAATTAGAGATTGTGGGAACTTAAAAAACAAAAAATAGGAAGAGAAATGAAAAAACGTACCATTGGAAGTTCCAAAATGTCTCTGTGAACACCAACCCGTGCCGATGAATAGCTTCTTTGGAGCAAAGAGACGATGCTAACTGAGTCTTCCAACAAGATGAAGAATTTTGTGGGAGAAATCGTACCTCTATCGTCGGCGGCGAGCTCTTAGCTAGTCTCTCTGGTTCTTTATGCTGCGGGAATTTTAGAGAGGAGTTTAGAGAAATGTGTTTAGAGAGGAGTTTAGAGAAATTAGGGTAGGCGGGGATTTTTATGCTAGAGGGAAATATTATAATTTTTGGGAGTAAAATTTTAACTTTCGTGGGGATTTTTATTTTTTGCCTGAAATAATCGTTGCCATAGGTAGTCTATTGCCACGATTAGAAAAACTGTCTCAATACGAAGTCTATAGCGACAGTTTCTAGCTAATACCACACTTTATGTAAATAATTGTCCTACTACGTCCAAATATATATTGCCACAGTTAAAAGCATCATGATAATCAGTATATTGCGACGGTTTTATAACCGTCCCCAGACAACCGTGGCAATATAACAAATTTCTAATAGTGGCACCCGAAACAAACTTGTGCATTCTTGCCCTAGCATCGACAACCAAGTGAGGAGTAGAGATTGAAAGATCATTGAATTTAAGGGAATACTCGCTCACATTCATCGGCCCTTGCTTGAGGTTCATGAACTCTGCCATCTTTGCTTCCTTCAACTCAATTGAAAGCAACCTCAAATTCCTCCCAAGGAATGGGATCATCATCCGTTCTCTCCATCTTCCACTGATTGTACCATATTTGAGCAAGTGCTTGACACTGGTAGACTTTTAATTCCGCTATCTTTTCCGAACATAGCCCCATGATAGCCAAGACTTTATACAATTCATCATTGAGTTCTTGGGGATTTGTTTCTTCCTTTAAGCCATAGAACTCTAGGGATTCATCCTTGTGAAATTCCTCACTCTTTAAGCCGTGGTAGGAGCATAATAAGCTTGAACTCCTTGATTGAAAATGATCCTTGAAAAAAGAGGGACCATATTCCAGTACTCTACGTGGGTGACTCTTTCTTATTCCACTTGGGGAGCTCTTAAAGCCGGAGGGGTTAGTTCACCCTCAGGGGTAGGAGCTTTTTGTACCATTCATCTTAGTTGTATGATCTAAAAGAGAGAAAGATCACCCATTCGAGATGGAAAACCTTATTTCAAACCTAAAGCACGACATAGAGTATGAATAAGTTAACCATTTCCTTAAATGCCTCATTGACTCTCATTCATAGTTGTGGCTCGCTTCACAACCATAAATAAGACTCTACTCGAAGCAATCTGTTGGATTTCTAAAAACCATTTCAAAATCTAGTGCTCTGATACCATGCTTGTCATGACCCAAGCCTAGGACCTAGACATGACATAGTCAATGGAGAACCCGAAGGAACCCCAAACAAGCCTCGTAAGCATGCATAAATCATTCTTAGTTGCAGAAGTGTAAATAATAAATAAATAAGTAGCAAATATTCTAGGGGAAGTGAGAGTTTAGACGCATGCTATGGGGATGTTAACGGGATGAGATTAGCATATATCACATAACAAATAAAGTCTACGGGGCAGGTAAGTATTACTCATGCAATGGGGTAACTAAAGACTTGGGACTTCTATCCAAGCAACACGATGGGAAAAACACACTAGAGGTATCATGGGATTGAGGGAACTCTCCTGTAATTATACAAACATAGAGAGTCAAGCTCACACATAGATAGCATAATCATATACAACAACGCCTCTAATTATCAATAAAGCAGGGGCCAAGACATCTCCTGGGCTCAGCTTCAAAAGGTCATATCTAAAAGTAGATTACTCTAAGTAAAACACAAAAGTAAATGGATTTTGTCCCCAAAAGTGGAGGACTCACCAATGTAAAATCTTTGCTCGACCAATAGGAAGGAGCTCCAGTCCCTACATGGTTAAATCATGTAGGCAAAATTATCCGTTAGTACTTAGAATGTACAAAGTATGTGGGGTGCAATGCAACAAAGAATATAAGCCATGATCAAACAATATGCATAATTGTAAACAATCAGATATAAGTTTAATATGCCATATATGCTCAATACCATAATCAAAGTATGCATGAGAAATCATCATGTCACATCACATTTCACACATATATGGGAATGGACCATAACTGATATATATGACCAAGCGAGCTACTACTTGGCATCCCGATGTTCATTCCACAATGAACAAGGAGTGGTCTACTTAGACAAGGTAAACCAAGACCTTACCTTATAGGAACCTATCAATTTTGGATAAATCCTCCATAAACACCTTACGGGAACTCCACCTTTTTGATTAATCTTACTTTCACAACATTATGGGAGCACTACCCTTTTTGGTGTTCAATTAACATATGTTGTACGGGAACTCCACCCTTTTTGGAAAATCATGTAATCCTAGCTATATGGATTCATTACATAATTCCCAAACCTATAGTGGAAACATAGTTATGGGACAATGGTTATTTACCAAGGTCCTCTCAGTGCTAGGTCATAATCCCAAGGAATACTCAACTCGTACTCATAACTATAATATGCTATGTATGATGATATCATAAAAATTTCATGGAGTAGCTCATCAAATCTAAAGCTTCATATATCAAAAAATAGGGCTTCGCAACTTTCATAACTTTTATGACATTCACAATACTTTCACATTTCATAACATGCATAATAACTCTTGTATGTATCTCTTCCTATATTATGTGCCCTTGTCATCTAACATTGAATGGAGGTTTGATAAGTCATACGCATTCATGCCCGCATACTTAGTACATTCAAATGTACTAATGCATAATTTTGGCTACTTGATCTACCTATATAGGGACTAAGGACTACCTTTATCCACCATACAATGACTAGCTTGGGCCTTGAGATACCTGTTGTGGTGAGTCCTATCTTCCAAGAACAAACCACCATTCCTCTACCTATAGTGCTTTAGCTATGTTATTTACTTTGAGGGGGATCCCTGGACATATCTTGACCCCCGTCCTATCTTGTGACTAAAGGCATTGTTGGATATCTTGTAGACTCTTTTACATTTATATGCTAAGTGTTGTATTTTGAGATTTTGTTTATGGATATGGCTATCTATTGGATATTTTTATGTGGATTGAGTATGAGTATTATGATGTGTTCTATGTTATGATATGAAAGATCCTAAGTCCCAAATTTCCCCCATAGAGTGAGTCATACTTACCTGCCCTTATCTGTATGTGTTACGTGTTATATGGATTCATGTGAATCTCTTTTCCTATGATATCCACATAGCGTGAGTTCTACTTTCCTATCCCTTAGAACTACATTTTTATTATTTAGTATGCTTCCAAACCAATGATGTGAATACAAATACTTTGAGGCTTATTTGGGAACTCTCGGGTTCCCATTCACCATGTCACTCCTAGACCCTGTGTCCTGGTTGTGACAAGTTTGGTATCAGAGCACTAGGTTTATAAATAATCCTTGGAGTTCAACATGCCACATCGAGTAGAGTCCTATTCATGGGTATGAAGTGCACCATGTCTATGAGTGGGAGGTTATGATGGTATTTTAGGATTTGTCTCACTTCTTCATATCTTATGTTGTGCTTTGGATTATATGTTTGGTTCCTTATACTGATGGTGTCCTTGTTACATCACATAAGATACCTCCATGAAGAGGTCCCCTACAAAGACCGCCCCCAGCTTGTGAGGACCACGTTCCCTAAGAGCCTATGGAAGAGCCTATCTCTAATGGTGAATTCCGTACGGCCGCTTGCTTAGGTGGTGGCTACTCCGAATAGGCAGGCTAATCTTCTTAAGGATCCTACTATGGCCTCTAAGGTGAGAGATTTCACCCGGATAAATCCTCTAGAGTTCTATGGGACAAAGGCTGATGGAGATGCTCAAGAGTTCATTGATGAGCTAATTAAGGTGTTGACTATTATGGGAGTAACTTCTGAGGAGAAAGTTGAGTTGGCTTCCTATTTATTTAAAGACGTGGCACAAGTGTGATATACTCAAGGGTTGATAGAGAGGGTATGTGGTAATATTGTTAACTAGGAGGAGCTTATGTTTGCATTTATGGATCGTTTCTTTCAACTTGAGCTTAGGAAAATCAAGATGATCAAGTACATCAACCCTAGAAAAGGTGGTATAAGTGTGAGGGAGTATTCCCTCAAATTCATAAAGCTATCCAAGTATGCTCCTATGCTTGTGGCTGACCCCGTGCAAGAATGCATAAGTTCATTTCTGGTATCTCTGACTTGGTTGTAAAAGAATGTCGTATGGCTATGCTTATTTGGTATATGGATATCTCTAGGATCATGGTATATGCTGAGATAATTGAAAGAGAAAAGCTCAAGGAGAAGAGGGTGCATGCTCCTAAGAGGGCTCGTTATGATTGTGTGTTCTCCAACTCCAAGGATGGTGGACTTGGTCACTTCCAACATGGCCAAGGTTCCAATGCAAGGTTTGCTAATGATAGTGTGCCTCCTCCCAAGGCACCGGTTGGTGGTGGGAATTGTTTCCCAGATGTGACAAGTTTGGGAAAAACCACACAGGTGCTTATTAGAGGGACTTCGGTGCATGCTTTGGGAGTGGTGACAAGAACGACAAGGTTGTTGATTACCCTAAGAATGCTTAGAGAGTTCAAGGTTAGGTAGCTCAAGGTAGTCAAGGCCAGCAAAGAGATCCCCAAGGTGTTGCCCCAAGAAATAATAGGTTCTATGTTTTTGTATGCTAGATAGGAAGTGGAGGAAGCTTTGGATGTTGTGACCAGTATGTTGAAAGTCATTGATTTTGATGTTTATGCTTTTCTTGATCTTGGTACCAATTTATCTTTTTGGACTCCTTTGTTGGCTGTTAAGTTTGATTTGAGTCCTGAAATTCTAAGGGAGCCCTATTCTGTTTATACTCTGTGGGTGAATCCATTGTTGCTCATAGAGTTTATTGGGGTTCTCTTGTTTTTGTTTTGCATAAAGTCTTCCCATGTGATCTTGTGTAACTTGAGATGTTTGATTAAATGTGATTCTCGAGATAGATTGGTTGCATGCTTCATATGCCTCTATAGATTGTATAACTTGGAAAGTCAAGTTCAACTTCCAGATGAGCTTGTTTTATAATGGAAGGGTAGTGACTCCGCTATTAAGGGTCGGTTTATTTCCTACCTCAAGGCCCAAAGGATGATCTCTAAGGGGTGTATCTATCATATAGTAAGGGTCAAGAATGTGGAGTCAGAGTTTCCAACTCTTAAATTGATCTCTATAGTGAATGCGTTTCCAGATATGTTTCTCGAGGACTTTCCCGGTACTCCTCCCAAAAGGGAAGTAGACCTCGACATAGATCTTCTCCCGGATACTCAACCCATCTCTATTCCTCCTTATCGTATGGCATCAGCTAAGTTGAAGGAGTTGAAGAGTTTGTTGGAGAAGGGATTTATTAGGACAATTATATCTCCATGGGGTGCTCCAGTATTATTTGTAGGAAAGAAAGAGGGATCTCTTCGGATGTGCATTGATTATAGGCAATTCAATAAGGTAACCATCAAGAGTAAGTGTCCGTTGCCTAGGATTGCCGACTTGTTTGACCAACTTTAAAGGGATACCATTTCTCAAAGATTGACCTTCATTCCAGTTATCATCCGTTGAAGGTTAGGGAGTGTGATATTTCCAAGACAACTTTTTGGACTAGGTATGGGAACTTTGAATTTGTGGTGATGTCATTTGATTTGACTAATGCTTCGGTCATGTTTATAGATCTTATGAATTGGGTGTTCAAGCCATTCCTTGACAATTTTGTGGCTATCTTCATTGATTATCCTTATCAATATTCAAAGTGAGTGGGAGCATATGAATCATTTGAGGTTTCTTCTTCAGACCTTGATGGAAAAGACGTTGTATGCTAATTTTAGTAAATGTGAGTTTTTGTCGGGTGGAGTAGCTTTTCTTGGTTATGGGGTGTCACGTGAGGGTATAAAGGTTGAACCAAAGAAAAGTGAGGTCATGAAGAATTGGCCTAGACCATTGACTCCTTTGGATATTCGGAGTTTTCTTGGGTTGGCTGGCTATTATGGGAGGTTTGTTGAAGAGTTCTCATCTCTTTCATCTCCATTGATTAAGTTGCCCAAAAAGGCTACATTTGTGTGGTTGGATGAATATGAGAAGATATTTCAAACTGTGAAGGATCGACTTACTTCCGCTCCTATTTTGACTTAATCAGATGTCTTATATGGATTTGTGCTGTATTTTGATGCTTCTCGAATTGAGTTTGGTTGTGCACTTAGAAAATATGGTAAGGTGATAGCTTATGCATCAAGGCAATTGAAGGTACATGAGCGTAATTACCCGACTCATGATCTTGAGTTAGCGGGAGTGGTGTTTGCTTTGATGAATTGGAGACACTATTTGTATAGGGTGCATGTTGATGTTTTCACCGATCACAAGATTTTGCAATATGTGTTCACTCAAAGGGATATTAACTTGAGACAAAGGAGATGGTTGAAATTCCTTAAGGATTATGACATGAGTGTACAATATCATCTCGACAAGGCAAATGTTATAGCCGATGCTCTTAGTAGGCTATCTATGGGAAGTGTGGCTCATGTTGATGAAGAGAAGAAAGAGTTGGCAAGAGATGTTCACCATTTGGCTAGGTTGGGTGTTAGGTTGGCTGACTCTAATGATGGTGGTATTGAGGTTCAAAATAGGGCCGAATGTTCTGTGGTTATTTATGTTAAGGCTAACCAAGACCTAGATATGTCATTGGTGGAGTTAAAGAAATTTGTTGCTGAAAAGAAGATAGAGGTTTTGTCCCAAGGGGGAGATGGTGTGCTTCGGTATCAAGATCGGTTTTGTGTTTCAGATATGGATGATCTTAGGAGGGTGATCATGAGAGAAGCCCATAACTCTCATTATTCTATTCATTCGGGATCTACTAAGATGAATTGGAATTTGAGGGAAGTATATTGGTGGCATTATATGAAGAAGGATATAGCAAAGTTTGTATCTAAATATCCTAATTGTCAATAAGTGACGGTTGAGCACCAAAGGCCCGGTGGTTTGACTCAAGATATATAAATTCCTTCTTGGAAGTGGGAAGATATGAACATGGATTTTGTGGCTGGTTTGTCTGGGGACCAAAGGAAATTTGACACCATTTGGATTATCGTTAATCGCATGACTAAGTTGGCTCATTTCCTACTAGTCAAGACTACCTTTAGTGCCGAAGAGTATGCAACGTTGTACATCCTATAGCTTGCGAGGTTGCATGGTGTGCCTAGGTCTATCATATCGGATCATGGTACCCAATTTACTTTTCACTTTTGGAGGTCGTTTCAAAGAGGACTTGGTACTAAGGGGAAGTTGAGCACCACCTTTCATCCTCAAACCGATGGATAAGCCGAGAGGACAATTCAAACTTTTGAGGACATGTTGAGAGCTTGTGTTTTAGAATTCAAAGGTAATTGGGATGATCATCTTCCACTCATTTAGTTTCTTATAATAATAGCTTTCATACTAGCATTAGTAACGCACCCTTTGAGGCGTTGTATGGTAGGAGGAGTAGATCTCTAGTATAGTGGTTTGAGTTGGGAAAGATGGCTTTGATTGGCCTTGATTTGGTATTGGAGGAAATGGAAAAGGTGAAGTTTATTAGGGAGAGGTTGAAGACGGCCCAAAGTCGCCAAAAGTCCTATTCTGATGTTAGGAAGAGGGATTTGGAGTTTCAAGTTAGTGATTGGGTGTATGTGACAGTTTCTGTGAAGGGTATAATGCATTTTGGGAAAAAGGGCAAGCTATGTCCTTGGTATGTAGGTCCTTATGAGATTGTTGAGTAGATTGGAAATGTAGGTTATAGGTTGGATTTGCCTCTGGATTTGAGTTTCTATTTACCCAGTCTTCAATGTGTCTATGTTGCGGAAGTTTGTTGATGATCTAGTGCTATTGCGCATTTGGAGGGTGTTGAGGTTGACGGGAATGTCAAGACCAAAGTCTAGGACCTAGATGTGACATATCAAATGGAAAACCCGAAGGAAACCCAAATAAGCCTATTAGCATATCGTTTGCACATCCTTGTTTGCGGAAGCATAATTAAACAACAAACAAGAAATAAATAATTCTAAGGGAAGCAGGAATTGGACTCAAGCTATGGCGATGTTATAGCGAAGAGGATTTGCATGAATTGTATAACAAAAAAAGTCTAAGGGACAAGTAAGTAGGAATCATTCTCTAGGGATGTTTTAGGGACTTGAGACGTCCATCTTATCATCAACATACAATAAGCATAGAAGGGAATAACGGGACTAAGGGAAGTCTTTCATAACTACATAGTCATAATATCGACTCACCTTAAGATATAACCATTTCATAGAGTGTTGTCAAGTATCCCCTACCTTACGCTATGGCCTTTTCAGAGGATTTTTTAAGATATCCTTACCTTACAATATAGCGTTTTTGGTAGGTGTCACAAGATATGTTTACCTTATGGCATGGTCGTTTCGGTAGGTATTAAGATATGTCCTTACCTTACGCTACAATCTTTTCTATAGGGATTACAATGTAATCTACCTTACAGTATGACCTTTTCGGTAGATATAACACAATACCCTATGGCGGCACATAATTATGGGACAATTACTACCATCTAAGGTTCGCTCGGTGCTAGGTTGACAATGCCACTGAATACTCAATTCATAGACATATTCATAGCTTACATAATTTCATAATTCATGGTAGCTTCATAAGAGTGGCTCATCAAACCATCACATCATAATGTCAAGAAAGAGCTTCATATCATTCATACACTTTTAATATTCTCATAAGCTCATAGGATGCATAATAGCCCTTCAACATATATAATTTTTATAATTCACATGTCTTACAATAATACTTTAGTCAACATAGGATCTAGTCAAATACTTTAGTCATAACGTGGTGGGTAATATACACATAGGCTTGAAATCATACAATTCAAGAGTATAGAACATTAGAGGAGTGAAATGAATTTATTTTAAATTCACTTAAATCAACCCACCAACATTGTAGTTAAGGACCTGGATGTTGTACGACCTAATTGGAGTCGTATTTGCAAAATCATGCATGTATTTTGAGATATTCAAGAAATACACTATAGGGCATTTTTCAGCGCATGGGAGGTGTTACATTATCCACCCCTTGGGAACATTCGTTCTCGAATGTAAATGAAATGTACATAAGAGGACTAATTAGAAAACTTCTAGCCCAACATGAATTTAATCCACGCACTTAAACATTACTCTCAAAAGTTTCAATCATATACATCAACATCACCTAAACTTGTTACCATGAACATTTATGCATGGAAAAATGACATAAGGGCTGAAACCTAAGTCTTTACATCATAGATAGGATTTAATTTATTACCTTAGGTTTGAATAGAGTGAAAGAGGTATGGATATCACTTCTTCATATCCGTTTTGGCTTCCCAAATGGTTCTTTTGACTCGTTAATTTCTCCAAAGGACCTTGACGGATGCCATATCTTTGTTTCTCAACCTCTTCACTTGCCTATACATTATTTCCATCACGACCTCCTCATACGTCAAGCTATCATCTACAACACCGACAACTTCAAAAGGTCACCTAAACAATTTCTCGACATAGATATATGGAAGACCAGATGAATTTTGCTCATCTCCGTAGGAAACTCCAACTCGTATACAACCTTATCGATTCTCCTCAAAATTCTATAAGGCCCTATAAACCTTGAGCTTAACTATCCCTTCTTTCAAAATCGGACCCTGCCCTTCATGGGCGAGACCTTCAAATACACCCAATCATCAACATCAAACTCAAAATATCTCCTTTTCACATTGGAGTAGGACTATTGCCTACTTTGAGCCACCTCAAATCATTCATTTATCAACCTCACCTTCTCCAAAGCTTCCACAAAAAAAATTGGGGCCCAACAAAGTCATTTTTCCCACATCAAACCACCCAACATAGGACCTACAATGCCTACCATATAGAGCTTCAAAGGGAGCCATTCCAATGCTAGAGTGATAGATATTGTTGTAGCAAACTAAATGGGTGGAAGATGTTCATCCAAACTACCCTTGAACTCTAAAACACAAGCCATAAGCATATCCTCAAGAGTTTGAATTGTCCATTTTGCTTGACCATCCATTTCAGGATGAAACGCCTGCTATGCTTTTCTTTTGTACAAAGACTCTTTTTGAAGGATCTCCAAAAGTGAGAAGTGAATTGAGCACCGTGATCAGAAATAATAGACAATGGTACCCCATGAAACTTAACCAACTCAGGAATATATATTTTGGCAACATAAGTTGTTTCAAAGCACAATCAAACTGTAGCCACGAATTGGGGAATAGTCTCATCGTCGCCCATCCCGACATTGTTAGATCATGAAGCCAAAGAAGTATGCGTTAGTACAATAAATATACTAAGTATGTAGATATGCCATGCATCAGAGAATGTCATAATGTAATAGAAATATCCATAATCATAGCAATAGAATAAGGAAAAGATATGAATGATCAATACATATTTTAAAAATCCATAAATAGAAGCATTATCAAAACCCTTCATAACCTAACATACATATATGGGAATAAGACGATAATCGACAATAAGGCCATGTGGCCTATTACATGGAATCCCGATGTTTCCTATAAACCAAGCGAAAGAGAAGTCTACTTTGTCAAGGTAGACTTGACCCCAACCTTTAGAATTAACCCTAGTACACTGAGTGTCACATAAACATAAACATCCCACCCTTTAGTCTTAACCCTAGCACAGTGAGTATCATGCGAACATAATGTTATACGGATCTATTAACTTACCTTATAGGCACATGATGAGTGGTAAATTTTGATGTTCTTACTCAACATACCTCAAAATAGTAAGTAGGCACTGTGGTCGTCATCCTATAATTTACCCAACAATGAGATGGGGTCATACCACTGGAATGGTTGTTCGAGTCAAGAAGTATTAAATTGAACTAATCAATTGTAGAGTTAAAAGGGGGGATTCCAACTAACAAATAACTAATTGATGATTGTAAGATTCAATTTAAACAATTAATTAAGAGAGATGTCTGGGGTGTGCCAACATGGGCGAAGATCTAAAATAATTAATCTTATTACTTGAATAAATGAGTTAATTATATGTGAGTAAGATAGAATTGCTTGTAACCTCTATGGATAATGCAATATCAGTGTATGACATGAACTATTTAAAGCTTCATATGCGAAATAACTATAGAAAATGCTTGGCCTAAGAAATTTATAAGTAAACCATCTACCAATTTAGCTATTGAACCGAAAATCTTGCACTCAACAAATACCCCAAGATATTTATCCAATTATTCATAATTTATGCAACAATTAAAGATGCAAAAATAACCAAGAGTTCGTTGCCTTAAGAATTTTAGTTAAACATAGCAATAGGTATGGACTCACTCGAATTAACATCAAAACATTCAAAATATAAGACCCAAATTATAAATCAATTGTCCATGTCAATTACACACCGCCAACATTAGGGTTTTAGCTAGACATAATTAAAAGAAGGAATTCAATACCAATGTCTCGGTTGTAGGTAATGAGAAATTACAAAGAATTAGATATAATCTATTCTTTTACTTCTCAAAATTCTCTTGCCCAAGATTCAATTTCCCAAAACCCTTCCTCTTAAAGACAGTGTACTTTTTCTACAAGAAAGGTTCAATTTACTCTATATGGAATGCTCTCTCTTATTCTCAGCGTGTATGTTCTCTTTTGATTAATCTTTCCAAAATCTATTTATACTCTGTACAATTTTTGCTGGCTTTGTGAAAAATTTACTGATGAGCGATCACAGTTGTCCATCTTTGAATACTTTTGCTGTACACATTATGTGCACTTGAAATTCAACTGATGAAGGCCTTGGTCTCTACAACTTTATACAACATCACTGTGCATCACCGATCCTGTTCGACGATCTTTTAAACCTTTACTAGCATCAACATTTTGCTCTGTACTTGATAGTTTAGACTCTGCAACATTAGGCAGTCATTTTCACCCATTAGCGATTCGCCAAATGATTCAACAACACCTCTTTTAATTGCCTTTTAGGAATGTTTTCTCCTTTGTCGTGTGTGATTGAGTTTTACCCTTCCATGCACTTTTATCCTAAATCTTGCTGTAAAACATATATATTAGTAAGCATGTAAAGAATATAGCACATTGAGGACAATACTTTTTTGCCCTTTAAGCTCTATATGAGTCCAAATACGGACTCATCAGCACCCCTAATTTTAACTTTTGCTTGCCCTCAAGCAAATCTAATACTAATCATTCAAAGCTTACTACTTACGAATAGGGTTGTAAGGAGCGACATATAAAGTTCCCTTTTTGTTATCAATCTTTATTGCTTGTACGCAATTTTGAATCCTCAAGATATGGCTAAAGAGTGCTCAAGACAAGGTTATGCTCTCAATTGTGAATTCCATTGCTAATCAGTGCCCAATAACAACACCATTTACCCTAATATCAAAGAATATCCTTATACACACTCGATTAGGATATTGATTTCAAGGATCTAATCAACACTTGCAATCACAAATGAGAAATGGCATGTAAATTTCTACCCATAGATTTTCCCTTGTTCTAAATTCATCCGAGTTAGGATCACGAAGGACTTTGCTAGGGTTGTAATGTAGGCTAAGGGTAGGTAGAATAGCCTTTGGATAATATTGGCTCATCCCTTCTTGAACTATACATACACTTTTTTCTCATGGTTCCTTTGATCTTTATTCTTTTTCTTTTCCAAGTGACATCTTTTCACTGTGCAACTATTCTTCACCAATTTTTGAGGGTCCACTTTTTCAAGAAAAGTTTTTTCTTTCTTCATTATTCAATCATCTCCTCTTTTTCATTTTCAGCATGCAAGGACTCCTCAACTTCTTTCTTTTTTCGTTCCTTAACTTTTAATTGGAAGACACCCCTACTTTACCAACACCCCTAACTTTGGCCTTTGGCCATGACTTTCTCTAATTTAATCTCAAGGAGAGAATAGTGAATAACAAGAAAAGATTATCTTTCCAAACAAAGGTCAAGGGTACATTGTTGCCAAAGAAAGGTTAAGGCTTAAATGGGGTCTCTAGGGATATAATCAATGTCAATGCAGGCTTATTTGGTCAAAGTGGACTCAAAAGAAACCAAAGAAGGCCTAAGGTCATCTTCCTAATTCCGATTCAACCTAAATACACCTCAAAATGAATCAGGAAAGTTTTGGGTATCACATACATGGCTTTCCAAAATTTCCTCAACTCATATGGAAAAATGGATCCAAATTTAAACAGTGATATTTGACTTATTTGTGAGTTACTACATGCTCCTCATCCATTGCACTATCCAAATCAAAGATATTGGGGATCGGTGCTCAGATTGCTAAGCACTAAGAGACATGATAAAAGACTTTTGAAATTGCTTTTCATATATGGACGGGTTAGCCAAAAATCCAAGGGACATTATTGACACACATAATTCACAAGCATTCATCACAACAAAAACAAAAATAAAATTAAAAGAAATCACTATCGACTACAACCCAAAATAAAAAACATTTACAAACCAAAAGTAACGGATCGCCTTAACTGTACATCAACAAAAACTAAAAGTAACAAAATCATTGTCTTATCCCCATCATAACATCATCAAAATAAAAACTAGTAATCATCATTAACAAGCAGTGGAACTCTAAATACTCACCTCCTCCAAAAATGAAACATTGTCCTCAATGTATAAGAACAACATCAGTAATGCTCAACAAGAAGGTGTGAGAATTAGAATCCCTTTGATCACTCAATCATGTTGTGGGTGTTATGGTCAAGCTAAAGAAGAGGTGATGGGGGCATCTATGCCCAAGTACTGTAGTGCAGTCTTTGAAGTTGTTGTCGGAGTAGTAGACTTCGAGTCAGTATGAGGCATCACGGACTCTAGCTCCTTTGCATCGGATGTGCCACTCATCCCAATCAAGGAGATGTCTGAGAGGGACTCTTTAGTCACTGTGGCTTCAATATCCTCTTCTATCATCATCAACTCATCAAGCTCCAATGAGAATGGCTTAACTCCTAAGGCCTCCTCATCTATATCCGGGGAAGCTGGTACATAATTTCTTTCAGTCCTCTCTCTCGGAATAATATTTGTAGTAACCTTAGGACTCATAATCTTATCACCCACAAGTGGCAAGTCCAGTACACTCCATATTGAAGATATATCTATGGACCATTATCCGCCCAAAATCTAAGATAAAGTCATTTTTTTACTAATGTCGCCACCTCCTTCTTTAACACATCAATATTGGCTTTTATAGCTGATGTTTCAACAATACCATCACTTTTGACTCCACAACAAGTACTCTATCAATCAATGATTTGAACTTTCCCCTATTATGCTCAAAAGTAACCTCAAGCCTATCCATCCTTAATTTTTATGCCCCATAAGCTCTATCTGCTTCTTTCCTTCTTTTATTCCTTGAGACAATGTAGTGGTTATAGCCTTCTCAATCAATTTATGCAAGGAAGACTCAACCCATGCAGCCTTAGTGTCAGCGGCCTTTGGCTAACCAGGCAATACCAAATATTGTAGCCTTTGTGATTTGGGGTTGCTCTTCTAGATCTTATGGCTCAGTCTGTGCAGATATTGTAAGAGTTGGGGTAGACGAGGAAGAAAGTGAGGGACAAAAATGTTGATTAGCCAATGTTGTTTTTAGTATCGAAGGATCGACTCATTTTTGGACGGCATGAGATTGCTACTTATAAACCCAAAACAGAATCTTGCACTCCAATAAGTCATTTTATCTATCTCACTACATAGGATGGGAACACTTCTCACTTCAACAATGTTGATTAGCTTTGGAGCAATTTTATTCCATCCCATGCTTTTTGGGATGACCTTTATATGCTTCATAAAACTCCCAAACCTAGCTTGTGATATAAGGATCCCGAGGTATGGTGAAGCATTGGAACTGGTGGAACTTCGAAGTGTCTCACACCTCAGAGTACCTATCGACGACACCATCTATAGACAATCTTCTCTCGTTTTAAATGGATCTTAGCCCCGCTATTTTAACCTATTCAAATGTCTAGGGGATATGGTCTCTTGAATGATTTGGGACATCTAAGGAGAGGATCATGTAAAGGCTTGGACGTTACCTCGATACGGTGACGTTTGTGACTCAGCTCTGAAGATGGAGGCTCATGTATGGTGGTCATGAACCCTGCTTAATCATCATCTGAGCTGGTCCAGTCAACCCTAAGGGATCCTACTTCATCACTCTGGGAGTTTTTTTGCTCTACCATTTTCCATTTGTCATAGCCTCATTCTTCCCTATGGGGTCTTTATGGTCTTTGCTCAACCAAGTTGGCAGCTATGAAGGTTGCCCGACCTAAATTGGATCCTCCACGAGTCATAATATGTTTTTGTTTGTCAATACCTGCAAAAAACGTTAATCATGTGTGTGAGAATCAATATAGTGAAAGAAAGGATATAAAATAAGCATTAGAGAAATAACGTTGGCAGATACACAGGTCAATTTGCCTGCCGAATTGATTCTGCAGTCAAATTTACCATTGCCTTTCGTTACAGTTTTCAGACCTAAAAAAACTATCACATTCAATGATGAATGTACGCATTAAGTGTGAAATATTTTTCACCGAATATGATGAAATTTAATATTAAGAACTAGTCAGAAATGGTAGTGTGTGTTGCAACTTGGCGCACCGCCGAGACCATTTTTGCGGTCAAAATGACCATTGCGGAAAATGACTGATAGGGTCAATTTTTTCCCAAAGTCAAAATTGAAGCACATCACACAAAAACGAGGAAGAATTCACACACTATCCTACCAACACATCTTCACACATGCTCATAGGCCCATTCTATCCTAACATTCTCACCATGTTTTTGAATTTGATAATATGACAACTTTACCCTTAAGAAAGATGTTGCCAACTCTATCATCAGGCAAGTTCAAGTTACTCAGTCAAATTCATAGGTTACTTGTACTTAACCCACAACGCACAAAGCAAACAAACCCAACAAACATGCATTTACAACTATAACTTCAAACATTCAAATGCAATATCCCAATAAAAGGTTCTCAAAAAGGGATATGATCAAATTGGGACAATCACAATCTCATTAAATGATTAGGCACCACACTCTTCCACTATAGCTTAGACACATAGAAAATACCCAATAAAATTCATCAAACATTACTAAAAATCAAAAATTCAAGTAAACCAAGTACAAGTTTGAAGATAGGGTTCTAGAACATCATGTCAACATTGCACAAAACCTTTTTAATGAGTTTCAGAAAACAAATAATGATTCTCAAGTATCTTTAACCGCAATCAATCCCTAACGACTTAAGAAAAGTTCAAAAATAAAAACAAAGAGCCCAAAACATACCTTGATAATGATGTACAAACAATGAGATAAACAACAATTAGTTTGTTCATGTTTTGCACTCAAAATCACAATGAAAATAGAGCATTTAGAAGTTAAAATGGTCTTTAGTTGCTTAGGAAGTGAAAGGGAAGAATGTTTAAAATGAAGGGGTGCAAAAATTTTAGGCGTGTGATTCGGCGATACTGACTTACACTAGTAAACACATTTAGTGATCCACCGAATGTGTTCCTTACCGCATTGTCTTACAGTGATCAGACCTCTTTTCTCAACACCAAAAGCCGATGGAACTTTTAATCGCCCACCCAATTCTGCAATTTTCCAAATTGAAACTTTGACTGCCTAATTTGACAGCAACTAAAGAATCATCAATAGACTCAAAAAGAGGTCAAACTAGTGGTCGCCATTTAAACTTGGTGATCCGCCAAGTTGAACATTGTATCACCTTTTTTCACCTACTTTATATTCTCTATTCCACGTACCTGCATAAGTAACACCCCTTATTTAAAAACAACCTCCACCTTAGGTTACCTCCCAAGAAGAACCTTTTATTTAACTTCATGGAATGACTGAGTACTTCTCAAATCATGATCTCTCAGAATGATTAACCACCTACACCACTTTGAGGTCCTTCAATTGCTTCATTACCTTGAAAATATGATATCCCACTTCCTTATCAATGACCCTAAATTTAAATCTCATCTCTCTTCATCAATTAATGTCCTCCCAGTAGCCAAATTTTGTCTACGAAGGATGACAGACACATCCATATTGACTTTGCAGTCAAGAACCATAAAATCAGCCAGTAAGATAAACTTATCCACCTTCACCAACACATTATGTTGGACTGATTAGCCATGAGCAATCTCATAGTCATTGGCGAAGGTGTATCCAATCCTATTTCCTCAAAATTCTCCAAAGGCTTAAGGTATATTCTAGCACTGAGATCATATAATTCTTCCAAAAATTTCAAGCCCCAATGGTATATGGAATGGTAAACGTGCCCGAATCACCCTTCTTCACTATCAAGTTGTTGGTCACAATCACAATATAATGTTGTGATACCTCAATTGTTTCACATTCCGGGGTCCTCTTCCTGGTTACGAGCTCTTTCATGAACTTAGCATAACTTGGCACCTCCATAAGGGCTTCTACCAATGAGATATTGAAAGAGATAGTTGAATAGGGATAAAAACTTCCAGAACTTTGTGCCATCATTCTTCTTCTTCAGCCTTTGGAGAAACTGAGGATCAAACTTTACCTAGGGAACTTTTAACTTTTTAGAAGAGGAATAATTTTTGGGGGGTACGCTTTTATCCTTAATTGAATCACCCCTGACTTTCAGCTTACTATCACTCTTGGGATTTTCAAGAGAGTTATGTTCCTCATTCATATTAACATCACCACATTCCATTTCCGAACAATTAGCACCCTAAAAAAAAGAAGCATTGATCCCATTTCCTAGCTCAATATTTGATGGGGCTGCAGCTCCCTCAATAACTAGCCCACTACACATTGTAACTTCCATGCGCTGCAAGATATAACTTTTTGGACTGGCCATTATGGCACCAAGTACACCTCCTTTAGGATGTTGGTTGAGATGAATTGAGATTGTGCCTAGTTGTGTTTCCAAGTGCTTAATATAAGCTAAGTGGGACATCATCATATGACTCAATTGACAAAAGATTGACCTAAACTCTTTTAGTACTTTATCCAAAGTCTCCACTTCATGAAGAATTCTTGTGAGTGTATCTTCAGTTTGGAAGCTTTTATAGATTCACATTAGGCTCCTTGGGCTTCATACTATCATGAGGTGGGATGTATCTGTATCTTTCACCTTCTTTTAGCCATTGAAACCAAAATCAAGCATTTACCAAAAACCTCAAGATATTTTGGGCTATCACACTAATTTCCCACTCCAATCATGCATAATTTATGCAACAATTGTGGATCTAAAAATAACTA
Organism: Solanum rostratum; assembly: GCA_029948455.1. Lineage (NCBI taxonomy): Eukaryota > Viridiplantae > Streptophyta > Magnoliopsida > Solanales > Solanaceae > Solanum > Solanum rostratum. The sequence continues at coordinate 48,992,305 of CM057046.1, forward strand.
ATAGTTCACAGACTCAAGATTTTAAGCGAAACATAGAAACAAGTATAAACATGTAAGAATTAACATCGAAACATTCAAAATAGATAAAAGTCAAATAATAAATCAAGTGCCCATGTCAATTCACATCCCCAACATTGGGGTTTTAGCTAGACATATTTAAAAGAATGAATTAAATACCAATGTTTGTTTTCATGGCTGTGGGTAAAGACAAATTACAAAGAATTTTATAGAATCTCTTCTTCTACACCTCAAAATCCTATTGTCCAACCTTCAATTCCCCGAAACCCTTCTACTCAACGATAGTATAATTTCTCTAAGAAAGGTTTTGCGTACTCTCTATGGAATGTTCTCTCTGATTCATAGTATGTGTGTTCTCTTCTGATTGTCTTTTTCAAAATCTATTTATACTCCATGCAATTTTTTCCAACTTTATGCAAAAATCATTGATGGGTGGTCAAGGTTGGCTATCACCAAACACTTCGTTGGTACATTGAATATGTACTTGACAACCTTTTAATTCAACTGATAAAGGCCCCAGTCTTTGCAAATTTAGACAAGGCAACTATGCATCACAAATCATGTTCGGTGATCCATCGACCCTTTACCAATATCTCAATTTTGCTCAACCCTTAAGGGTTTGGACTCTACAACATTAGGTGGTTAGTGTCGCCCTTCAACGATCCACCAAATGAGTCGACCACACCTCTTGTTATAGGCTTTTAGGAATTTTCGCTCCTTTATCCTATGTTCAGGGTTTTCCCTTCCGTGCACTTTTATCCTTAATTTTGGCATAAAATATACAAATTAGTAAGCGTGTGAGGAATTATAACACATTGAGGGCAATAATTTCTTTCCTTTTAAACTCTATATGAGTCCAAAATATGGACTCATCAAATTAACACTTATTTATGGCTTTTATTCTTATGATTTTATATTTTTAATATAATGAATTGAGGTCAATTATGCTTTAAATGGTGTACCATTCTGGTACTTCTGCTTTGTATGGACTTTTAATGAGAAGAATGAAGTTGGGAGCTGATTTAGAGGAAAGGAAACTGAAAATGAAGGAATAGTACCTAGCACATTTTTGTGCTCTACGAACGCGGCCTTCAGGTTTGTGAATATGGAAAACTAGAATATTAAGAGGTACAAACATGCCAAGTTGGAGTTCTTAGGCAAAGGTGACGTAGATTATTCTTCATGAATGCGGAGTGTTGACTTTTGTTAACCTCCATGAATGTGGTTAATCCTCCATGAACGTGGAGTAATATTGTGACTAGTGTCCGGGCGGTTTTGGTATTTCACCATTTTAATCTCAAATTGAATGTACACGGACTCTCTTGCTAGAGTTCAAAATCTTTTCTTAATATTCGGATCATTTTTTTATCATTGAATACAATTTTGATGGAGGAACACACCTTAGGATTGGATTTTAGCTTTGGGTGAGGATTGAAAGGCAAGTTTTCTGCAATTTCTTGAGGGGATTTAAGAGTGTGAGCTTCTACTATAAAGATCCTTCACTCACTCTTATTTTCAATGCTTTGTATTTCATAAAATATAGATGTAATGAGATTTTGATTTGAATTTGTTTATAGGTATTGATTGAAAGCTCTTGCTTTTGCAATTAGTTGATTATATTCTTGCAAATCAAGGGGTTCTCTCTCTTAATTTCTTTGATTATTCTTAATTTATGGGTTCATTCTTAACTTTATGTTTAACTGATGATTTGAGCTTGCAAACTTGAATTTAGCTTTGATTTTCAGTTATTTCATAAGAATGAGTAATTGAAATGGAGGTTTGTGTGATAGTCATGGGTTTATGCCTTAGTAGAATTCCTAATCAAGGATTAAATGACTAAGGTTTTAAAAAGGTTTTCTTATCAATTTCTTAAGCCCCAGTGAGGTCCTGTAGTGATTTGGCTCATGAAGCTTTAGCAAGTTCATGTGGAACACTACTCATGTCCAATATAAGTTTGTCGTACAGTCAATTTGAGCCCACCTATAGGGATTATATGATGCTTTGTGTAATAGATGCTTTGAGTTCTATTGATTTCCCATCTCCCCATATCTTTTGATCCCTTGCTTGACAAATCCTTACCCCAGTTCCTTAGATTAAGTTTGTAACTTAATCATGTCTTTGTTGATTATTATTGTATTTCCTTTTTGAATTGGAACTAGTATATATCATAGCCCTTGGTCATTTCAATCGCCCTAACATTATTCCCTGTGGGATTCGACCTTGACTCTTAGTTGGGTTATTATGCTGATGATGCCTGTCATACATCTAGTTGTTTTTTAGTTATGATTTGTAATGACCTGGTTGGTCACTTTTGGCCTTATTTGTAAAAATTACTATTTTACCCTTTCCTATGTTGCTTTGGGCTTATTTTGAACTATTGGAATTGTTACAACTAAAATCCTGAGTTTTAAAGTTGAAAATATGAGTTTAGGCCTTTCTAGAAACTTAAGTTGTCGAACAAGTAATTTTTTGTACCATTCTGAGTTTTGAGTATTGGATTGGAGATCTGTTAATTCCATTAGCTTCGAAACATTGTAACTGAATTATAAGGAGTTATACAATTGAATTAGGAGTAAAAAAGAGGTTTTAGGCCCAAAGTTGTGATTTTAGTCATTTTCGAAGTCTAAGTTTGACATTGGTCAACATTTGGAGTTCAGAAGCTCGAACTAGAATTCCAACAATTTTTGTAGTTCTTGATGGTGAAACTAGCTCTATAAATGGTCTCATAAAAAATTATGGAGTTGCCGAAGGCAGTTTTTGTATTTTGAGTTCTAAACTTGTTTGTTTGACCTGCAATGGTAAATGTTCCATGGAGACCTCATGATTTCATTCTGGTTATCTGTTGAGTCTTAATCGTCGTTTCTAGTATGGATGCATATTTGGTTTTTAAAATTTTGAGTTTTGATGAGTTTCGGGGGGTCTAGTCTGAGCAGGGAATTGTACTTGTCATTTTTGGTTTTTTTAGATATTCTGTACAAGGGCTTTCCTTCTTCGCATTTGCAGAGGACTTTATATTGAAATGCTCTCCATTCGCGAACAAAGGCCTACAATTATGGGGTAGAGGCCAGCTTATGCTCCGCGTTCGCTAGATGGGTTCAGCAATCACAAAGATAATTTGTTACCTTGAGAGTTTCAAACTCATAAAACACCAATTTTCGTCCATATTTGAACTTCCAAGCTCTTTGAAGCAACTTTGATAAAAGGGTTTTGATGATTTTGTTAGGTAAGCATTTCTAACTCTAAACTTAATCATTTTCCATGAGTTTTATTTTGACTTTGTCTTTAAATTCATGAAAGTGAGAACCCAAAATTTTGGATTTTTAGGCTATGATTCTCACACTTTAAATGCTAATTTCTCCTTTAATTTGAACTCAATTTTTGTGGGAATTTTATCCATGGACTCCATTTTTGTGTAAAACTTGATTTTAAAGTCATTTTAGATTCAAGAACTTTGATAGCCCTAATTTTGACCGTTCTGCCCCTAAGCCCAATCCATGCAAATATAGGTATCAAAATGAATCTCTTGATGTATAGTATTTATTTTTGATAGTGGTTGATTAGTCTGAGGATCGTTTGGAGGCATGAGTTGATTGAAAGCTTGCCCGTGCGCGATTTCAACATCTAGGTGGGTTTGGCTAACCTTTTTGAGACTGAATTTGAGTTATTGAGCATGCTTATGTGATAATTGTGATATCTAGATTTAAATATGAGTCTATGACTTGGTATGATTGAATTGATGTGAATACAATACCAGTTATGCCAGAAATTGAGGAAATGACGATCCTGTTGATGAATTGAGATGGAATCATGAGATCTGAGGTAATTTAGATATCATTAAGATAATATGAGACTTGAGATAACTCCTCGTTGGAGTTGTGGATAATTGATGATGAATAAGGTGACCTTGGGAAATTATGAGCCTAATTGGGGTTCTTGTTAGCATGTTTTACTGACACCTTGATTATGGATGAGTTAGAAATGGTATGAGGTAATAACAACCCAGTTATAATATGGTATAGCCCGTTTGATATAATGGCTATTTCACATATCTTATATTAATTAGTTATATTCGTACGCACGTATCTCTTACTTGCTCAGTTGCATTATGATGTCACTCAACCCGTCTACTCAAAGGAATAAAGGGCAAAAGTCATCGGCATAATAACCCATCTTTAGAGGTTGGGTTCGATCCCACAAGGATTCACTATTCAAGGATAAAGTAACTCATTGGACCAAGTAATCGTAGTATCTAGGGGGTTGTAATAATCAAATAAATCATTCAGCTAAACAAATTCTAATTAACATTTTAAACAGAAATTAACGGAAGATGTTGCAGATGTGAAATTATGGGAAATGATCTACCAGTCGGGTCTAAATATTTGACTAATGAGTTGATGTTGAGTGAATATGCTAGGTGGCTAGTAAACCATATTAGCGATGATATAAGGGTGTCTCAAATGAATCAACTAAGAAATCATACGCCGACCGCCAATGGCACATTTGGCCTAAGAAGTCTCAGCAAACCCCTAACACCTTGACCATTGAATCCATGGCTGTGGACTTCAACTGACACCCCAAGAGGTTCCCACCCATTATATCTATTCCACACTCCAACTGTTTCGGTTAAAGCAACAATCAGACATCTAAAGTAAAACCCCAAGTTTGTAACCTTGAAATTATAGGTTAAAAAAAGAGTAGATATAAATTCATTCAAATCAACTATACATAAGTCAAAATATTAAAGACCCAACTGATAAATCAAAGACCCATATCAATAGCACACCTTTTACATGGGAGTTTTAGTAGCACATGCTAGAAATTATAGATATGAAACTATACGTAGCGGCAACAATCATGGATAACAAGATTGAATAGAAATTAGTTGATTATCACCTACCAATCTTCTCCAATTTTCTTCCCAAAAGCTTCAAAACCTTAACTCTTCTTATTACACTAAGAGTAAAGTTCTATGTACTACTACCTACTGAAAACCTTATTATTTTGATATGGTATGAGCTGATATGTACATTGTCCTTTCCAAAATCTCTTATAAACTCTATGAAAGTTTGTGCTGTGAATATTCATTCCTAGGTCAAGGCCAACCATCGCCGAGTACTCCAGCGATGTACCGAATGTGCACTTAACCGCTTTCATTTGCATCTTCATAAGGCTTCAACTTCTGCAACATTAGGCAATGACTCATCATTTTGCTGATCAAATTTGGCAATGTGCCAAAATATCCCTCGTATCGCCTTCCTGTAAGTGTTTTAGGGCTTTGAGTGTTGCAACTTAAGGTAATCTCTTATGCAATTCGATGGTGTGTCGAACATGATTTTTGATATCGAATATGATGGCCTTCTTGACATGAGCTTGGACCTTGGTTGTTGCACTGATAGGAGATCAGCGGATCGTCGAGTAGGTTTGCGATACCTCTTTTCTCCGCCTTTCTACGATTTTTCTCCCTTTCCAAGATTTTACCAAGTATTATCCATTTGTGCACTTTTAATCCCATGTCCTATCATACAAATGCATATTTGTTAGAAATTTGATATAATAGCACACTAAGGGCAATGTTTCTTTGCAAGCTAGCCCCAAATGAGTCCTAAATATGGACTCATCACATTGGTATGCACATTTTTTATATTAACTAGATGCATTGGTATACACGTGTCTTATACTTGATTAGTTGCATTGTTATGCACATATCTTATACTAGATTGGGTGCATTTATATGCACATATCTTATTTCTAATTGTGTTGCATTGATATATACACATATTACATATAACTGATTGCATTGGTATGTGATGTCGCCCAAATTACACCTACCTTTTAGAGGATAAAGAGATCATTGCAAAGAAATAGAACCTAACCAAGGTTATGGTCGAACCTACAGGGAATACGTAGACTCTAGCTAAATTCACCAACATGCAATCCGAGTAGTTAATCAACTCAATTCCCCCATGGGGGGGGGGGGAGGGGGGGGTTGCAAGAATCAATAAGAAAAATAAACTAATGATCACGAGTAACAACAACAACAACATACCTAGTTGAATCCCAAGTGGGGTCTGGGGAGGGTAGAAATGTGCGCAGACCTTCCCACTACCTCGTAATAGAAGTAGAGAGGCTATTTCCTGTGAACCCTCGACTAATCAACCCATAAGTAGAGCAACAAGGGTATTATGTTACCCATGATTCCTCAACTCAGTATCACCGCATAATATAATTCTTTTCTAGTGTAAAACATGTGGAACAGTAATTTAAGTTCACCAAGCCCTTATATCAAAGGTGAGAGGCGAAACTCACGATGAGACTTGGCCTATCTCCATAGTGTGCATTACTAACCATTACCTATAAGTACTAGTACAAACTCCCCTTGGCTTAGTTTTGGTTGATTAGACGAGAATACATCAATCAAATCATGTTAATTTTCTATTCATTACTACCTTAGTCCAATCAATAAAACTAGGGGGTTTTAATGTTGGCCACCATCAGAAAAACATGAAAAATTAAGAGAGTTAATTACTACATGCATAGACACCTTCCAAGAATCGTGAATTATCCGATTTTACTTCATTAGCTCGTCATGGTTCCCACTATCCTAGTTATGGATTCAGATACTCATGTTTTGTGTAGATGAAAAGATTATGAATTTAGAAGACATAATAAACACTTACATAACTGAATCAAGAACAAGCAAATCCAATGTCAATGAAAATCACAAGCTTGATGATTATATTAAACGACGAGTGTTTCCAAAGACTCTCTTACAATTTTCTTTCTAAGAATATTGAGTTCTCTAAGAACTAACCTATAAAAAGCTAAACTTGCGTGAACTGGTGAGAACTTCTGATAAATAACCTAAAAGGCCTACTTATAATAATTGAAATTCAAATCCTAAACAACATAAGCGAATCGGTCGGCACACTCTATGGCAGCACTTTACTGCACGTACTGAAGTTCACGGCCCTTAATTGGGGTCTTGTACATTGTTGCTAGAAAAATGGACTTCTCCTTTACGACAACCCATTATGACTCGTAAAATAGTTTATGACCTTTAAAGGGGGTTTTGTCTAGTGACCTTCAGAAAGTCTTCATTGTCTAACCCTCAGGGCACAAAACCTCCTCTACGGCTCGTACATTAGTTTACAGCTTATCTAAATCTTCATAGAAGTAACTTTAAAAAGTTTACCCCTCACTAGAATTTCTCACGAGCCCATCTTAAGGCTCGTAGAATGGTTTTTGGCTTGAAAGGTGCCTTGTATAATAACAAATCTGCAACAACTTTGTAACCTTCCACAAAATCATTAGCTAACCTATAATCCTGTAAACATAGACACAAAAACATATAAAAAAAAACTAAAGTCGCATCGAGAATATGCAAAATTCTAAGTTTTAAGCATCAAAAGTTTTGTATTTTGGCAGCACATCAGTAGAAAAAATTTGACACATGATTGGATGCATTTTTATGCATATATCTTATTACATTTGCATCATATGAGACATTATGATGTATGTTGAGATAACATTTATGGCCTGGGATGCCATGAGAACTCCAATATGAGGTTCGCCATGCCTCCAAACATTTCTATATTTGGCTTGCGACACCTTATTATATATTTATGTACATGGCCTATGACATCTGAGGGTTTTATCTTATTACTTCGACTCGATAGATGTGTACATCAACCTTGTGATGGCCGTGATTTTACCTAATACATGGCTTGCGACGCCATTGCATTCGTGCATAACATTTCATTGCATCATTGTATTAGTTCACCATCGGTATTTACCATTATTCATAACGTTTTTATGTTGTATACTAACCCTTTTGATGCAGGTGATATAATTCTTCGTTATTACATACTTATTCGATTTCCCTTACCCAATCGGTTGAACCTACTTGGTATACATTTCTTTGTACTCACCTCTACTTTGTTTCATTCCTCCAGATCGAGAATAGGGACCCACATAGGGTAGCTAATTCACTCTTTTAGACTTTTTGTAAGGCTCAGACTTCGAGTCGCCTTGGATACTTGGGATTTCCTTTACTATTCATTTTGGACTTGTATCAAATTCTATGACACAACCTTTTATTTCATTTGAGGCATGAGTATTTACACTTCTGTATTGCTTTAGATGCTCTTGTCATCATGACTCCATATTTTTTGGAGATTTGTTATGTTATGTTGAGATGGTTTTCACTTAATTTTTTTTCTCTTTTTAGTTGAGATCCATTTTGGGTCATGACGTGATTTGAGCATTTTAAGCACATAACCATAAACCTATGGTGGCACATAGTTATGAGACTTCAGAATTTATATAAGGCCACTGGGGATAGTCCCCCTCACATAAGCTCATTCGGTACTAAGCTAAATCCCATAGAATACATAATCATGCATATACATGATATCATCATAGTCGAAAATCATACTTCTATAACTTGTAATATAGGCATTATAACCTCATAAAAACATCTCATATCATAGGAATAGTCTATCCATATACCTTTACATATAGTGTGTGTATACTCCCCACCTTGTCAGCATTTCATAAAGATTAAGGACTTAGCTACCCTCATCATCATATCATCATCATCATCATGATACTTTTGATACGCAAAATCATATTCATGAATCTCATAACTTTATCATAGAAAATAGGTTCATGTATTGTTCATGAGAAATTGTGCTAACATCATGTAATTAGATAAAAAACATGTGAGACTCATCCATTAGGAATCAATTTGGATCAATAGAAAAGGAACCCACATCAATTCAATAAGCCCTAATCATCATATACTTTAAATCACTTATATTCACTTGGAAATCATAGTAATTATGTAATTCTTAATAATTCATGCATATTCAAGTATAATAATCATGTAATACTAATAACAACCTAATCATTTGAGAATAAAATAATAATCATGTAATTTAATACATTAATGAATATATACATATCTCAAGTGAAGAACCTAGGAAATTGAAGTGATTACACCTTGGAATCATCAGCAATACCTTAAAACCCTAGCTTCAATGGGCCTCATTTAGAGAGAGAAAATATAAGAATTTGGGAGAAGAGTTTGAGAGTGAATGAATTAGGAATAGGTTTTATGCAGTTTCAGTCGGTTAAGCTAATTAGGAAGGTCAAAACGACGTAGTTCCGGAGTTCAAGAAAGCAGAAATGACCAAAAAGCCTTTCATTTAAAAACTTCTAGACCCATCTATGAGCCACTGTTTAGGAGATATAGATTGAAGTACAGGTCATACTTGGCCCTTGTACAATATGTGTAACAAAATTCTAGCTACTCGAAATTGCAGCACTGAAACCACAAAACAATAGTACAGTTTGTAGTTCCTTTTATGACCAAAGATCCCTTCATTGAACCTCCCTAGACTTAGAAATATTTTCATTTCTCAAGGACCTTCGCATGACCCAGTTACCAATTTCATTCCTTAGTCAATGCTCGACCATCATCTATGAAGCCTCTATCACTAATCATGTGGTGCCAATGAAAGATCCATGGCTACCCCAAATAAAATAAACAAAATAGTCCAATCTAACTTTAAAGCAAGATGAAATAAAAATAGTGGGTCCTCCAGAGTAGGGGATGCTCACCAAATTAGCTTCGAATCTCAGATCTTCAACGGAGCGCCTGTTGATGACCTCTAATATCTGCCTCTGCATCATAAAATGATGCATTCCAGAGTGGACGTTAGTACTTGGAATGTACTGGTATGTAAAATGCCTGAGTGAAACAGAAACCGATAGAATAATATGGAAACAATATCAACTCAAAATAAACATCAAATCACATCATTAGTCAAATGTCTATCTATGCAAGAATAAGAGTAGACAAGTGACCTATCAATAACTCAGAACTCATCAATCATCTCAGACTCATCTGAAAGGAGCTCACCTCCTCTCATCTCATCACATCTTATCTCATCTCAACTCATCTCAGAGGAGCTCACCTCCTCTCATCTCACCACATCTCATCTCATCTCAGAGGAGCTTACCTTCTCTCATCTCATCTAGACTCGGAGTACTCAAGGTAGGAAATTTATGGGAGTTTCTCTTATCCGACAACAATCACTTATGAGCCAGTGAATATACAACAGTCACGCTAAACATAACAATCAAAAGTAAAGACTCGAATCATACCCATCACAACGTCTGGAGAGTTTTCTTGATCTTGGCGACTACCCATGGCATATAAGCGATTTATTGCTCTGCCTGCGCCCATTGTAGTGGACCTCTGGTTTCCTCTAACTAGCAGGGCAGGTGTGGAAGATTGAGCCCGGTCAGCCCACCTTGGGAAATCTCTCTGGTAGTGGCCCGCTTGGCCACACTTGTAGCACACATCATTCCCATCACGACATCTTCCCAAGTGCAACTTGCCACACTTACCACATGGTGGCCTGCCCTGTGGACCTTGGGCCACACTAGCTTGCGAATGAGGCCTATGACTTCTCATATTCTAAGATCTCTGATCATACCCGCCTCTAGGCACAGGTGCGCTAGCAGTTGATGGTGCTGGAAATCGGTTGCCATTTCCATTCCTTCCAACCTCATGGCTGGACATCTTCGCTTTCTTGCGCTTGAATTCTTCCATGTCATACTGTCTCTTCTAATTGGCTTGCTGCACAAATGTCATCAGTCACCCGATGTCCATGTCACTCACAAGTATGGCTCCTCTCCCGTCTCTCTTGGGTCCTCTATTCAACCCATCCACATACATTCTCATCCTTCCCCTCATATCAGCAACCATGTCCGGGAGCATAATGAGATAGTTGCATGAACTTCAAGCCATATTCTTGCATGGTCATAGAGCCCTGTTTCAGAATCAGGAACTCCCTCACCCTAGCTTCCCTTATCTCCCTTGGGAAGAAGTGTCCCAAGAAGGCCTCCTTAAACAACGCCCAAGTCAAACACGGAGCATCCTCCCTTATACCCTTCTTACATTGGTCGAACAACAGTCTGGCCACGCCCTTGAGTTGTAAGCAGCCAGTTCGACCCTATCAGCATCAGCCATGTGCATCACTTGGAACACCTTCTCAAGTTCCTCCACATAGTTCTTGGGATGTTCAGTAGATGTCGACCACGTGAAGTCAGGAGGGTTCATCCTCAAAAATTCTCGAACTCCAAAGGTGTCATGAGAATCTGTTCTACTTGTGCCTTATCTCACAGCAGGTGCTGCGACAGCCTGGGCTAAAGCTTGAATAGCCTGGCGCAGCTCGGCATTGGAGACCTCATCTTGAGGGGGTTGCTCCACCGGGACAGCTTGATCCATGGGCTTCTCGAGTACTTGAGGCTCAGGTGGATTAACAGCTTGCTTGGCAGGACGTCCCCTTCCTCTAAAAGCTCTTCTGGGAGGCATATTATCAATTCTGCACGAGTAGAGCACGAATTAGAAGAGAATTTTCATAGAGCTTAACTCTATCGCACGAATTGGAATAAGAAAAAAGTGTAACCATTTCTAATGTACCCTTGGCGTGGCCGGCACTCAAAGACTATTGCTAGTCCCCAAGCGAACCACTTAGCTTCATCACATCATTCAATCAAATAAACTCTACTGAATAGCGGAAAATATAAGTGGTGGACACATCTCATCTAAAGTCTCAAAATATATATATATATATATATATATATATATATATATATATATATATATATATATATATATATATATATATATATATATAGAATATAGGCTAGTAGAAAGAACTAGCTCAAAATCTCAACATCAATGCTCGACCATCATCTATGAAGCCTCTATCACTAATCATGTGGTGCCAATGACAAATCCATGGCTACCCCAAATAAAATAAATGAAATAGTCCAATCTAACTCTAAAGAAAGATGAAATAAAAATAGTGGGTCCTCCGGAGTAGGGGAGGCTCACCAAATTAGCTTCGAATCTCAGATCTTCAACGGAGCGCCTGTTGATGACCTCTAGTACCTGCCTCTGCATCATAAAATGATGCATTCCAGAGTGGACGTCAGTACTTGGAATGTACTGGTATGTAAAATGGCTGAGTGAAACAGAAACCAGTAGAATAGTATGGAAAGAATATCAACTCAAAATAAATATCAAATCACATTATTAGTCAAATGTCTATCTATGCAAGAATAAAGAGTAGACAAGTGACCTATCAATAACTCAAAACTCATCAATCATCTCAGACTCATCTCAAAGGAGCTCACCTCCTCTCATCTCACCACATCTCATCTCAGAGGAGCTCACCTCCTCTCATCTCATCATATCTCATCTCATCTCAGAGGAGCTTACCCCTCTCATCTCATCTAGACTCGGAGTACTCAAGGTAGGAAATTTGTGGGAGTTTCTCTTATTCGACAACAATCACTTATGAGCCAGTGATTGTACAATAGTCACGCTGATGTTGCCACAGCCGTTCCAAACTTGCCAAGTAGGGAACGAATCGAAACCATATCAGCTCACCCAATATGGAGTCAGTCGTCAATAAGTCCTCTATTGTTTCAGGGACTTCTAATCAAGAGGGAACCACAATATATGTGATAGTTCCAAGCCTTATCTATATATGGCGATGTAGTTAATGAGTTCTAGTGGGACTCACTCTTATTCATTTTGGTGCTCGATACTCCTCCCGTAACTCAATGCTCATAAAACCATCAATCCAATCAAACCAATCTCGTAGGAACTTTAACCCCATCAACGATCGGTATTTCATAGGGACTTTAACCCTATCATCAATCAATCTCATAGGGATTTTAACCCTCTCATCAATCAATTTATAGGGACTTTAACCCTCTATCATTCAATCTTATAGGGACTTTAACCCTCTCATCAATTAATCTTATAGGGACTTTAACCCTTTCATCAATCAATCTTATAGGGACTTTAACCCTCTCATCAATCAATATCATTAATGACTCAAGATTTAGAACAATCATTTGGATTCAAGTAAATAGACACATCGGTAGAGTTTATTTATAGAGACTCATAAGACATTCAAACCCTATCAACTCATCATCATTCTCTCATCACAGTCACAATCACAATCAACTATCACAATCTCAACTCAAGGCTCTAGAATCGTCATTCTCTAGTTCATTATGCATGTTTTTTGAATTAATCATGTAGGATTATGCAATTCTCATGAAAATGTTTCAGTTTAAGAAAACAAGTAATATGATGATCATCAACGTAGAAAACATGTAATTTAAATCAGTTTTTCAAGAAACACTATCAATAAATCATGCATGTAGACTCCTCAATCATCAACTCATCTATGACCTCTATGGGGCACATGAGAGAATAATCTCATGATTTTGGTTTAGCCTTACATACCTGGGATGCAGCTATCAACCGAGTACATCAAGGATCTCTTCTTGAATTCCTCAACTCAAGATCTTCTCTTCTCTCCTCAAGACCTAGCCTTGTTAGATTATGGAATAGGACTTAGAAGGGGGGTTTTAGACCCTTTTCACGTCGAAATGACATTATTAGCTGCGTATTAGAGTTTAGGAGGGGTGGGGAATTGACCGAAATGCCCCTTATAACTATTTAGAATTTTCAGCTTGAGAAAAGACACGGTCCACGACGCGGACTGGTCGCGAATAATGTATTTTCAGAAAAGAGTTTTTGAATGAGTTTTTTCCATCCCGTCGAAAAATTTGGAAAATATACAAGTGCCTCTCTGCGACAAGTACGCGATGCGCCTCTGTCGCGCACCGCCACTATTTTTCGTTTTGGATCGACAAATCATCTTTTGATCGGGGCGCTCTAAAAATCGACCAAGACCATTTTCCAACTAAATTTTTCATGTTGATCACAAATCCGGCCTCGAATTTACCATTTGAGCATTGAAAGACGCGTTACGCACATACCCTCACTCTAGAGGTATCTCGATAATTTTATCGGGCGTTACAGTCTTGTTCAGCATAAAAGAACTAAACATATTGACATAAGGCTTCATTTTCTTCGTGACAATATAGAGAAAGGTCTTGTTTCAATACTGTTTTGTCCTACTGAAAATCAAATTGCTGACATTTTTACTAAAGCACTAAGTAGAGAACATTTTGAAAAAATCAAGTTAGACCTGGGGATCATCAAGATTGCATAAACTCCCCTTAATGATTGACTAGAAAATCATAGGTTCACACTTCAATTCTCACATGTAGTGTATCCCAAAATTCAGAACAATGGACTAAGTCTTCATTCATGTGTATTATAGTGCTCAAATTACTGGCTCTGGTGTAGCGGCTAATGGAAAGCTAAAAATAAATTAGGTAATAATTGTTTTGCATCTAAAATAGTGATTGATAAATGAATCAGGTACCCTGACCTGTTTCTTTCTCTTTACAAAGTCATCATCACCTTTGCCCCCAAAATCCCAAGCGTCTCTTCTCACTGATAGATGACTGTGGAGGTCAAATCAGTCACCTCCTCTTCTCCCACTAAAATTCATCCCTTTTAGCCATAAAACCCTTCATCATCTGTCTCCTGCATTTCTACCTTTTTTCTTTATAGGTGAACCATATCTCTGCTGCCATCAAGAAAACCCTCATCCATCAATAGCTTCATCAAAAGATTCCCAAAGTAAACTCTCTCAAGAACCAAAAAACACTGACTCTCTTGCGATTGTGGCTCATCCAATAGCGAACCTGCAAACTCCCTTGCAATTCAATCTATCTGATTTTGCAGAATAGGGGTCATTCAGAAACCATTTTTCTCATTTTTCTTCGATCCCATCAACCCCCTGGGCCTTTCCTTTTAAAGGATTGAACATTGCTCCACTTCAATCAATTTCTGTTGATGATCCACCAATTGTTGTTCCACTTTTTGAAGCATCAACACCTAAACTAGTGTGCCATCATCTGAGGAAGATCACTGGAGAACCCATTGAAGTTTTTGATGATTTTCCCTCTCCTGAGCGAGTACCTGCATCTATTTCTTCAAGGGTACCTCAGACCAGGAACCGCAAGAGCCAAGATAAAGCAGCTCTTCAACAAGCTCTACATTAGAGCAAGAAACATAAGAGTGCTCCTGGTTCTTTATCTTCACAAAGGGGTCTATTACTAAGCCAAGTTCAGAGGAATGTGCGCAAGCACATGATTCCCAAGCCTCCTCAAACTCGTCCGTCTCCCTCTTCCAAGAAAGCCTTTGCTTCCATACAGAATCCTCCTAAGTCTAAGGCATCTTCTAGAAGGGATAAACATGTCCCTCAACCTGGTCCCACAAACAATTCTGACATTGAAAGTGATCGTGAGCATCCTCCTGTTGACAGCACTGACCCACACTTCCTCTCTCTCATTCATTTCCAAAAGTTCTCCCTCATCTGGGGCCAAGTCATTACAGGGTTTGGGGGATCAAACATGAATATTCTTCTTTCTAAATTAACATTTTAGGGCTGGTCTGACTTGTTTCTCTTAGGTGACACTCAAAGGAAATTTTCTAAGCTTGAGATGTATGAGGTTTATGAGAGGGGAAAGGTTCTTGGCTCTGTTTTTATCTCTACTGTGCAAGGAAAATCTATTAATCATGGTGCTCCAGATATTGGGAGAATCTTGGGGATTCCTAATGAGGGTTGGGATCATTATGTCTTCCATGAATGGGCTCCCCTTGATAACTTGCCTTCTGCTCTTGCAATTTCCTGAAAATTCTCAGGTTGTCCCAACTTGGCTCAACATAAGCGTTTCTGCGCAAACAAATGTCGTCTCTTCATAAGCTATATTTTGATGTCGTGCACAAAGTCCTTATCCATATGAAGGAAAGAAGGTCTGAGGGTAGTTTCTTTGATCCGACTCTAATAGAACTGTTGGATGTAGATGATCCTATGAATCTACCTACCCTGATCCTCAAGCATATGCAACATGTCCTTATTCAGGATAAAAATAGGCATGCCTTCCCCATATGGTTTTTGGTTGTCTCAAATCTTGGAGGCCTATTATGTTCCTATAAAAATATGGACCATGCAAACCACTAAGGATGTGCTTGGAAAGGTGGACCACTCTGCTCTACCTATTGTTATGCAGCATGTTGGCACCCCTCTTCATAGACTTCAACTCATTTTGGATGTCAAGATTGTAGAATTAGCCCCTACACATCAAGAGTTTGCCCAAGAGAGAAATGCTTTGCTTGCCAGGATATCTTACCTAAATGATACACTGCACAAGGAGTGTGTTGCCCATATGAAGATTGTTCACAAACTCTCCTAGTTGATTCCATCCACTGGCCCCTCTACTTAACCTATTTCCTTGATCTATTTTTTTTTTACTTGCTCATGTTATTAGTCACTTGGTTAAGATGCTTAACTTTCATTGTCTGCTTACTTTTCATTTCTAGAATACCTTTGTATGATGATCTTAATGTAATCTTGCTATCTTTAATGCATATGAATGTTGTTGTTCTACTCTATTTTCTTGATGGTAGCCTTGTGGTCTTGTATATGCTTACTTATTTCTAGGAAAGTCTGCTACACGCCCTAATTTTTGATGATGTCAAAAAGGGAAAGTCATATCTGAGTTATGCAATATTTATAACCCTTGTTTAACTTGTTTCATTCTTGAGGTTCCTTCTTCATAGCTGCAGAAAAGATGGATAGATCTGATACTCAAAAAGTTTTTCATCATCAAAAAGGGGGAATATGTTGGGTTACATAAAGTTTTGATGTTGGACAAAGGACAATGAAACATGTTGACTTATCAGGTTCTTCAGTGCACTTTCTCAAAGAGAAGAAGACACGATACCACAAGAAGCGGAATGGATAAAGCTCCTGGAGGTAAGGTCGAAAGCACAAAAGTAGAAACATGGTTCAGCAATCACAGGTGAATAAAGAGTTGGTGTGAAGAAGGAGTATGAAAAGGTGTAGAACTCTAATAAAGAAAACGGTCGGAAAAGAGGAGTTTGAGCTGAAGAAGAAGTCCTCTGCAAAGTGATATCTAAAGAGTCTAACTGCAAGTAGAACTCTTGAAGACAACAATAAAAAGGGTTTAGAAGACTCAGAAGAGTGAAGAAAAAGAAAAAAAGAAAGAAGAAAAGGAGTCGGTGAAGTCTAGAGTCAGGAAACAGTTACGTGCTTTGGTTCTTTATTGAGTCATCATTTAGGAAATTGTTTTTATTTTGATGTTGAGTCTGAATGTTGTTCATATCTCATTAGTCTATTAACTGAGAAGAAGTTTAGTCTTCAAGTTAGGGAAAACTCGAAGATGTAGAGAACATAAGCCTAGGGAGGTTTATGTGTAGTTAAGAAGTCCTTCAAGTTTTGTTGAGTCTTAGATTACTAGGATCATGTAATCTTTTGTGGAGGCTCATATTGATTTAGTGAAGTTGGGAGAAAATCCTGTAGAGGTAGAGGTCGTGGTTTTTCACCTTTTATGAGCCGGGTGTTTCCACGTAAAAATACTATGTTCTCATTTATTTCTACTTTATTTAAACACGTTTAAAAACCTATTTCTTCGATTAGGAAAATCCATAGGTTGTGCAAATCTAACAGGTACATATTAGTGGGCTGAGATATGGTTGCCTTAGGTGTTATCCTCGATAGAAGCAGAGCTACGATATGATTTTGGGTAGGATGACATCCTTCTGATTATCTAGCCTCTTGGGCCTTAGCTTAGGTTATACCGATGTTGCCCTATAAGTTGTTTTAGATAGAGAAAGGGCCTTGTAAGGGATGAATATAGGCAAGTGCCTTGGGACAGGCATGTGTTTTGACTTGACTTATACCTTTATGAGTGTATAGCCCATTGCTATTGAGATACGATGACCACAAGACTATTTATTGTTTATATATGATATTATGGCCTGATTCTAGTATAGATATGACTTTGATGGGTTTGGCTGTGTTGGATACTTATGATACCCTATTATTTTCTATGTTTACTTTGGGCACTTGTGATTGATTAGGTTATGATATACTTGGACTTTGTTGGGCATGATCCCATGGTAATTTGTGATGTATATACACTCTAATGTACTGCTGATAGTGGTTGTGGGCTGGTTCTTTCCATATGACATTGGATTACCTGTCTTTATCTGAGTAAGGTAGTGGATTATATGGTTAGATGGGGTTGATTCTGTTGAGAGAAATGTTATGTTTTGGGGATCTGGTATCTGGATAGGCTAGAGAGAGACTGATTGGTTTTACGCTTTGAGACCTAGATGACGCACCCTATAGTTCAAGTCTCTGGTGGCCACATCAAATTTTTTAATATCTTGGGCGACATGCATCGTGGTCCCATTCTCTGTTGGTCATGTTCGAGTGTCTAAGATCGGACTACCAATTCTAAATGGGTTGAGTATTTGTCGTTACTTTAGGCGTCAAACCCTGTTGGCTGCTCTTTGGGGGCTAGGCCGCATTAACTATTCTTTAGGGACTAGGCCCCATTGTTGATATTTTGAGTTGAGCAACCCACTAATTCCATATTTGGGGGTGAGGCCCCGTGATAAATATGTTGAGATGAGACGTATTGTTTATGCGAGGGGGATTCTTTCTCCTGTGGGGGATACATCCCACAATTATGCATGTATATTTTTTATCGGGTGCCACATGTCGGCACTGGGTTGAGGACCTGATTGACATATGATTGTTAGGGTGAGGCCCATGATTGATTACCGTGGATCTATTTACCTATTCACACCCTGATTGTGCATGGTCGTACCCTCTAGGCTTATAGGGGCTCAGGGGACATTTAGGTTTAGCTATTAGGGACTTACACCTACGTACAACTAACCCTTGTTCATATGATGTAGAGAGTTGGGCGCTGTGATGGTTATGTGGGGGTTTAGTGATTATTTGTCGGTTACATTGTGCACGGGTGTACCTTCCGAGCTTATGAAGGCCCAGGTGGCGTTTAGGCATAGTTACTAGGGACTTGCACGCACATACAACAGTACATCCTAGATTAGGAAAGTTGTTGTATGGGTCTACACAATTTTGTCGGTTGATATCATTGTTTGTCGCTTTGGTTAGTTCGGGTATCATTGCTCATTACTTGAGCTGGTTTAGGTTATCATTGTTCATCACTTGAGTTGGTTCAGTCGTCATTCTTCATCTCCTTGGTTGCCTTTGTTGTTGTTTATGGGTTTTCATACATGTTGTTTCCTATGTTTGAGTATCGATTTGGCTAGACCAGCTACAATTCTTTATATATGACTCTTCTAGATTTATTGCATTTCACTTGGTTGGCCGATGATGCCTACTGGGTGCCTCTTTCTGGTACTCACCCCCTAAATTTCTGTATCTTCCCATGGTGTAGGTCCAGGTACGAGTCATTGATGTCACCCTAGTTACACCTCATTTTTTAGGATAAAGCGGTCGTTGTCAAGAAATAGAACCTAACCAAAGCTAGGGTCGAACCCACAGTGAATACATAGATTTAGGAGAATTCAATTAACACAATTTGGGTGATTAACCTACTTATTTCCCAGAGGGGGGTTGTAATAATCAGTAGAAAAGTATACCTAACTAACACAAGAGTTTAATCAATATGGATATAAACTAGGTTTTGTGTTCCCCATGATTCCCTAACTTAGTATCACGGAATAACCTAATTCTTTTCTACTGTGTAGCATTTAGGATGGTAAGTTAAGTTCACCAAAACCTTTGAACTAGGCAAAAGGTGAATATCACTATGTGACTTCTCCCATCTATGCAATGTGCATTACTAACCCTTACCTATTAGTCCTAGTACAACCTCCCCTTCGCCCAGTTTGATTGATTAGACGAGAAACATCAATTGAATCCTGTTAATAAATCTCTTTACTTTTCCATTACGACCTTGGTCCAGTTGTAACACTAGGCGGGTTCTAATGTTGGCCCCATCAGAAAACATACAAAACAAAGAGAGTTAATTAATATATGCATGCACACTTTCCAAGAATTATGAATTATCCGGTTTTTACCTTGTTAGTTCTTCATGGTTCCACAACCCTAGTTGTAGATTTAGCTACTTATGATTTGTGTAGATGCAAGACTTATGAAATGGAATAACATAATAGACCACTTACAACTCTGCAATGTTTTCTACTCGATCTCACTATTTTTCCTCTCTAACTGTCGAGCTCTCTATGTACTTCATGAAAAATAACCTAAAAACCTATTTATAATATTTAAAATACAAGTCCTAAACAAAATAGGATAGTTGGGTCGGCACGCCTCACGAATAGGTCTAGGGACACATTACATTCACGGCCCGTAGTCGGGGTAAAGTGCTGCAGGAAATTGGGCTTGGGATCTACAATACCCCTCTACGACCCGTAAAGTGGTCTACAACCCATAGGGGGATTTCGTCTGACGAATCTTCAGAAAGTCCCTCATCTCTAATCCTCAGGACACAAATCATGTTCTATGACTCGTAAACCAATTCATGACCCATCTGCAATGTTCGTAGAACAACTTTAGAAAATCATTCCCTCACTGGAATTGTACACAAAACCTCCTTCATGGCATGTAGAATGCTTTATGGCCCGTAAAGGGTCTCGTACTTCACCAAAATTAGCAACTTCTGCACTTTCTCCCCAAAATCAAGGCCAACCTTGGAATCCTTTAAATAGAACACAAAAACACGTAAAACCAACGAACATCGCATTGAGGACACACAAAATTCCAAGTTGTAAGCATCAAAAGTGTTGTATTTTGATAACACATCAGTCATGATTGCTGAGTTAGGGATTCGGGAGCACGCAGGAGACTTCTTTTGGGTGAGCATCGACAATTATTGCTTTTTCGCAATCTCTTTCCTTATGATGGCCATTTTTTGCTTTTAGACATTAGCCTTATACAGTAGTATTGTGTATTTATAGGGACACTACTGGTTTATATTTCATTATGGTTATTAGTATATCTAAATGTTGATATCCTTGTATCTATTGTAACTCTGTACAGTTGATTTTTAGGTTCTGGGTAGGTTTTAATTATTTATATTGTTATGTTGGCTATGGTTTGACTAGAGAGCTAGGATCGGTACCCTGTGGGTTGGGTAATTGGCTTGCCGGTAGGTGGGATCTAATAGGCTCCATCATGACCAGGACCAGATTTTGATATAGACAACCCTTGGCTTTGTTGAAAACGGCCACCACTAGACTTAGCATGTAGAAACCCACCATCAAAACGAGCCTTTTTTTACCCTCTCACCTTCCTCTTTTGAAGCTTTTCATTCTACACTTGCTTGGCATAAGTCATGAGCCGAGAAATATCCATCTTCTTGATGAGTATTGTGGCCTTACCTTCCATATTCACCAAATCAGACATACCCAAGGTGAACTTGTTCATACAAGCCTTAGAATCGGCAACCAAAGATGAATCATACGTAGACAATTTCATGAACTTAAGTGTATACTCCCTCACACTGGTGCCACCTTGCCATTGATTCATAAACTCCATCACTTTAGCTTCCTATAGTTCAAGTGGGAATAAGTGATCAAGAAAGTGGCTTCAAACATCTCCCAATCAATAGAACCTTCTTCAACTGTTTCGAATTTCCATTATGTGAATCAAACTTGAGTAAATCCCTTACGTAGGTAAGCTGCCAATTCAGCCTTCTCCTCATACGTTCCATTATCTCCACTATTGTAGACCTCATCAATAAACCCTTGTGGATCCTCAACCACCTTGGAACTATGAAACTTTGGAGGATTCATTCTAGCAAAATATCTCACTCTTGAAGCTAGAGTAGGAGTCTTTAGAGAAGCAACAACTTGAGCTAACATAGTAATAGTGGCCCTAAACTCCTCATTGGTCACTTGGTCGGCTTGAGGGATTTGAGGAACTTGAAGAGCTAGAGGAACTTTTTCCTCATTAGCATCAACTCCCCTATGGAATGGAGCACGTCTTGGAGGCATTTTCTGAAAATTTCAAAGGATAAGAGTTAGAGAACGGGAGTATTGAAGGAACGATATAGATCATAAAAGAAGTGAAGATTTTCTAAATGCCTCATAGCCTCTCGCTCATGAATGTGGTGTGCTTCACACCTATGAACAAGACTTTACTAGACTCAGTATGTTGAACTCTTTAGAATGCTTTCAAACCTTACGCTCTGGTACCAACTTTGTCACATCCCAAACCTAGGGTCTAGCCGTAACATGACGAATCTGACACCCAAAGCACCCCATCTAAGTCTCTTGTTTATATCATAAGCATACATAAGGTAAAATAATCAATTCATAAGAGAGTAAGAAAGCGGAACATAACGACATCAAAGTCATAGTTTTCCTTAGGGAATTACAACATCTTTAGTCCAAAACATGCCTCTACATCATGGATCTTGACAAGGTGTACAACAAGCTACTAGCTCACCCTGAAGATAGAATAACAAATGAAATCATAAAGTCACTACATATGAAAACATAACATGAACAAGGCTTGTCCCCGAAGCATGAGAACTCATCAATAATCTTCAAAACATAATCCAAATCTAGCCATAAAATGGGGGAATAATCTCATCGTTGATCGTCCGTACATGGTTAGATCATGCAAGAAAAGAAGTATGTGTTAGTATGTGGAATATACTAAGTATGTAGGTATTTTATGTATCAAGGAACATCATAAAATAATAGAAATATGCATAACCTTTCATATAAACGTAAGGATACCTCCCTTTAGGATTACTCCTAGCACGATGAGAATCACATGAACATAATGTTATATGGATGCATTAGCTAACCTTATAGGCACATAATCATAAACCTACGGGTGCACATAGTTATGAGACTTGAAAATTTATATAAGGACCCTTGGGGACAGTCCCTCACACAAGCCCATTTGGTGCTATGTCAAATCCCATGGAATACATAATCATGCATATACATATATATATATATCATCATAGTTTTAAAATCATACTTTCATAACTCGTAAAATAAGCATAACAATCTCATGAAAATATCTCATATCATAGGAATAGTCCATCTATATAATTTTACATATAGTGTGGGTATTAGGGTTTTAGGTTACCCTCATCATCATATCATCTCATCATCATCATGCTTTTATACTTCGAATCATATTCATGAAAATCATAATTTTGTCATAGAAAACTAGGGCAATGTGCAGGTTCATGAGCAATTGAGCTAAAATAATACAAATAGATGAAAATTGTGTAAGAATCATGCATTAGAAATCAATTTGGATCATTAGTAAAGGAACCCATATCAATTCAACAAGCCCTAATAATCATATACTTGAAATCACTTATATTCACTTGAAAATCATAGAAATCATGTAATTCTTCATAATTCATGCATATTCAAGAATAATAATCATGTAATAACCATAATCCAATCATTTCGAATGCCATCATTAAAACTCATAAGAAATCATGCTTGAACTTTGAAAAAATGAGATTTTGAGTTAGGCTCCATAAATGAAACCCTATATTCCTCAAGTGAAGAACCTAGGAAATTGCAGTGATTAAACATTGGAATCCTCAGCAGAAGCTTGAAACCCTAGCTCCAATGGAGTCCTGGCTTAGAGAGAAATTTTGAGAATTTGGGAAGATATTTTGAGAGTAAATGAATTTATAAAGAATTAGGAATAGGTCTTATAAGATTTGAGTTGGTTAAGTTAGTTAGGAGGGTCAAAATGATGTAGTTTATGAGTTAAATGGATTGAAAATGACCAAAAAGCCCTTCACTTAAAAACTATATGTTCCATCTACGAGCCATTGTTAAGGGGTCATAGATTGAAGTACAGGTCATATTTGACCATTGTACAATGCGTGTCACAAAATTTTAGCTACTAAAAATTGCACCTCTCAAACCACAAACTACCGGTACAGTCTGTAATTCCTTTTACGAATCGTAGATCCCTTCGAAAAACCTCCCTAGACTTATAAAAAATTTCATTTCTCGGGGTCCCTTTTACAACCAGTTAACGGATCGTATTCCGTAATATGACTCATAAACTTCTCTCGTACTTCGAATTTCAATGATCACAATTTTTATCAACTTTCGGACCTCATCTACGAGACTTGTCTACGACCCATGGTTCAATCCACGAGTCATAGATTGGCTCATAGTACGAGCCAGTCTAAAAATTTCTGCAACTTTTTTTCATTTTTCAGGCTATTCAACATACAGGGTGTTACAAAAATCATTTTCTATATAAAAAAAAGTAAAACTCATGGGTGAAAGTCCCATAAAATTTGAGTAAAAAACGAGATAAAAATCATCAATTCTTCTCAAGTCAAGGGATCCTCAAATTCATGAACTTAAGAATTAAAACTAAGAAATTTGGGGCTTAGATGATGAAGTATGTAATGGAAATTCAAGGTTTTAAGTTAAAAATACTTACCCAAGTATCTTCCCTGTAACATTTCCTTCAAAAATAGTCCACCCAAGCGTTTTTGGAATTCAAAAATGGAGAGATTTGGTTTTCCCAATTAAAAAAATTTTCTGGCATTTAATGACCTCCGAAAACGAGGAATCTATTCGTGAACGTGAAGTACAAGACCCCAACTCTCTGTGAACAAAGGGGAAGCTTCCTAAACGTGGAGGTGATCCAAACCTCTACTTAGTAAATGTGGATCATCTCCGATTAACGCGGAGGTCTAAGTGTAGGACCTCCATAAACGTGGCCGATGTGGCCGCATCAGACACCAACAATTATCAACACATAAATTTTCATGGAATGGACTCTCAGAATTCGTTCAGAATTTCGTACACACAAATCATATATGCTACTCTACTAAATTCGACGTTCTGGACTTAATGGAATCATCAAAAATTAAATTTGAGGTCTCCTTGATCTAAAACCCGATAAAACACAATAAAATAATTTAGGATGCAAAAGGACCAAAATGTCCTCGGGAATTCCGAAAAATATGATGATGCCTTTCTAGGCCTAAAATCACTTCTCGGATCCAACGTAACTATCAAAAATTCAATCTGAGCATTCAAACTCAAAATGTTGGCTAAAGTCAAACTTAATTCATCCTAAATCAAAATTTTCAACTTAAGACCTCAATTTCACTTACGGATCTCGAATCTAATTTTGATACTTCTCCTAGATCAATTTCTGCATTCAGAGCTGATGAAATCATTGAAATTCTATTTCGAAACTCAAAACTCCAAATGGCATCAAAACTCGTATTTTGAATAACTTAGGCCTCAAGACTAAAAAATGTGCAAAGTTCTCAACTTTTTTTTACTATAATTAAAAACCTATCATGCAAGCTGATTAAATAACACCAGAAAAGACTAATAAGAAGAATAAAATAATAATTTATGCAATAATTTCCAAAAGGACCATTAAGATCATTACGACGTATTTGAGGATTGAATAATTGTTAGGAGTATAATAATAAAATGAAAAAAAGATGAGTGGGAGAGATGTGAAATAACATATACATAGTAAAAAAAAAAAAAAAATAGATCCACTATCCAAGTTTCAAAAGAAGAATGGAGTTTTAGTTGTGCCTCTATCATTGTAGAATCTTTCCCTGCATGTCTAAATCACCACAAAAAAGAAAACTAAAGACTAATCTCTTAATAGCTAATTAAGTTAGTGTTTGGACATGTGATATAAAGTTTTGATTTCAAATTAGTTTTTGGAAATATGATTTAGGATTATAATTTTATACTCTCAAGAAATGCTATTTGAAATTTGAAGTCATGATTTTAATATTTTAGATATAAATTTGATCCATAAGTTTATATGTTATAAAAAAAGAAAGACCTATCATTTTAAATTTGAAAAAAAAGACTCATGCTTAGAGTGAAAAAATTGTTCGCATTGTATAAAAAGATTATATTAAAGAATAATTAATTAATTAATTACTATTGTTGACTAATATGTCTTTATAAAATTATGCATTTCAAAATTTGTAATTGAAATATTTATTTTTAAAAAATACATAAAGATTTGCAATTTATAAATATGCACCTTAGGATATTGCGCTATTTGATTTGTAAATAATGATTTATTTATTTGATAAAATTACGTAAAAATTGAGAAAATTTTGACAGTTTTCATAATTTATGAAGTTTTCATATTTATATTGAAAAAAATCTAACTTAAAAAAATTCAAATTACACATCTAAAAAAAATTTCAACATTCGCTTCATATTAATTTAATTGATATCATAATTTTGAATTACGATTTTATTTTGTATGTCCAAACCAGGCCTATGGATGATCAACTGGTTCATTCTCTAAGGATAAAAAAAAATAAAAAGAGGAAGAAATAATTTTCTAGCCCTTTTAAATTTATCTTTAGTTTGATGTTATATATATATATATATATATATATATATATATATATGAGAGACTTTTTACTTTACGCATAACGTATTTTTATTTTTTTTTCACATAAGATATCTTAAAAGATTGATTTTTTTAATTGAAAATGTAAGAGAACAAAAAATCTCATTTCATATAATGTGTACTATAAAAAGCATGTAACGTCCTAAGTCTAAAATCTATACTACATTAAAAGTGTGAAGGTCCTCAGAATGTTGTTTGAATTTTTTGTCATTTATTAAAAAACTCCACTTTAGACAAAATCATCTTTTTACTATTTTTAAAAAAATTATTAAGGATTTATGTTTTTATTTATTTAATTTCAAGATTTATTTTTGAATTAGAATTTCTTTATGATTAAAATTCACTCTTGATTTAGAACTATTCTATATAAATAATTGTGCGAAAAATATTACTATTATTTTTTAAATATTTAAGACATTGAAATTAATTAAAATTTAGATTATTAAATATTTTGTTAACAAAAGTATGTAATATAACAAATTTAAAAAAGAAAAAAAGTAATTAAAATTACGTTGGAAACAAATTTATTTAGGGGTTTTCTAAAAAATTAAATTTTAATCAATTAATTATTTAACTCCTAACAATTCAACTCTAAATTATTACTTTTTGTAGTTATAAACTATTAACAAATTTATATTGTAAGTAACTGAATTGATTTTTTCATCTTTGCCTGTACATAATAGATTAAACTACTGCATCAAATTAATAGTATTTATTTAATTTTGTTTATATAAATATTATATTTATTTTAATGACAAGTATTATTTATATATAATTTTTAAATTAACACGACATACGTGCAAAGCACGTACACTAAACTAGTATGAGTAAATGAGGCAGACTATTGCGTTACATTACATTTTGACAGTAAAAAAAATTACTATTTCTAATCCTGAGTTGAGGATGTTAATTAAGATTATAGATAAGAAAGCATAAAGCAGAATTAGATTAAGATTAATTAATGAGTAGTGACTTTATACAATCTTGTGCAGAAAGTTTGAAGTTTAAAATTTGTGAAAGAAAGATATGGGATTGTGGGGGAATTGTGTGACAAAAGCAGGATTTGGAGTTGGGAAGGAATCTGAAAAACAAGGAGAAAGCGAAAAAGAAAAAGCAAAGGAAGGGAACAGGTAAACAGTAGGTGAAAACGCCAACTTTAAAGTGTAAGCTAAGTGTGTACCTAAAGACATAATCAATCACAATGGAAGATTGAGAATCCATTCCATTATCAGAATCAATTGTCATTCTCATTAAAAGTCCCACACTATTTTCTACTCCTTGTTTCAATCATTTCTCACTTTTCTTGGTTCCTGCAAATATTTCATTTCAAACCTCCTCTTTCCTTTCAACTTTAGAGGCTTTTTGGATATGCTTATTTTTACCTACTTTTCTCTTTTAATTTTTAAAGGTATTTCGCAAAGATTTAAATATATATATATATATAGTTAGATATCTAATTTTTTATTTTCACTTATAAGTAACTAAAAAAACTTATCTAAATACCTTCTTTCTCATTCTTCTTCCTACCGTGTCCCTTTTTTCCTTGAACTCAACACAAAATATAAAATTAGTACCAATACTTTATCATGATAAACGGATTTTTTTCTCATGTCTCAAGTTAAAAATAATCTTTCTTATCCTATCTAGAGAGTAGTTGACCAGTTTTCTTGTTCATTGACCATTCCCATTCAAATTCAATTTGGAGTTTAAGTAGGTGTTTAAATATAGGATTAAAACATTTTTCACTTTGATGTGGTCCACATATTTGATAATAGAATATTTACCTTGTCTCCCAAGTAATACATCAATAGAAATAATACATAATTATCCATTCCAACAGTAACATTTTTTCAAAAAGACATTTTAACTTTTGAAAGATTCTAGTACCCACTTATTCATATTTAGAATGATTCTAATACCCCTTATGAGCTTACATGCCATAGAGAGTGTACTTCACTCCCCGATAGAGCGTGAAATAAATAATTTTTTTAGAAAAACTATACAAATAGACCAAATAATGAAATTATTTACTAAAATTAGACCTAATCCAAATTATTTACTCTTAATAGACTCATGACCCAAACTATTTATATTCTTACCCCACTTTCTCCTTTCTTACGTCGGGATTCTCCATGATATACTCCATAGATATTGACACTACATCAGTATTATATAGGGCTGAACTTAATCCTCTATAATACTCTGTCCATATATTGATACCCTACTAATATCTTTTGTTATACTCCATCGGTATATTAATACCCTATTGGTATCCTCTATGATACTCTATCCATATTTTAATACCCTATCAATATCCTCTATTATACTTCATCGATATATTGATACCATATTGTTGTAATATATGATTGAGCTTAATCATATATGATTCTCCTTATGTACATTGATACCCTATCAGTATCTTCTACGATACCCTATCGACATAATACATGTAACAACCCATCTGTAGATAGAGGTCCCACATCGGCTAGACATAAGAGAGATGTTGGGTATATAAGTAAACAAGTCTTAGCTACTAGTAATGCATTTCAAAGTTGTGTGAGTGTAGGCCTAAAGCAGAAAATATCACTAGCAGGTTGGGCTATTACAGACGGTATCAAAGTCACTTTTTTGTCCTTCTTGTCGATTTTGGGCCAAAGTTTAATTGAGTTTAGGCAAATTTTTGTAACGTGGGACTAACCTCAATGCTGAGTCTAGGCAAATCCCATATGATGGGGCAAACTTAGTGAGGACCCTGAGTCTATAGAGGGGGTAACCCATCTTTAGATAGTAGTCCCGCATCGACAAGACATAGGAGAGATGCTAAGTATATATGCAAACATGCCTTAGCTACTATTGATATAACCCCTCTATAGACTCGGTATCCTCGATGAGGCTTGCCCCATCGTATGGAATTCATCTAGACTCGGCATTGAGGTTTTTCCTGCCTCACCAAGATTTGCCTGAACACAGTTGAACTCTAACCCACATTGACAAAGATGGCACAAAAGTAGCTCTGATACCAAGTTTGTCACAACCCAAGCCTAAGGCCTAGTCATAACACGATGAATAAGGGACTCGAAGGCACCTCAGCACACCTGTTAGCATTCATTAAGTATTCCATAGGGATTTGAACATATATAAATGGAATTTAAAATGGAAGATGGGACTAAGGGACATTCAATATCAAATTTCATGAAAAGGGAATAACTTAAAATTCATATATATCGTCCAACCATACTATCTACATAATAGACTTGGCGAAGACTAAGACATATTCAAATCTCACCCTTATGTTAAATGTATCAAAAGAGAATACAACATAGAAAGTAAAAAATCTCAAAATACAATAAGCATGAAAGAGGGAGGTGTAGTCCCCGAACTAGAGGACTCGCCAATCAAACTAGTCTTGAACCTCCAAAGTCTAGTCACGTGCTAGAAGAGAAGGAACTCCGTTCCTTACATGGTGATATCATGTATGCAAAATATGCATTAGTACTTTGGAATGTACTATGTATTTGTGTTACAAATGCAACACATGAAATTGTAACGCCATCATGCATGAAATTGTAATATTATCATGGTAATATGTATATTCATAATCAAGGAGTAAAGCTTAATATGTAACGAATGATCAATGCATCACGTGAAAAAATACTTTGTAGCTGCATAAACATCATATACATAACTATGTGGGAGGAGATCATAACTAACATTTAAGACCACGTGAGCTACTACATGGAATCCAACATAACCTCCTCCATTGGCATGGGGACACCATTTCTGGGTGGAACTCCATCAACTTATGTGTGCATATCTTAACTTGAACTTTGGTATTGTGGATCCACAAGCCTTAGCCGACAAGGGCTCCTATGGTGGCATATAGTTAATGAGACAAGAGATTGCTATTAAGGTTCTTTTATTGAACTCCACTTCAATGTCCCATCTGGTGCTAAGTCAAGTTTCACAGAATACCTATAACATAGTCATATGTATAGACATTTATAATCATAAAAGTAGCTCATTCAATTAAGGATCCACTAAAGTGAGAATTGTCCTTTTACATTGAAGGTCCATCCTTGTTGAGAATTATCCTTTCACCATCTTAAATATCATTAAAAGGCTTCATAAAATACTTATAACTTTCATATCATTCATAAACATTCATAACCTTGTGGTGCACTTCACAACCTTGATTGGAACTCTACGCAACGTAGTATGTTTAGATATCCGAGAAACATTTTAAAATCTTATGCTCTGATACCAAGTTTGTAACGACCCGACCTAGAGCCTAGTCATCACATGGCGAATGAGACACCCATAGGCACCTCACTCAAGCCATCTTAACATATCAAACATTTATAGGTATAAAATTTATAAATTTGCGAAAGTAAACAGGGTAGGGTCTAAGGGACATGGTTTGGAATAAAGACTTCATTTTAAAAAAATATAGATATCATCCAAAAATATACCAAATAGACCATGAAATAGTGGGAACCAGTTTTGGTTGGTTTCCATCAAATAGAAAAGAATGAGGAATAAGAATAGGAATCTAGGGCTTTATGGTCTATTTAAGGGCCCTAGGAGTTCCAAAAAATGACATATTTTAGACTTAGTATTGGCGGAAAGGATAAGATTGCCCTTCATTAAAACTCCCGGATAGGAACCACGAGACCCCGATTATGGGCTACGGATGGAACCACGAGCCATGGTTTTCATCATCCTGTTCTCCTTTTCCAATCTTTAGTAATTGGTTACCAAGCCTAACCATGAAACTTCCATCCATGGGCCATTATTCAATCCATGGGCCATTATTCAATCCACGGGTCGTAGATGGCCTCGTGGAGTACTTTCACACTTAGTAAAATTCTCACTTTTCTGGACTTTATCTAAAAAGGCCATCTACAGGCCGTGCATAGGAAATACGATCCATCCTTTTAATCGTGGTCTAATTCCTTCTAGAAACTCCAAATTTCTTTCATGATTGGAGCTCAAACCTACGACCCTGTCTACGGTCCCTGTGTCCATTTACGGGTCATGGTTAACTTTGTGCACCACTAAACACTTAGAAAATTTTCAAACATCCTGAGGTTCCCATCCACAACCCTGATCTACAACTCCTGGTCTAAACCATGGGTCGTAGACTTGGCTTCGTGGACTGACTCTGGGCATTTTCAATCCAACTTTTTTGTATTTCCTATGCTCCTAACTTGGATCTTCTTCCTTGAGAGAAAAATTTGAAATGTTGACAGGGAAGGTTATTAGGGCATGAAAATAGGCTTAGGAGAGCAAACTGAGGTCAAAATTGTTGAAAACCCCTTTTAGGAATGTAAAAATATCATCAAGAGTCAAAAAATAATATTTTAAAGAGTCCCGAGGGCAAAATCAGCGGTACCATCCTTTTTGAAAGTTTGTGAAGTTTCTCAAAGCCATTTAACGATCAAATTGGTGGTTTATCAAATGCATTCGGTAGTCAAATTGGTGGATTGCCAAATGCATTCAATAGACAAATTGACCATCGTCGAATTTCACAACCTCAATAAGCCTCGGTAAAATGGCCATAACGTTTTACTCCAAACTCCGAATAAGGCAAAATTGAATGCGTTGGAAAGATAATCAAAAGATCTTTAATTTGATAGGTAATGAGTCATCTAATTCATTACGTGCTAAGAGATATGACCATTTGAAGTTAACTTTTATACGAACTCATACCGAAACTTAGCCGATGGGAATCCGTTGGACTTGACTCAATGTAAGAGACACCTTATGACCCTAAATTACATATAATTCATTTTAAATACCTAATAATTGATCCCATCACATTAGAAATCATTAAGTTAGGCATATACACACATGAGGAACAATTCAGGTCTTACCTTGAAATTTGAGGCGTCACACAGATGAGCCATCCATAAAATTACCCAAACTTTTCAAAAAAGTTTCAAAGTACCAGGTCCATCCACGATACCCCCATACTATGGCCCGTGGAAAAGATTACGAGACATAGATTAGGCTCATGGTCCTTGCACCAGTCCAATTCAGAATCCGTAATTTCCTCTTTAACCTAACTTTCTAACTTACAGGATATCACAGTTTTGAATGTGAGTTTATGTAATAGCTTGATTTTGTGTTAAAATTGATATGGATTGTATTAATTTGTCTTGTTTGATTATGAATTAATATAATTTGCAAAATAATAGTAACTTGTGAAATTTGAGAACAAATAATATTTGTTTTTAAGTTGAAAATGATATTTGAAAGCATATCAAATTCATGGTCATTACATCAAGATGCTTTGGTCAAAATTAGAACCTTTGTAAATATTCCAGCTCGTATAAAGGTAAATATTTGTATACAACACAAATCAAAATGAATAAACCCATTCCACCTTCACTTGGAGTAAATTCCATACAGTAAATTGCTTTATTCCACCAAACATGGAGGTACAATTCTTGTCTAAAGCTAGTATAAAACCCCAAAACAAATGGAAGGAAGAAATTATTAAAGAAAAGAAAAAAAGAAGTGTTAGAAAAATCTGCAAAGTGGTTGACACTTTCTATAAATTACCTACTTACTAGTGAAAAATTGGTAATGAAAGATCCTTCATATATCCCATTAGAACTAGGCACATTACACATTGAAGAAAAAAATGATTTGCCCCTCTCATCCAAAAACATGCCTCAAATCCTCATCTACTGGCATAAACTCCATGAAGCTGAAGAGCCTAGTACAATCGTTTATTTTCTCCCATTTATACCGGGCTCTAGCTAAAACCAAATCAATATTGTTTCAAGTTTTGAAGAATGTTCAGTTAGTTCATGAATTTCCCATGAAGAAGAAGAAGAAGAATGTGAAGTTGTTCCTTGGTTCATTTAGGCTGCATTATAATTGGTGTTCTTCTCATGTCATGCCAGTGCCTGTCCCAACTGCTTTTGACGTTTATTATGACTCTACATGGAATTCTATCATTTCTACTGCTTGTGATGGGTCAGAGCTCTCAGGCTACCTTCAATGGCTTGAAGACAAGGACAATGATAATAACAACAACAATGATATTGATAAGCTTGCTGATATGTTCATTGCAAATTCTCATGAAAGGTTCAGGTTGGAGAAAGTTGAATCTTACAGGAGATTTCAAGAAATGTTGGCTAGAAGTGTATGATGCTTTTGTTTAATTTCTTGTTAAGAGGAGAAATTGGTGGTGTTCTATGTTAGATAATTTTCTCATATTTTGGAATGTGGACTTCTTTTTCCTTTTTTATCCCGTGATCTATAGAAATATGAATGGAAAATCATGAGATTAGCTAGATGGGGTATGGAGAATTTTGCAATTCGTTAATACCTTCACATCTTACAAGCCTTCTACTATCAACAATTTGAATTAAGTTTTGTTCTTGGTTTTACTTGAATGTTCCCTTATTTCCTAACATCATTGTTGATATAAAATTGAAAATCTGTCAATTTCACCAAGGAAAAAATCCATACAAATCTCTAGTTTGCTTCTTCGCAAACAACGGCAAAAATAAATAAATAACTTTTTTCATTAAAATTTAGTCTGTGTGAAGGTATTACCATTTTCATTATCCACATATCCTAAGGATAGTCATATTTGGTTTCGAACTCTTAATTTATTTATTATTTACTGTCTTCTTATTTTTAAGTCCATAAGTTTCTCCAGTTTTGTTCCTATTCCTGGGGGCCAAGCTTTCATACTTTTGTCATTTACACATTCTCCCGATAAATATAAGGAAAATCTTATATATTATTATTTTTTGTAATAAGTATTACTCTATTATTGTTTTAATATTTATAATTTTTCACTAATTGAAATCATAGCTAAATATTTATTTAATAGTAAAATAATTTTTTTTAATATTTAATACTTCAAAATTAGTTAAAAATTTTATTTCTTAAATCTTTCTCATTTGAACTACTCCTATACATTAAAAGTATTTGGAAATATGAGAATTCATCACTAATTTTTGATAGATTACGCGGGAGTGCTTTGGAATTTGGGCAACAGTTTAGAATTCAGAATTTAAAATAGGGAGAAAGTAAGAGATGCATGGCCCTTTTCTGAGTAGTTAACTCAGACAAACTAATCAACGGGAATTAATTGTTTCAATGATAAAAAAGAAAATAAATTCTTCCTTCCGCGACACCTTTTGACTATAGGAAAAAAAAACAAAGTTTTAAAATTTGTAATCTAATAATTATTAAATATTTGTGTGATAGAGAATTATTTATTAAAGGTAATTTTAAAGTTAAATTATTTTCAATAAAATTAAAATGACATTCTTTTTCAGACGAAGTAAAATAAAAAAAATATCATATAAAATGGAACAGGGGGAGCAACACCTTTCCTCCAAATTTTCTATTAATTGATGTTTTGTACTTTTTCTTTCTTATTTTATGTGGCAATATTTCCTTTTTAATCTGTCTAAAAAAAAATTATCTTACTTTAATTGGAAACAATTTAACTTTACGATTTATAATCACACAAATATATATGAGGATTATAGACATTAAAAATCAACATAGGAGTATTATAGTGATGAGGATAATAATCAAGGACAAGGGGTTTCCAACATCTCCTGTCATTTTACACTTGTTTGCTTGTCTGTTTTGTTTATACAGGAATAGTCTATTAGAAGCTAAGGGGCAAAAAGGCTTGATTTTAGCTGAAATCTGATCACAGCTATTAGCTGTTTGGATATTATTAATTACAGTAATATCGGCGAAGATTCAGCCTTGTTTAGCTCTTCGACTTGCTCACTCTTTGATTCCCTAAACCCCGCCAGATTTGGCCTTTGTTTTTGTTCTTTTTCAATTAACTTATATTTACTCGTCTAATCTATACTCATAATAAATTTTACACCATCAATTATTATAACGTGCATTTCTTTCCAACGAAACTTATTTATTATTAATTATTTATAATTATCTTTTAGGCGAATTGATCAAGTTACACGCTAGTTTAAATAAGTGAAATTCTTTCTCTTCTTTTACACATTTTTTTTTTTTTGGATCTTCTGGATGGAAGAGCATTAATAAACAAGTCACAAGTTGCTTTTCCAGTGTGTCTGTCGTATAGAAGACCAAGCAACAAGGACCGGACCTGTCATGGACTACTTTTACCCAAATGACCCCCCTTGTTTTTTCTTTTAATTTGCATTCAAATGACTTCAAAAATTTATAGCGGGCGCCAAGTAGGAAAAGCGCTTCATTGGACATTTTTGTTGAGTCTACTTTACGGGACATATGGGAACCAAGTGAAAATGATCTGGAATTCATTAGAGTGAACAAAGGGTGTGTTTGGTAGGGAAAAATGTTTTCCATGGAAAATATTTGGAAAATATTTTTCTGGAAAATAAATTGATTTCTAGCTCATTTCATCATGTTTGATTGGTAAATGGAATTCTGGAAAATATTTTTTATTGTTTGGTTAATGAATAAAAATATTTTTTAGAAAAAATATTTTTCTAAAAAAGATTTGCCAACTAAACACTTAAACTCGACAAACTGAACCTTTTAAACCCCTCCAACCTTATCGTGTCTCTCAATCACGCTGATGTCACACTCCATGTTAGATCAAATTTGCCACATCATTTTTTATTTTTTACAACTATTTTTTGTGGTAAAAAAATCAAAATTCTCATAATTTTCAATCTTTTTCCCCTTCAAACACAAGCTGCAAAAATTTTCAAACTCCAGCTTTACGCCATCTGCAAGAAGCTTTCAGGGCCTGTATTCAGACACAAATTATCACTCATGTTGATATTTTCTTCATCAAGTTTAATCTGATAGCAAATTATTCCCGAAATAGATTTGAGCAGCCATAGGCCATATTTCTAGTAGTGATGGCTTGCTGTGGATATGGAGGACCTCCACTCAACTATGGCAACAGGATCTGTCAAAATTTTCAAAAACCCCACATACAATTCAACCAATTAAACACGGGAACCAATCAATTCCCAAAAATTACAAAAACCCCATAAAAAAATTCAACACCAATCTACAAGAAAAAACTTAAACTTTTGGTCAGATCATCAAAATCCAAATCAAGAAAACATCAATTTTTTTAAAAAACCCCACCTCCAATTCAACTCAAGAAACAAAAAACCCACCAAAAATTCAACTCTAAATTACCAAAAAACTTGTCTTTTCTAGGTCAGACCAAACCCAAATAAAGGAAAAAAAGACCATTTATGTAAAATTCTGTAGGAAACAAAATGGATGAATATTTTTTTGATGTGGGTAAGAGAGAAAAGGAGAAAAGGAGAAATTGAACTTGAAATCAAGAGGATGAGAAGAAAAATAGGAAAAAAAAAAGGACTGCAAAAGTTATCCACTTTCTTTTATTTTTCTTGTAGTTTTATTTTTAATTTTAGACTTTAAAAATCAGAAATTATCTCTTCACTCTCCTTAGTAAGAGGGATTAAATGGTTCAGTTTGTCGAGTTTAAGTGTTTAGTTGGCAAAATCCTGAGTATAAGGGTCTAGATGACAAACAGAACCAAGTATAAGGGCCTATTAGGTCATTCCGCCTTTAAAAAATAAATGTTTACTATGGGGTGAGGGTGGGAGTGGGCTGGGGCCTGGGAGTATGGGGGTGGAGTAAAAATTAAAAATTTCAATTTTTGAGGTTTTATAAAAATAATTTTTTTTTTGGGGGGGGGGGGGGGGGCGTACGGTGGAGTGCAAAAATGAGATTCTCTAAATATTTAAAATTAATTTTATTTTTTAGGAGTGGGGTGAGGGGAATTGAAAGGGTCGGAATAGGAATCGGTGAAAAAAATAAAATTTTCAAAATGTGAATCTTTTTCAAAAATAAATTTTTTATCTTATTTTATTTTTAAAAAAATCCGGGAATGGGGATTGTAGTACGAATGTGATTAAAAAAAATCAATTTGAAATTAAATAAGAGTTTTGGAAAATGTTTTCCTTAATTTTTGGAAGGAATTCAATTTCCTTAAATTTGAGGAAAATGAATTGATTTGAAAAACATTTTCCATGACATTTAAGTCAACCAAACATGAGAAAATGAGATAACATTTTCCGAAAAATATTTTCCTTCTTAAAAACACACCCAAATTGTTAAATTTGAACTAATATATATATTGAGTTAGAAGTAGAATCAGTTGCCAACCTTCACTCGGTTATTTCTTAATAATTGTTGTACCTCACAAGCCACATTAATTGGTTGACCAACATTATCTCAACCTGGAACTACCAGAGCGTTATAAATATCTGACATTTTTCCCGAGGAAAAGGCTATATCTAATACCGGACCGATGATTTGGACAACACGCCCCAAATTTTATTTTTAAGTGTGGATACTCTAGAACCAAAGGTAGTAGGATTGATTTTCGTAATAATAAAATAAATAAATATCTCAAAATATATTTTCAAAAATTATGGAATTCAAAATAAATGTCCCCTAGTACGTCGATTGATTAATTCAACAAAATGTGAATTAACACTCGATTTCGTTGACACCATGCAATTGAACGAATCCAATTGTTTATTTATTCAATGAGAGTGAGTTAATTTGCAAGCTCACCCAACCTATTTTAATTAAAACCCTCAAGTGGATGAATCCGAATCTTGAGAATGTCACGCCCTAAGCCCCATTAAGGCGGACTGGCACCCGTTGCCGACAAGGCTCGGGAGAACCAACATATAACTATACACCTGCTATGAACATTTAAGAGGTTTCCATACTCAATAGGCTGTCAAATGAAAGTAAACTGTACAAACAAACCAAAAGTAAATGCATAGGACTAGGCCGTTGGAGCCACGATGTCTATAATACACTATATGACCACACTTTAATATACATAGTCTACAAAGCCTCTAAGTACGGAACAATAACCAAATGGGTCGGGACAGGCCCCGCCTCATGGTCAACTATACAATACAAAATGCAAGTTCTAAACACATAAGCCCCGAAGCAACCTGGAGCTTAGTAATAGCAGCTGGAAGTCCTGTACTCTTACTGGGGAGATCTAGTAACTCCTGTACCTGCAGCATGAAATGCAGGTCCCCCGTAAGGGACGTCAGTACGAGATAATGTACTGAATATGCAAGGCAGGAAATACTGTATATGAAATATGAACTCAAATAAAATCACATGCTGGTGTATAAGTATGATAAGACCACCTTTAGTCATACTGTGGAATCATGTACTTTATGTCCTTTTATTACTGTATCTTTCTTTACTGTATAATCTGTGCACAATATATCATGTAAATGACCAGCTGATCAGTGGTAAATCTGTAATGGGATCGACCCTGGCTAGGTGATTCCTTCACCCCTCGGGCTACCACCCAAATGAGATCGACCCTGGCTAGGTGATTCTTCCACCCCTTGGGCTACCACTCATTTATAAGCAACTGTAAGTTATCTTTTATTTACTTTGAGATGGTTCTTTTGGTGGTCATAACCTTTAGAACTGTAGGAATATAGACATGTGACATATGAGCAACCATACAAGGTAATACTACAATGAAAAGAGAGATACACAACTAATGAACCGTATCGGAGATTAAACGACACATAGACTTTGTTGGGTAAGAAGGAATTCAAGTATATTTGGTATCCAAGTACATATGCAGGTTGACAATGACTATGTATGGGTACATATGAACATGGTAAAGAGTGGGGACACGGTTAGCAGCCATGTCGGAGTTTGTACGTGCCTTTATATGCTAAGGAAGATTATAGATTTCATGCCAAGTAATAGGAAATCAAGTTGCCTTACATACCTCGCTATGCTATGTCGTTATTACCTCGGAATAGTATCCTTTTCCTCCAAACACTTATCTACAACATATTAGGTGATAAAACTAGTGTTAGTAGCTAATAAACATGTCTTAGTAATCCAATTTCACCCAAAAACAACATCCGGGCAGCAAGCTCGGAATTAGCAACCAAGGAGTATTCTTTCAACATTTCCACTCCTAATCGTATTTTCTAACATACATTCTCATATACATGTCATATCCAGCTATTTTTAGTCCCATAACAGCATTATAACAACTCATACAATACAGCATACCACAACTTTACACAACACGTAAGTAGACAACGCAATATTGCGTCCTTCCGCTACATTTCGACGTTAACCATTCCAAATGCGTTCCAAACTTACCCAAACTGTTCTCAACATATTTACACATAATTACAGTCCTAAACCAGTCCAAGAACAGTCCCTAAGTATATGAAAAACGTGGGACAACAATTCCCAAAAACAGTCCACAAATTCTTACAAATGACCGGAATTAAGACATCATTTAAGAACTTGTTTTTGCGGAAGGTACAAGTGGTCCAGCAGCCTTCTTACATCATTATGGACCCAAGAATTCTCAAAAACATACATATTACTTCATAAATCAGCCAACCAACAAGATAAAAGTCTCATATTTAACAAGAAAAGTGAACCACAAAATTGGAACACATGCTGTCCCAAAATTCCTGCACAATACAACCAACATACTCTTCATGTTTTTCATGGAAAAATTACACCAAACCATGGGTATTTTTACTTACCTTAACTCTCAAGTATTAGGTCCTCCTCAAGAACCCTAGAAGTAAGTCTTGGCTGCTTTAGAAAATGAAGAGAGAGCAAAAAGGAAACTTAAGAGAAATCTGAAATTTAGGCTTAAGAAAATGGCTGAAAGTTGCTGCTGGTTGCTCCCTTTTATAGGCCACTTTTGGCCGACTTTTCTTTGGGCTTTTAGCCTTATTTTAGTAAGCTTATGGGGCAGCAGCTTGGCCCTTTCATTTGGGCCTTATTGGGCTTCAAATGGGATGGGCTTTGTTGCAAACATTTACTCCCTAAGCCCACTTAGTTTGGGCTTTAATTTTGAATTGGATTGTAGTTGTAATTTGGCCCCTTTTCTTATCCATCTTGGGCTGCAAATATTGCCCTTTAATGATGCTAAACCATAGGCCCAAATGACATCTTTAACTCGGGGTTTATTCTTTATCGGACTTGAACAAAATCGGTGTTGGGCCTTGTCTCCGTTTACCGAGCTTGTTAAGCACGTAGGTGACTCACTTACTAGCTTGCTAAGTCCCTCAAGCACCTCAATTATTTTACTTCATTTAAGGTCACACTCTCCTTAACTCGACTTAAAAATTATATACGCTCGGTCATCTTAAGTATTAGACGTACATATAGCCCTTTAATCTAAAAGTCACGCACTTTTAAAAATATGTGCGGATTTGACCTTGCCATATCACGTTTCATTTGTGTTGGACTAGTACATGTATGATGTGGGGTGTTACATCCTCCCCCCCTTAGGAACATTCGTCCCCGAATGTAAGCATAATTGAATAGGTTAAACAAGTTTAAACTTCCGTGTAAACAGACTTTTGAAAACATAATAAGAATTCATATTCACATACCTACTACTCCTTTAACTCTGTATCTTGGACTTCCTCTTTAGCTTCAAATAAATAAGGGTATTTAGACCTCATTGCTTCCTCAGCCTCCCACGTTATCTCTTCTACCTGTTGGTTCCTCCAAAGCACTTTTACTGAAGGTATTTCTTTATTCCTTAGCTTTCTAACTTGACGATCTAGGATAGCAATAGGTACCTCTTCATAGGTGAGATCTTCCGTAACTTGCATATCTTCAATAGGAGTAATACGAGATGGATCACCTATGCATTTTCGGAGCATTGAGACATGAAAAACTGGATGAACCATTGAAAGCTCCTGGGGTAACTCTAATTCATATGCAACCTGTCCAAACCTTTTAATAATCTTATATGGCCCTATGTAACGTGGGCTTAGTTTCCCTTTCTTACCAAATCTCATAACACCTTTCATTGGAGACACCTTTAAGAATACCCAATCTCCTACTGAGAACTCCAGTCCTCTTCTTCTAGCATCTGCATATGATTTGTGACGGCTTTGGGCTGTTTCTAGTCGTTGTCGTATTACCTTGACTTTTTCCATGGCTTGTTGGACTAGATCTGGACCAAGCAAGGTGGTTTCACCCACTTCAAACCATCCTATTGGTGATCTACATTTCCTTCCATACAAAGCTTCATACGGTGCCATCTTGATGCTTGAATGGTAGCTATTATTATAGGCAAATTCAATAAGTGGCAAATGGTCCACCCAACTACCTTTGAAGTCTAATGCACAAGCCCGCAACATATCTTCAAGTGTTTGAATGGTGCGTTCTGCTTGACCATCAGTCTGCGGGTGGAAAGCTGTACTTAAATTCACTTGTGTCCCTAAGCTCCTCTGGAAGGATTTCCAAAACTTTGCGGTGAACTGAGCTCCCCGATCAGATATAATGGATATTGGAACCCCATATAGCCTAACTATTTCCTTAAGGTATAGCTTTGCATACTCTTCAGCCGTATAGTCACTCTTAACTGGTAAGAAGTGTGCTGACTTTGTAAGTCTATCAACTATTACCCATATGGAGTCAAACTTCTGAAATGAGCGAGGCAACCCAGTAACAAAATCCATATTAATCGTATCCCACTTCCATGTTGGAAGTTCTATACATTGCATGTAACCTCCCGGCTTTTGGTGCTCTACCTTAACTTGTTGACAATTCGGACATTGAGCCACAAATTCTGCAAGGTCCTTTTTCATTCCTTCCCACCAAAACATCTCCTTCAGGTCATGATACATCTTAGTTGATCCTGGATGAATAGTGTATCTTGAATGATGGGCTTCTTCCATTATTCTCCTTCTTAGTCCATTTATATTAGGAACACACAATCTGTTTTGACAGTAAAGTACTCCATTTTGGGCAAGTTCAAAGCCCTTCATTATGCCTTGACTTACCTTCTCCTTAAGTCGCCGTAGAATAGGATCTTTGAACTGTTTTTCCCTTACCTCTGTTATCAATGAAGACTCCGCAGCATTATGCACAATAACCCCTTCCTTTGGAGTTTCAATGAGGCGCACTCCCAAATTGGCTAGTTGACGTAGGTCCTTAGCGACTCCTTGCCTTACCACGGTCTGATCATCAATATTCACAATTGCCTTGCGGCTCAAAGCATCGGCTACTACATTTGCTTTCCCTGGATGGTATAGTATATCAACATCGTAATCCTTTATTAGCTCCAGCCACCTCCGCTGCCTTAAATTTAGGTCTTTCTGTTTAAATATGTACTGTAAGCTCTTATGATCAGTATATATGTCAACATGAACCCCATACAAATAATGGCGCCATATTTTCAAGGCAAACACAACAGCTGCTAGTTCAAGGTCATGTGTTGGGTAGTTTTTCTCATGTGGCCGCAGTTGTCTTGAGGCATAAGCAATTACCCTACCATGTTGTGTCAATACACACCCTAAGCCAACCCCCGAAGCATCACAATATACCGCATACCCCTCTGTGCCTTCTGGAAGCACTAATACAGGTGCAGAAGTTAGCCTGCGTTTCAACTCTTGAAAGCTCCTTTCACATGCATCATTCCATTGAAATTTGGTCGTCTTATGTGTCAACTTTGTTAGAGGTGCAGAAATAGAAGAAAACCCTTCAACAAATCTTCTGTAATAACCTGCCAACCCTAAGAAGCTTCGAACTTCTGTGGGTGTTGTTGGCCTTGGCCAATCTCTCACGGCCTCGATCTTTTGTGAATCAACCATTATTCCTTCATCAGATACAATATGACCCAAGAATGCCACTGATTTCAACCAAAATTCACATTTGGAAAACTTGGCATACAGTTGCCGATCACGAAGAACTTGTAATACCTGCCGTAAGTGATTTGCATGGTCCTCGTTTGATCTTGAATACACCAAAATGTCATCTATAAATACTATCACAAAGACATCCAAGAACGGCTTGAATACCCTGTTCATTAAATCCATGAAAACTGCTGGTGCATTTGTCAGCCCAAATGACATAACAAGAAATTCAAAGTGTCCATAGCGTGTCCTAAAGGCTGTCTTGGGTATATCTTTTTCCCTCACTCTCACTTGGTGATAACCTGACCTCAAATCAATTTTTGAAAAACATTTGGCACCCTGTAACTGATCAAATAAATCATCAATCCTAGGGAGGGGGTATTTGTTTTTAATTGTCACCCTATTCAGTTGTCGGTAATCAATGCACATTCTCAAGGTGCCATCCTTTTTACGTACAAATAACACTGGTGCACCCCAAGGGGACACACTAGGTCTTATAAAGCCCTTCTCTAGCAAATCTTTCAATTGCTCCTTTAACTCACGTAACTCTGCCGGAGCCATTCTATATGGAGGGATAGAAATAGGTTGAGTGCCTGGGAGTAAGTCAATGCCAAAATCTATTTCTCGTTCTGGAGGCAAACCTGGAAGCTCTTCGGGAAACACATCAGCAAATTCATTCACTACTGGAACAGATTGAAGAGTTGGTGACTCAGCCTCCATATCCCTTACTCTAACTAGATGACAAATATACCCCTTTGACATCATCTTCCTTGCCTTAAAATAGGAAATAAACTTCCCCTTTGGTGCCCCAACATTACCTTCCCATTCAAGGACTGCCTCATTTGGAAAGTGGAAATACACTCTCTTAGATCGGCAATCCACAGTAGCATAGCAAGAAGCTAACCAATCCATGCCCATTATAACATCGAATTCCACCATATCTAACTCAACAAGGTCCGCCCACGTATCACGGTCACAAACAGTTACAACACAATCATAATAGACCCTTCTAGCTATAATAGATTCACCGGTTGGCGTAGATACTTCAAATGGCTCATTCAATAATTTAGGCGTTCTTTTAAGCTTCCCAGCCACTAGTGGT
This sequence comes from Solanum rostratum, assembly GCA_029948455.1. Classification (NCBI taxonomy): domain Eukaryota; kingdom Viridiplantae; phylum Streptophyta; class Magnoliopsida; order Solanales; family Solanaceae; genus Solanum; species Solanum rostratum. The sequence goes on from CM057046.1 coordinate 49,036,341, forward strand.
GTAATATATGATAATGTAGAACCAGGGTCAATTAATGCATACACATTATGTGAAAAGATGGACAATGTACCTGTGACCACATCGGGTGAAGCTTCTAAATTTTGCCGACTTCCCAGAGCATAAGTGCGATTCTGGGCTCCGCTGGAGCTAGCTGCTCCTCTACCACCTCTACCACGGCCTGTAGGCATTTGCTGACCCCTACTAAAGGGAGGAACTGACGATGATGATGCAACAGCTGACCCAGCAGGTTGTGCCATGTCACCCATACGTCTTCTCGGGCAATCTCTTATAACATGCCCTGGTACACCACACCAATAACAGGCATCTGTCCCAACACGGCATATACCTGAATGACTCCTCCCACATTGTTTGCAAGACTGCCTAGGAGGAATCTGCTGGCTGGCCGAATATCCTGTAGTCCGTGCACCTTGTCCCTCACTTCTTTGATTAAACTGATTACCTCTAGGCCCTTGAAATTGCGGTGGAGCACTGACTGCAGAATATGAGGATGATGGTCTAGGTGGTCTACTAGGAAATCGGGGCCTGACATCACCTTGGGACGGTACAAACTGCCCTGTAGATTTGGCCCTCTTGGACTGGCCCCTTTCTATGTCTTGTGTCCTTCTCCTTTGCCTCTGGTCCTCTAGTTTCTGGGCAAATGCTTGCATCCTTGCTATATCCATGTCTTTATTTAGTGAAGCAATAGTACAGTCTCTTACCAGATATGTATCCAACCTGTCCACATACCGATGAACTCTATCTGCCATAGTAGCAACCACATTAGGAGCATACCTGGCCAAGGAGTTAAACTGGAGGCTATACTCCCTCACGCTCATACCCCCTTGATGGAGATTCAGAAATTGATCTGCACGGGCCTCTCGGATCTCATATGGCAAGTAGTGGTCAAGAAAGGCCTCTTTGAACTCCTTCCAGGTAGTTGGAGGTGCATCTATACCCTTGGATTGCTTCCAAGATTCATACCACAATATAGCCACACCTTTCAATCTATATGCTGCCAGTTCTACAGCTTCTGTACCACTCACATGCATAACATCTAAAGTGCGCTGGATCTGGTCGATGAAGTCCTGCGGATCCTCATTAGAATCTGACCCGGTGAAAGTTGGAGGGTCCAAATTAAGGAAGTCACGTATTCTCGTGCTGGCTGCCCTATCCACACCACGTGCACCTACAATTGGGCCCTCTTGCCTTTGGCTTTGGCTAGCAACTATGCGGGTCAATAATTGGACCGCATTTCTCAGATCCTGCACACCAGCATCGGCAGGTGGTTCTGAGGGAGTTTCACTACGACCTGGTTCATCAGGAGCTGGAGGAGTTGGAGATGTTTGGGACAGAGACTCATCTTGGGCCTCATCTCGTCGTCTCACCCGGCTGGGCATACCAATTACCACTTCCACCTCCTTCCCCTTGCCTTTGCTTTTCCTTGTTTCAGGCATGCTTACTGTACAAAATAATTTAGAGGTCAGAAAATAATCAACCTACATCACTTGGCTCTATGGCACGATCTAAAGAATGAAAAGAAAGTGACAACTCCTAAATGCCACGTAGCCTCCTGCTTATAAATGTGGTGCACAACACATCCATAAACAAGACTCTACATAGACACGGCTTTGTAGACTCCCTAGGACGACCCGCTCTGATACCACTTCTGTCACGCCCTAAGCCCCATTAAGGCGGACTGGCACCCGTTGCCGACAAGGCTCGGGAGAACCAACATATAACTATACACCTGCTATGAACATTTAAGAGGTTTCCATACTCAATAGGCTGTCAAATGAAAGTAAACTGTACAAACAAACCAAAAGTAAATGCATAGGACTAGGCCGTTGGAGCCACGATGTCTATAATACACTATATGACCACACTTTAATATACATAGTCTACAAAGCCTCTAAGTACGGAACAATAACCAAATGGGTCGGGACAGGCCCCGCCTCATGGTCAACTATACAATACAAAATGCAAGTTCTAAACACATAAGCCCCGAAGCAACCTGGAGCTTAGTAATAGCAGCTGGAAGTCCTGTACTCTTACTGGGGAGATCTAGTAACTCCTGTACCTGCAGCATGAAATGCAGGTCCCCCGTAAGGGACGTCAGTACGAGATAATGTACTGAATATGCAAGGCAGGAAATACTGTATATGAAATATGAACTCAAATAAAATCACATGCTGGTGTATAAGTATGATAAGACCACCTTTAGTCATACTGTGGAATCATGTACTTTATGTCCTTTTATTACTGTATCTTTCTTTACTGTATAATCTGTGCACAATATATCATGTAAATGACCAGCTGATCAGTGGTAAATCTGTAATGGGATCGACCCTGGCTAGGTGATTCCTTCACCCCTCGGGCTACCACCCAAATGAGATCGACCCTGGCTAGGTGATTCTTCCACCCCTTGGGCTACCACTCATTTATAAGCAACTGTAAGTTATCTTTTATTTACTTTGAGATGGTTCTTTTGGTGGTCATAACCTTTAGAACTGTAGGAATATAGACATGTGACATATGAGCAACCATACAAGGTAATACTACAATGAAAAGAGAGATACACAACTAATGAACCGTATCGGAGATTAAACGACACATAGACTTTGTTGGGTAAGAAGGAATTCAAGTATATTTGGTATCCAAGTACATATGCAGGTTGACAATGACTATGTATGGGTACATATGAACATGGTAAAGAGTGGGGACACGGTTAGCAGCCATGTCGGAGTTTGTACGTGCCTTTATATGCTAAGGAAGATTATAGATTTCATGCCAAGTAATAGGAAATCAAGTTGCCTTACATACCTCGCTATGCTATGTCGTTATTACCTCGGAATAGTATCCTTTTCCTCCAAACACTTATCTACAACATATTAGGTGATAAAACTAGTGTTAGTAGCTAATAAACATGTCTTAGTAATCCAATTTCACCCAAAAACAACATCCGGGCAGCAAGCTCGGAATTAGCAACCAAGGAGTATTCTTTCAACATTTCCACTCCTAATCGTATTTTCTAACATACATTCTCATATACATGTCATATCCAGCTATTTTTAGTCCCATAACAGCATTATAACAACTCATACAATACAGCATACCACAACTTTACACAACACGTAAGTAGACAACGCAATATTGCGTCCTTCCGCTACATTTCGACGTTAACCATTCCAAATGCGTTCCAAACTTACCCAAACTGTTCTCAACATATTTACACATAATTACAGTCCTAAACCAGTCCAAGAACAGTCCCTAAGTATATGAAAAACGTGGGACAACAATTCCCAAAAACAGTCCACAAATTCTTACAAATGACCGGAATTAAGACATCATTTAAGAACTTGTTTTTGCGGAAGGTACAAGTGGTCCAGCAGCCTTCTTACATCATTATGGACCCAAGAATTCTCAAAAACATACATATTACTTCATAAATCAGCCAACCAACAAGATAAAAGTCTCATATTTAACAAGAAAAGTGAACCACAAAATTGGAACACATGCTGTCCCAAAATTCCTGCACAATACAACCAACATACTCTTCATGTTTTTCATGGAAAAATTACACCAAACCATGGGTATTTTTACTTACCTTAACTCTCAAGTATTAGGTCCTCCTCAAGAACCCTAGAAGTAAGTCTTGGCTGCTTTAGAAAATGAAGAGAGAGCAAAAAGGAAACTTAAGAGAAATCTGAAATTTAGGCTTAAGAAAATGGCTGAAAGTTGCTGCTGGTTGCTCCCTTTTATAGGCCACTTTTGGCCGACTTTTCTTTGGGCTTTTAGCCTTATTTTAGTAAGCTTATGGGGCAGCAGCTTGGCCCTTTCATTTGGGCCTTATTGGGCTTCAAATGGGATGGGCTTTGTTGCAAACATTTACTCCCTAAGCCCACTTAGTTTGGGCTTTAATTTTGAATTGGATTGTAGTTGTAATTTGGCCCCTTTTCTTATCCATCTTGGGCTGCAAATATTGCCCTTTAATGATGCTAAACCATAGGCCCAAATGACATCTTTAACTCGGGGTTTATTCTTTATCGGACTTGAACAAAATCGGTGTTGGGCCTTGTCTCCGTTTACCGAGCTTGTTAAGCACGTAGGTGACTCACTTACTAGCTTGCTAAGTCCCTCAAGCACCTCAATTATTTTACTTCATTTAAGGTCACACTCTCCTTAACTCGACTTAAAAATTATATACGCTCGGTCATCTTAAGTATTAGACGTACATATAGCCCTTTAATCTAAAAGTCACGCACTTTTAAAAATATGTGCGGATTTGACCTTGCCATATCACGTTTCATTTGTGTTGGACTAGTACATGTATGATGTGGGGTGTTACAGAGAAAGTCTTTCATTTGTCTATCATTATAGACAAGCACATCCATATTATTTATTCTATGGAGTTTTAACCCGAACTTCCTTTTCTATTTTTATTATAATTAATAATTTGTATCTAATGGGTTCTCCTTCTTAATTATTTATTATTTAAATTTCAGCATATCGATTTATACATAGCTTATTCTTTTCTTTGCATTTTTCTTTTTTTAATTATGTCACGCGGAGGCGCAACTGGCACCCGATATCGTTATTGTCCTGGTAAGCCACTAAACATGCTAGTTAATTAAACTAAGGACCAGAAGAAAATAGAGCAGCATAACATTTGAAAGACTAAGCCTGGACATTTCAGGTCATGACCTGGTCAACAGTAAATCATGTACATCAAGATAGATAAACCAAAACGGTAGAGTACTAGTTAGCCGACAAGGCTACAACAATAGAGGTACAGACACACACTATATATACATGCCAATCTGATGACTGGAGTTTGAAAGGCACAAAAGAACCAACCCACAATAACATGTCCACAATAGTCTCTAAGAGAATCACTAGCACTACCGGGACAGGGCCCCGACTATACCCAACTATATAACAAAAAGTAAGCATCCTGTGAAAGCTCTAAGAAGAGGTGAGACTTACCAACTCACAGCTGAACGGGGATCCTAGTGGAGGGGTAAATCAGAACCCCTACCTAAACCTGCACGCACGAAATAAAATGCAGCGTCCCCAAGCAGAGGGACGTCAGTACGAATAAATATGTACTGGTACGTAAGGCAGGAAGTAAAATCATAGATAACCAACCGTAGTAAAAAGGTTAATAGAAATACCACCTATAGCCAAAACTCAAGTAGCCTTATTGGCCGATAAATAACCTCCTAATGATCAAATATTCATGGTATGCTCGAGTATCGCATGTCGTGAATACATATATATAGATGCAAATTCATGACATACCCAACCAAATGCTAGCAATGGTGGTCCTTTCCAGTAGCTAACCGGCATCATATCTGCCAACCTGTGGCCATCTGTACCATATATATATAATCATTTGGGAAAATAGGCCCCATACCACCGATTATAGCTCGGAGTCCATGCATAATGTGTAATGTATGATATGAATGTTGAACGCACATAGTAAGCCATAGGAAGAACTTAGCCAATCTTGGCTCATTGGTACACTTATTCTCATAGCATCATAATCATTGTCATTTAGCCAATCTTGGCTCATTGGTACACTTATTCTCATAACATCATAATCGTTGTCATAGCATATACACATAACTCGTGGGATCTTATATGTCCTTTTTAACAAGTTTGGGAACTTAACCCAACATTTAGAGTGAAGCCTTAACTTTGAAAATGTTCATAAAATTGCTTTATATAATGCTTATACTTGGTCCCATGTCAATTAGTAAAAGAAAGTATTTAAACAGGATCAAGTGCCTTAGTAGTTTAAATAGGAGCATTTCACTTGAGAGTATTGGAAACCAACACGTTACGTGTTAAATGCTTCAATTATATTTTTGTATTGAAGAAGGACTGATTATGAATACTACATTCTCTTCTCATTCTACATTTATTTTAATGGCACTACACCAAGAGGAGAACCGCCTCGTACAAATGAATAGGTAGCTGGGAAAACCGACAAAATGATATATAAATATTGAATGTCCAGTTTGAGCGAACGAATGAAATTTCAACCTAATAGCATCATGAAAATAAATCAACTGTAATCCTAGTGCCTTTCACAGAAGGTCTTTCTAGGAACAGAATAGTAAGATATCACATTTGACGTTTTGGGAAACTTCCCGAATTTCTTGCTAAAAGGAGGGATGGAGCTTAGCCTTAACATACCTCTCCAACGAACGTCCAATTGCCAAAAGTTTCTTCACGAAAGTTGTTCCTTACATCCTAAGATTCACAACGACTATATATACGCAGCTGAAAGACACCTATAAATAGTCAAAATTTAGCATTAATGACCAGATTTGGCAAGGAGCATTTATGCGAGGAAATGTCCGTAAAGCTTCCTAAAAATGACCATAAAAGAGCCCCAAAATTATTACCTGAATATACCAGCTGCAAACCAACAATACCAGCAAGAACATCACTATTTTTACAGCCCAAAAATAGCTCCAAACACAACTAATACGAGGGAAAAATAATTGCAAAGCGTAAGACACACATTTCTAGGCATGGGGACGAATTTTAACAGTAAAAACACGAAAAACTTACCTAAATTACATAGAGAACTTTTGGGAGCTTTATCTTAAGTTTCTTACTGTTTTGGGATGAAAATGGTTCATTTTTGAGCTTTAAAATGTCAAATTAGACGACTTATAGTTGGGCTTGACCCGACTCGGCCCATGACCCCGGTTTCCTGCTCGGGCAGTCCCAGTAAACCTATCATAATTTGTTATTTCGAGGTCGGTTTGATGCGCGGTTTTGTGCATTACAAACTAGACTCATAGATCTTCAATGTTATAGGTCATAAACTTCCTAACTCTTTATAATTTGGGAGATATGGCCTGTTACATTTGACCCACATTTAAGAAGGATTTCTTAAAGAAACTTATAGTAACTTTGGCCAACCTTTATCTTGCAACTTTCTTGATTTCAAAACTTAATGTATGGCCTTTGTGCTATTAAAATAATTTAAAAAATTTATTATTAGCAAATTTAAACTTTTAGTCCTATCCGAAAAGTTAAACCTAATTTAAACCTTCCGAAAAGGGCAAGGTACCACTCGGGTCATTTCTTTGATCCAAAATGTGAATTTAGGGTATTCCTTTGGATTAAAACATTAGGTCCTTGATATTAACACTTATTGTCAGCCTTATTATCCTTAGGGGCCAGCAAAAATCATATATGCCTTATATAACGCCACACTATTTATATAATGGAAGACGAGAAACACGGGGTCTCACAAATTATACCTTTCATAGAGGAATTTCATATATTTTCACACCTAGGATTTAAATACAACATATACCACTGTCAAGGGGAAAGTTCTTATTATTTAGGTTAGTTAGGTATTTCCATTTAAAAAAAAGTTAAACAATTCAAATTGGGTTACGTTATATATATGAAAGAGTATACAATAATGATGTATTTGGAAAATCAAATACCATGGTCTAATGCTCAACTATTCTGATTGACTGATAATATTAGTATTAGTTGAAAAATTTATGAAAGATTCCTATGAATAATTTCATTAACGCGGAATTCGTGTCGAGTATACCTTTTGTTTTAAGAATTCTTAATTAAATTCATAAGTCGAAGAGATCTATGTCACCACAACAAAGACTAAAGCAAGTGTTGGATTCAAAGTTGGTGTTAAAGAGTACAAATTGACTTATTATACTCCTAAGTACCAACCCAAAGATACTGATATACTGGCAGAATTCCAAGCAGCTCATCAACCTAGAGTTCCACATAAGCAATGACCACGGTAGTTGCCGAAGCTACTACTGATACATGGACAATTGTATGGACCGGTGGACATACTAGTCTTGATCGTTACAAAGGGCGATGCTACCTATGTGTTCGTGTGAATAAAAACTAGAATATTTTGAAAAATGTTTTTCAAATCAACTTATTTCTCTTAAATTTAAGGACAATATTTTCCTTCGAAAAAATACGAAAAAGCTTTTTTCAAACTCTCCTCTATCCTTAAATTACGATTTTAGTTTCTAATGCCATCCCGTACCTTGACACCCCCTAGCCCCCAACCCCCTTCCCTCTAAAAATTAATTTTTTTAAATTGTTTTTGGAGAATCAATGTTTTTACCCTACCCCAAACCCCCAAACTAGTCCACAACCCTTTCTTTGTCATGACTCAATTTCTTAGGTTATAATGGCACCTACCATAACTTGTCGATTGGCAAGCCAACCTATAAACCTAAAACTATGAGTAATGGGTATTAGGGGGAAACTAATAGAATCTAATGATATATCAACAACATAGAAGATTAAAGACCAAAACTAACTGATAATATATACAAAGAACCCTCTAAGACCCTGAATGTCACTAGTATAGAACTGTTATACATAAAAAATAAGAAGTACAAGTCTCGAAAATGGACTGAAATATACAGAAGATGTCTTAAAATGTATAAAAAAGATGGGCCACTAAGTTAACAGAGACAGAATGATCCAAAATTGTCACGCCCTAAGTCCCATTAAGATGGACTGGCACCCGTTGCCGACAATGCTCGAGAGAACCAACATATAACTATACACCTACTATGAACATTTAAGAGGTTCCCATATTCGATATGCTATCAAAAGAAATTAAACTATATTAACAAGCTAAAAGTAAATGCATAAGACTAGGCCGTTAGAGCCACGATGTCTATAGTATGCTACTTGACCACACTTTAATTTACATAGTCTACAAAGCCTCTAGGTAAGGAGCAATATCCATATGGGTAAGGACAAGCCCCGCCTCATGACCAACTATACAATAAAAAATACAAGTTCTAAACACACAAGCCCCGAAGCAACCTGGAGCTTCGTAATAGCAGCTGGAAAGTCCTGTACTCTTACTGGGGAGATATAGTAACTCCTGTACCTGCAGCATAAAATGCAGGTTCCCCGTAAGGGACGTCAGTACGAGATAATGTACTGAATATCTAAGGTAGGAAATACTATATATGAAATAAGAACTCAAATGATATCACACACTGGTGTGTAAGGATGAAAAGACCACCTTTACTCATACTGTGGAATCATGTACTTTATGTGTTTTTATTACTTTACCATTCTTTAATGTATAATCTGTGCACAATATATCATGTAAATGACCAGCTGATCAGTGGAAAATCAATATCGAAATGGACCCATGCTAGGCTTTCCTTTCACCCCTGGGATACCCCCCGTAATATGGGATCGACCCATACTAGGTGATTCTTCCACCCCTGGGATACCACCCTTTAATAAGCAACTTTGAGTTATCTTTTATTTACTTTCCAGATGATTCTTTTGGTGGTCATAACCTTTAGAACTGTGGGAATATAGACATGTGACATATAAACAACCATACAAGATAATACCACAATGCAAAGAGAGATACACAACTAATGAACCGTATATGAGATTAAAGAACACATGGACTTTGTTTGGTAAAAAGGAACTCATGTATATTTCGTATCCAAGTACGTATGCAGGTTTGACAATGGATATGTATGGGAACATTTGAACATGGTAAAGAGTGGAGACACAATTATTAGTGATGTCGTAGTTGGTAAGTGCCCTCTATGTACCAAGGATGGATGTAGATTTCATGCCAAGTAATAGGAAATCAAGTAACCTTACATACCTCGCTGTACTATGTCGTTATTACCTCGGAGTAGTATCCTTTTCCTCCAAACACTTATCTACAATATAGTAGGTGATAAAACTAGTGCTAGCAGCTAATAGACACATCTTGGTAGTCCAATTTCACCCAAAAACAGTATCCGGGCAGCAAGCTCGAAATTAGCAACCAAAGGGTATTCTTTCAACATTTCCACTCCTAATCATATTTTCTAATACACATTTCCCATATAAATGTCATATCCAACTATCTTTAGTCCCATAACAGCGTTACAACAGCTCATAAAGTACAACATACAACAAATCTACACAACACACAAGTAGGCAACACAACATTACATCCTTTCGCTACATTTCGGCGTCAACAATTCCAAATCTGTTTCAACCTCAACCAAACTGTCCTCAACATATTTACACACAAACACAGTCCTAAAATAGTACAAAAACAGCCCCTCAAGTGGATGTAAAACATGAGACAACCATTTCCAATACTCAGTCCACAAATTCCTACTAAGAGCTCAATTTAGGTATCATATGAGAACTTATTTTCGCGGAAGATAAAAATGGTGCAGCAGCCTTCTTACACAACTACAAAACCAAAACTTGTGAAAAACATACATATTACTTCATAATCAAGACAACCAACAAGAGAAAAGCCTCTTAAATTAACAAGAAAAGTGGACAACAATCTTTGGAACACATGCTGTCCCAAATTCTTGTGCAAGTACAACTAGCATACTCTTCTTGTTTTTCATGGAAACATTACACCAAATCATAGGTATTTTTACTTACCTTTGCCCTCAAGGATTAGGTTCTCTTCAAGAACCCTAGAGGCGAGCCTTGGCTGCTTTACAAAGTGAAGAAAGAGCAAGGAGAAACTTTGAGACAGATCTGATTTTTGGCCTTAAGAAAATGACTAAAAGTTGCTGGATTTTGCTCCCTATTATAAGGCCACTTTTGGCCTAATTTCTTTTTGATTTCCAGCCCTACTTTATTAAGGTTATGATGCAGCAACTTGGCCTTTTCACTTGGGCCTTATTGGGCTTCAATTGGATAGGCTTTGTTGCAAATATTTCTCACTTAAACCTACTTAATTTGGGCCCTGTTTGTGAATTGGGTTTTGAATGTAATTTGGCCCTTTTCCTATTCATCTTGGGTTGAAAATGTTGTCCTTTCATGATGCTAAACCATGGGCCCAAATGACATCCTTAACTCGGGGTTTATTCTTTATCGGACTTGAACAAATTCGGTGTTGGGCCTTGTCTCTGTTTACCTAGCCTATTTAAGCTAAGCACGTAGGTGACTCACCTGCTAGCTTCCTAAGTCTCACAAGAACCTCACTTATTTCACTTCATTTAAGGTCACAATCTCCTTAACTTGACTTAAAAATTATATACACTCGGTCATCTTAAGCGTTAGATGTACATATACCCTTTTAATCTAAAATTCACGCACTTTTAAAATGTGTGCGGATTTGACCCCGCCATATCATGTTTCATTTGCGTTGGACTAGTACATGTAAGATGTGGGGTGTTACAATAATGCCAAATGCTCATCCTTGATCTCCAGTGTGGGCTGCTATAAACTAGATAATCAGTGCTGATGACTAGTGCGAACCTATGTCACAAAAGTAGATGTAGTGTAGTATAAGTAAAAGAACAATAGGTACTTAATCGACATCATAGGTGTACTGAAAATGAAAGGTAAAAAGAATATGAAAAAGGAGGAATATATCTAAACAAAGTCAAATAAACTGCCAATAGTAAGAAAACTAACTACCATATAAGTAAGAGAAGTCTAAGTATAAAGTTATGATACCTATACCTAATTGGGACTACGCAAGCAGGACAGGTACATCAAAGAACTTAAAATATAAGGAATCAAGAAGTAATGAAATTTCCCTACTAAAGAATATGAATCAAAACAAACCCTAAATCACGATGAGCTAGGGGCAAAAGACTTGTAGGGATTGGGTATCGAGGCGGGGACTACTACTACCTGGATGCTCGTCCAATAAATAAGGGAGGCCGAGGCTGGGACTACTATTACCTGGATGCTTGCCTAATGTATGAAGGAGGCTGAGGCTAGGATTACTACTACTAGGATGCTTGCCTGATATGAAGGGGGCTAAGGCCAGGACTACTACTATTTTGATGCTCGCTTGATATAATCGTGAGGTGCCTAATTTCTCTTTCCTTTCATCCGTATGTTACAAGTTACCAAGAATTTCCTTCCAACATCAAATAAGAACTGATGCGACCATTCATTATCAATTGGAAGCTAGAAACCATAAAATATGAGACCTAATTCTACAACATTCCCAAAAACCATCAGATTTGGGAAAATATGGATAGAGGGTTACTCGGGCAAGTTGTTACCTATCTAAGGTGCAACTATTAGACACCAGTCTGCTATGCCATGTTATAGGGATCTAGGCTAGCTGAACAATGTCGGAGAATCTAAAGCAAGTTTTGATATCCTATACGAAGGCCATCATGCTTCACAATACTAACAATAGAAAACCAACAGTAATAAAATAGGGCTACTAAGAAACAACAGGGATCACATGCTCATAATTACCCCAAGTACCTTAAAAGGCCTAAAGCAAGTTTCAAATACTAAATCTTATAGACAATCTACCCCACCACAAATATATCAAAAATTCCATATTCTATCAGAAATCCAACATCTATAAGGAACAATGCTATTAACTATCACATAAGCTAACAAGATAAAATAAATGGTTATGATTACCTGAAAATACTAATAAGGCCTATTTTATGAACTCTACTACCTAAGGCAAGTAAGATAGCTACCTTGCCCAAATTTTAGTCAATTCAGCATGATTTCACGATAACTAGCTTAGTCTAAAGAAAGGGAAGTCGTAGCCTACCGATAGGCAATCACGCACATTTCAACTTACTTTGTCGGATCATTTACCTTTTGAATGACCTCTGAACACTAACACACTATTAAAAACATATTCAAAATGTCATAAAAGTCATTTAGAGACTAAAATTATAAGAAATGGAGATAGACCACTTTCGGGGTTTATAATGGGAAATATGGTACCTTCTTCTGGAATTTGCCCTAAAATCTGGTCTCAAACAATACTCTCAGCTTAATAAAAAACATAAGTAAATTTAAGACTAAAATCATAACGAATAGGCAAACAACCAAAATCCTAAAATTTAGCTATAAAGTCAAGAAATAGCTGCAGGTATAGGGGAAATTTACCAAAGGTGATGTTCCAAAATCCAAAATGAACCACTCTTCGACGATCCTTGCAAAATTCCAAGAAAATAGACCTACAAAACACTGAAAATGGACATCCACAACTCAAGATATCACAACTCAAAGTTACCCCAAGTTTTACTCCAAAAATGCGCTGAACAACAGCTATAACCACGAAAAATACCTAAAATGAAGCCTGATGTTGCTTAACCCGACTAATCCAAGGTTGAAGGGGTGGTCGTCATTAGCATATTACTCAACTTTAGAGTTCAAGGTATCGAATCCCATAGGGAATAATATGTTGGCGAATGAGCGGAGCAAGGACCTATAACTACTAGATTTTGACTCAATAGGCGAGTACCAAGCGAGAATTCTAACTAAATTGGGGGGGGAGGACTAAACTAACAACTACTTTTATAAACAATTGGGGAAGGATTGATCAAGAAAGGGAGCAAGGATATGCAATATGGGAATTAATCAAAACTCAATCGGTCCATCACACTTCACATCAAATTGACCCTATGGGTAGGATAGGTTGCTTATAATCGCCCCAGCTAGGGGAATGATGTTTCGCAAGAGCCAACTATGGCCTCTCGTGCGAGATGTTCAAACACACACCTGACTTGAACACCAAAAAGCAAAACACCCAAGACCTTAGCCGTTGAGTCTGTTTTGTGGATCTCAACTTATAAACCCATGACTATCATGAAATCTTCCCACTCAAGTACACCCCCTAGAGCAATAATTGAAGAACTAAGCTAGATTTAAGGGCCTACCTCAAATATAAGTTATACAAGAAGATATGCAGGAACCCACGTTTCAATTCAATCAATGAAAGCAATTTGGCAGAATCCCTGTTGATTTTACAAGTAAATAATCAACTAAGCATGAAAGCAAGAGAAATAATCAAGACCCATATACAAACCAACAACCAAGCTTTAATTAAATCTACAAATTTATTATTCAAGAACAAGGAAAGAAAGAGTGAGTGAAAGATAATACAAGTGAAGCCCACTCTTCAATCCACTCAAGAATTTGTAGAAAACTTGCTCTAAGTCCTCACCCTAAGCTAAAATCTACACTAAGGTGTGTTCTTCTTCTCTTCTAGTTTGTCTCTCTGTATCTTGATGAAAAATGAGGGTTGGGAGTGCATGTATATGTAATTTTGGGACTGAAAATGGTGAAATTACAAAACTATCCCGATGCTGGTCATTGCAACATTCCGCGACCACGCTCATACTTCCGCAATCGCGGAGGTTGTGTCTCTTTAGGCTCCGCCTTCACGCTTGAGACTAGCGCATTTGTGCTTCTCTACATGTTACGACTCCGTTATCGTAGGCTTGAAAGCCACATTCACAGAGTGTAGTTGCTGCAACTACCATTTTGTGCATTTTAGCTCCTTTTGGCTTCAATTCAGCTCCGATCTTCATTTCTTCTTAAAAAGGCCTAATCTAAACCATAAGTACCTACAACATACACCATTCAAAGAACAATTAGCCTTAAGTTATAGAATATAACACCACTAAACCATAAGATAAGAGTAAGAAATGAGTGAAAGTTATGCATTCATCAACACCCTTGACTTAAGAATTTGCTTGTCCTCAAGCAAGAACATAGCCAAACTCGGTAGGCTAGCAATCTAAGCACACAATCCCAATTCACTTTTACACAATAAAATCGTGATCATGACAATGTTTAGTACCAACAATTAGCACAAGTATGTGGATTCCTATCGAGTAACTCCTTCTTACTTCAAAAGCTTCTTTTTCAATTCAAAGCACAATTTCTAGGGATGAACAAGTTACAAAACAAATTCTCAAGGAGTGACTCAAACTCCTAGTTAACTAACAAGTTCCACTTGACTCGAACTTAAAAAAGCTTCCGTATCACCAATCCATGTCAATTTGCATATCCTTACAAAAGAAAAGAAAGTCCCCAAAACACACACATATACTTATAATAAACAAGGGACAAGGACTCAAACACTCAAACTCAACAAAAGAACATTTTTTCTACACAAATGCCACACCATAGACTTGCCTTTATTTTCAATCAACATTGGCTCAAATTTCATTTGGTTGGAAATCTCAAAGGGCTTTCTAAGCTTATAAGATTAAGGGGTACGGTTGGGTACAATTTGGACAACAGTGACTAACCCTCCTTGAATCCCACATACAACATTCATTCTTTTTTGACATTTCCACTTCTACTCTTTGGCATCACACAACAATGCATATTTAACCTTTCTTTTTCATTTAGGTGCCCCACTTGCAACCATTTTCCCACACTTAGGAGACTTCCTTTCACTGAAGCAATTTTTCTTCATTTTTCCTTTCATTATGAAAGTGATTTTTTTTCTTTTTATCATCCATTCATTTTTTTCCTCACAAGCTCCCAAGTGGAAGACACCCTTCCCTTTTCTCCTACATCACCCTCCAACTTAGACTTAAAGTCTCAATTACCACAAACTTGCAAAACTCAAGAAGGGATAAGGGTTCAAAAGAGGGATATCTTTTTAAAAGGGTTCAAGGCTTGTAATTAAGATTGCCAATAGAAAGGATTAGGCTGAAAAGGGACACTAGGAATGAAATTGATGCATTCGGTGGCTATTTAGGCTAACTGGACTCAATTCAAACCAAAGAATGCCTTAGATCATTTTCCAACCACAGTCTATCAAGATCAACATTTCAAGACCAACAATGCAAGTTTTAGGTGACACAAGTACACCCAAGGAACAAAACAAAAACTCACAACACACATGACATGCAAATTAAACAAGAAGGGATCAATTTAGCTCTCAAGTAAGGTATAAGGGACTCATTTTTCAAATATATCCATCTAGCAAGTTAGAGTTACAAAAAGAGTTAAAATGTTGTTTCAACATCATCCCAAAACCATTTCTTTTAAAAGTTGGAGGGGTATAGATTCACAATCCACAACACTCAACTAATACGCTAGTACCGAACAAGTCACAATCCCCAATGTATAGCTCCAACAAGAGTCAATGGCTACTCAGACTTCACCAAAGACTATATGCTACACACACACTCACACACCCAATCGACGATTTGCCCATAAGAATGTTGTCACTCAATCCATCGCCGAGAACCGTCGATTATACACACCATTAAAAAGAAAAATAAAAAGCTTCAAAATCTACTAAAATAGCTACACTTATACAAATATGCACAAGCCCGACAAGGGCTTACCATAATCACATAAATCAAGCCCGACAAGAGCACATCATTAATACATAACAAGCAAGAGTCTATAAATGCCAATAAATCCAGAGTGTACAAAATGGAAACAAGAGTCATAAGAAAGTCATAGGAGCACCCCAACTAAATATGATGATGTGTCCTCACAGCATGATCACAAAGTATAAGACAATATGAGGGACTCCCTGAAATAATCACTAGGTGCTCGAGCCTGAAGAGATGGTCAACTTATCATCAGGATCTGAAGAACTGGCCCACACAACTGCCTCAACTTGCTCATTATCTTGTTTAGGATTCAGCTCTTCTTTATCACATGCTCCTTGAACATCTATGACCTCTGCTATATCTTTCCCTGCCTCCGGCTCATATGCTCAAGCCGGTCACTCAAAGCTCTTTAAGCGGATGCAACTGATGAAAACGTAGGCTGATCATCTACTTTAGCTCTGGGTGGTCCTGTAGGAAGGCCTGCAACTAGCTGCCTGATCTTCTCATCTATCATATGGATCTGGGAGGACAAGTACCTCATAGTAGAAGAGCCAAACTGAAGTGGTACTAAAGAAACCGAAGGACCTAAAACTCTTGAAGTAGGATCCCCTGCCCCTAATCTCGGCTCTATGAACTGCCCAAAAGAGGGATCTAGAACATCAATCCGTCTCTTCTCTTGTCCTCCTAAGACACCTCTCTTCTTTAATGGATAGATACCTTTGGCCAGCATCTTCTTCTCATATGTGGGTAGGGCAGACACCCCATCCTCATAGGATAATATGGAAATCAGTGACGGGTACACTAAGCTCTTGGCCCTCCCTTGGGACACTTCTACAATCTAATATACTATAATCTATCCCACATTAACCATAAGACTGTCCAAGGTAGCTTCTATGACAAGTTGATGTGCTGTCAAAATACAACACTTTTGATGCATAAAAACTTGGAATTTTGTGTATTCTCAATGCGATGTTAGTTGGTTTTATGTTTTTTCATGTTTTTATTGTAGGATTCTAGGGCTGGCCTTGATTTTGGAAAGAAAATGTAGAAGTTGCTATTTTTAATGAAGTACGCGACCCTTTACGAGCTGTAGTGCACTCTACGGGCTATGAAGGAGGTTCAATGAACAATTCCAATGAGGGGATGATTTTCTGAATTTTAATTTACAAACATGCAGACAGGTCGTGGATTAGTTTACAAGTCGTAGATCATGTTTCATGCCCTTAGGATCAGAGAAGAAAGACTTTCGAAAGTTTCATCAGACGAAACCCCCTTAGGGGTCGTAGAACAATTTACGAGCCATAGAGGGTTATCATAAACCTACAGTCAAGTTTTGCAGCAACATTATATGAGACCCTGATTATGGGTTGTGAAATACAATACAGCCCGTAAAGTTGTTCGTAAGGCATGCTGACCCAGCTATCCTATTTTGCTTAGGACTTATATTTTAAATATAATAAATAGGTTTTAAGGTTATGTTTCATGGATTTTACTGAGATTTCGACCAGTACAGAGGAAAAATAGTAAGATAAAGTAGAGAAAATATTTGATAGTTTTGAGAAACACTTGTACTTTAATTTAATTTTATAATCTTGTGATTCTCGTTGAAGTTTGGATTCGCTTGCTTTTGATTCAATTATGTAAGTTCTCTATTATTTTATTACAATTCATAAGTCTTGGATCTACACAAATCATGAGCAGCTAAATCCAAAACTAGGATTGTGAAAACTATGAAGAACTAACAAGGTAAAACTGAATAATTCATAATACTTGAAAAGTGTGCATGCATGTATTAATTAACTCTCTTCATTTTGCATATATTTTGATGGTGGCCCACATTAGATCTTGTGTAGTGTTCCTGAATGGACCAAGGTAGTAATGAATAGGAAAAAAGATTAATTAATAGGATTCGATTGATGTGTTCTTGTGTAATCAACCGAACTAGGCCAAGGGGAGGTTGTACTAGGACTAATAGGTAAGAGTTTGTAATGCATACTGTGGAGATGGGCCAAGTCACGTAGTGAAAGGCACCTATCACCTAGATCAAAGGGTTTGGTAAATTTAACCTACCGTCCTACACGCCACACACTAGAAAAGAATTAGGTTATCCGGTGATACTGAGTTAGGGAATCATGGGGAACATAATACCCTAGTTTCTCTCCATATTGATTAAACTCTTGTGTCAGTTAGGTTTACTTTATTTTACTTGTTATTGCAACCCCCCTCCCCCCCTTTGAGGAAGTAAGTTGATTAATCACTTGAATTGCATTACTTGAATTCTCTTAAGTCTACTTATTCCTTGTGGGTTTGACACTAACCTTGGTTAGGTTCTATTTCTACACAATGACTGCTTTATACTAAAAAAGGTGTAACTTGGGCGACATCAAGATTTTGGCGCTGCTGCTGGGGAATATGGCTAGACTTGGTTAATTCAAGTGATTTGGGTATTAAATCCTTATTTCCCTCATAGTTGTTCTTTTTTTTTCTTTTTCTCTTTTATACACGACACTCTTTGTTGAAGAAATACTGAATGATTGGAGTATTGAGATGAGAGGGTTATAGATAAGTTTTTAAATCACACTGTGTACTTCTTGAAAATATTAAAAAATCTCAACCTAGACAACTATGTGCTTCTGTTAGATGTTCATCAGTTTGGCTTAGATGTCCACAATTTAAGTATTGAGTTGAGTGTAAAGGTTGATATGTTTGATACTCAACAAGCTAGTTATGAATTGTGTAAAGAAAAAAATGCTTATAGGCCAACTTAAAGAGCTAAAATTAGAGGGTCAACTACTTGACCAGACTATTATTGATGTTGTTATTGTTATGAAAAATACATGAGAGTTATGTGAAGAATTAGATAGTACTCTTTTTAAAAACTCTAATGTGTGTAAAGATGAGGATGTAAATAATAATACAATTCATGAATTAGAATGCATTGAACCTCATTCCAATCATTTTTCTATATTATGTTTGGATGATGCGAGATTAATCAAATCATCTGATCTATATGGAAGAATATACAGTGGATGAAAAAATGTTTATATTCTTGAATTTATTGGGCTCAAAAGGAAAAAAATTACATTCCTCATTTAACGGTCAAAAAATACAACATGCGATCTTTGTTGTTTGTTCTTCTTATTTTTACACCACCACCATGTGAGCATAATAGAAAATTAGGAAAGAAATTAGATGTACAATTCATAAGTTCAAGGTGGAAGAAAAAGTTAAAGCATACACACTTGGTGAAGTCTAAGTAACCAAGTTGTCCAAGTCATGCCACGACTATAAATCAGGCGCTGCTTAGGAGGCAACCCAAGTTGGAGACTGGCTCTTAGGCACCCAGGTATGTGTTTTTGACCCCTTATACTTTATCTTACTTTGATTATATGCATTAGGGATAGTGTAACTCCTTTTCGATGAGGTGTGGGTAGTTATGGGCCTCAGTGAAATCTGAGTAGCTTGGGTCCTTACCTACCCTAAATTTTGATCTTGGGGTTTTCTTGACCGTGTTCTTTTTCCCCGTGGATATTTATTTTCTGTTGAATTGGCATGTTTAGGATGTCTTAGGTAGTACATGTAGCATATAGTACTAATATTTGGGTCATATAGTATGCTTTTATGTTTTCTGTGAAAAATGATACCCACAAAATTTTGATTAGTTAGTTTAGATAGCAACCATGCATGTTTGAGTATGTTGACAATGCTTGTCCTTACAAGTGAGGTTAGTTTGAGATAAAAGCATGATCTGAGGGTGTTTTGTTGATAATGTAATCAATGTCGTGCGAGTGTGAGCTTAATTTGTTAAATTCATGTGTTGTGTGCTAATTTAGAGCATGGCCTGTTTCTCTAAGTTAGACTGTAGATTAGTTGGATTAGGAAAGGATCTTCGGATATCATTCTTAAAAGTCCACTTAGCCTAAATGACCAACCAAATTTGTAGAATATCCCTTGATCATAATGTTTGAGCCTGACATGTACCTATTCTTTGCAAATACCTAATTGACCTAGTTTTGTTAGTTGAAAAATCCTGAAATTAGCCCAGGTCATTTCTTGAACATTGTGCACCTTGACTGAGGCAAAAAGCCTAAGTTGAGGGTGTCTACCAATAGTGGCCCTGGCTTAGAGGATGGATAATGTGCACCTCAACTCAGGTCAAAATCCTAAGTTAAGGGTGGCTGGTATAAGGGTGAAACAAAAAATATGAGGGGGAAATTTAGTGATACATAGAAAAAAAGAAAAATCATATACTGGGTGCAAGAAAAATAAGTGATGCCTTAGTTGTGAGCAAAAAAGAAAAATAAAGTGTAAAAGTAAGGCAAAAAGCTGAAAAATGAAAAGAAAGCACTTAGAAAAGCTTGAAATAGGAGAAGAGGGAAGAATAGAGTGGAATGTAAAGTAAAGTGTTGATAGGGAAAAAGTGTAGGAAAATGCAGTGTCAAGGAGAGCCCTTAGTCACCATGTTCACAAAATATCATACCAAAGCCCCCTGAGCCTACGTTACAAGCCAATAAAGTCCTAAAGTGATCCTAATCCAAGTAGTCAAAGGTCTTAGTCATGAGTATAGGGGCAAGCCTGTGGTATTGGGCATGATGCATGAATATCTTTTGTGAGAGTGAGTGATTTTGCATAGTCCCGAGATTATACATGAAAATATCATTGAGAGTGAAATATGGGACTTCTTTCTGTGAGGGAACTTGCATTGCATTGTTAGCACTAGGCTTATTCAGTAATTGTAGCTTGTTGATAGTATCTCACTTTTCATAGTTGTGTTGTCACATGCATGAGTCTGTATTGGTTTGCTACATGGCTATCTGATTTTGCTTTGAAAAGTAGTCTGGGTATCTATGCTTAAGTTTAAAGTGATATATGCCATTATGTTGAGGTCTATGTGTTACTGTTCTACTTATATAGACTGAGTTCGTCGCTTGAGGACAAGCAACAATTTTAAGTTGAGGGTGCTGATGTGCTGTCAAAATACAACACTTTTGATGCTTAAACTTGGAATTTTGTGTGTTCTCAGTGTGATGTTAGTTGATATTATGTGTTTTTGTGTTTTATTTGCAGGATTCATAGGTGGGCCTTGATTTTGGGAAGAATGCAAAAGTTGTTTTTTTTGATGAAGTACGAGACCCTATATGAGCCATAGTGCACTCTATGGGTCATGAAGGAGGTTTCGTGAACAATTCCATTGAGAGGCTGATTTTTTGAAGTTTGTTCTATGAATATGCAGATGGGTCATGGATTAGTTTACGGGTCGTATATCATGTTTCGTGCCATGAGGATCAGAGAAGAAAGATTTTCTAAAGTTTCATCAGACGAAACACCTTACGAGTCGTAAAACACTTTACGAGCCATAGAGGGTTGTCATAAACCTCCAGTCCAATTTTGCAGCAACATTGTACGAGACCCTGATTATGGGCCATGAAATGAAATCCGACCCTTGATGCTATTCGTAAGGCGTGCTGACCCAACTATTTTATTTTGTTTAGGATTTGTATTTTAAATATTATAAATAGGGTTTTGGGTTATTTTTCATAGAGTTTATAGAGTGTTTGACCTGTAGAGAGGAAAACTAGTAAGATATAGTAGATAAAACATTTGAGAGTTTTGAGAAACACTTGTACTTTGATTTGATCTTATAATATTGTGATTCTCATTGAAGTTTGGATTTACTTGTTCCTAATTCAATTCTGTAAGTGCTCTATTATGTTATTCCAATTTATAAGTCTTGCATCTATACAAATCATGAGTAGCTAAATCCACAACTAAGGTTGTGGGAACCATGAAGAACTAACAAGGTAAAATCGGATAATTCATAATTCTTTAAAAGTGTATTGCATGTATTAATTAACTCTCTTCGTTTTGCATATTTTCTGATGGTGGCAAACACTAGACCCGCCTAGTGTTACTGACTGGACCAAGGTAGTAATGAATAGAAAAAAAGATTAATGAATAGGATTCGATTGATGTGTTCTTGTCTTATCAACCGAACTGGGCCAAGGGGAGTTTGTACTGGGACTAATAGGTAAGGGTTAGTAATGCACACTGTGGAGATGGGCCAAGTCACGTAGCAAAATTCACCTATCGCCTAGACCAAAGGGTTTGGTGAACTTAACCTATCGTTCTGCATGCCACACACTAGAAAAGAATTAGGTTATCTGGTGATACTGAGTTAGGGAATCATGGGGAACATAATACTCTATTTTCTCTCCATATTTATTGAATGTGTTAGTTAGGTTTACTTTATTACCTGTTATTGCAACCCCCCCCCCCCCCCCCCCCCCCCCCCCCCCCCGGGAAAGTTGGTTAATCACTTGAATTACAATACTTGAATTCTCTTCAGTCTAAATATTCCCTCTGAGTTGACCCACACCTTGATCAGGTTCTATTTCTTGACAACGACCGCTTTATCCTAAAAACGGGGGTGTCACTTTGGCGACATCATAAGTGCACGATCCAAAGTCACCTCTATGTTTTGTGTAGAGGGAATGACCTGGGCACTAATGATGGAAAGCCAACATCTAGCTTCCACCGTGAACTCATGTGAGTCAATACCTCTATGAGAAGTGAACCACTCCGCGGATTCTGTCATGTAACTTGTCAACCAACTACTCAATATTTAACTCTCGATATCATTCTCTATTCACCCGATTGTCAACATCCGCCAGCCCATAGATGGTATTAGTAATTACGGGGCTGAAATCAACTCTCACTCCTCGGATCATGGTAGCCATCTCCTCTCCAAAGTTAGTCTCCAAGGCATTGGCACAGAACTCTATCACTATGGTATGATTGTCTTTGATAGGTTCATCAGCAAAGCATAGCCAACACGAAGTCTAAAGTCGTCTAAAGAAATCCGGCATCCTTTCCTCCACATTGTCCAAGAAAATCCCCCTCTCTCGTATCACAGGACGGCTCAAATACTCATCATATTTTTGGGCACATTTAGCTTAGAGGAATCATCTTTGATCAAAGAAGGCATATTCGTCCACCTCTGGAAAGATTTCATACTCATGAAGTGCTTGCCTGGGATGTATTTCCAATTTAAACCTACAATCAAAATCAACACAACAAAAACATTTTATAGACATTTAAATCATGTGTTAGCAAAGTTTTATACTAAGAAAGTTATTTGGAAATGATTCGGATCAAATAGTGAAGCATTGTTGTTACTGAAACAGTGAATATCTAGTCTCCGTGTTCGCGACTACTCAAGTGCAATCATGGAGTTCAAGTTACTCTATGCCTCTGGGTTTGTGAAAGGATGACCGCGTTCGCGAAGAACAGAGGGTTTCCAGAACACCCGCGTTTGTGGAAAGCAGTAGTGACTAGAGTTCAAATTTTAGAGAGGCATTTCATCGAGCACATGGAGGTAACACAATTTAATCATGTTTTCCACAAACTTATATCCCCCCTCCCCCTAATTCCTCCCCAACAACATACAATCACTCCCCAAGCTACAATGTACAATTTAGCATGAAAATCCATATCAATTTTACACATTTAGGCTCATAAATCGTCTCCAAAAATTCCTAGAGGGTATGCAGAAGAGTAACAAAAGTTGTCCCCAAAATGTAACAATGGACAAGAACACTTAGGTTTCAAAATTCTACAACTAGGTCATGAGAGTTGTCTCTATGAAGCATTACCATAGACATGAAAATTTGAAGCTGCACCGATTACCATTAATGAACGCAAATAAAGAAGAAGAATGGCATACCTTAGAGTAGATGGCCTAAATGGATGAAGAAGAGGAGAGCATTAAAAGGTTCTCCTTTGAGTTTTTCGAGTTGAAAGGGGTTGTAGTACCTTTCACTCGTGTTATTCTTTTCTACGATTGAGGGACAAAGTCACAAGTGACTTGTCCTTTTATTTAACTTCACCCATCAGTTCCCAGCTTTCACAACCCTATTGGCGTGAATATGCCTCAACGCCTTTGTGCATTCTGCGATCACTGTACTTTGACTGCCTTCGTGGAAGTCATCTGAGTGCCTAAACTGGGCTAATTTTCTACAACTTTGGGCGATCCCAGGCCCAATTGGGCGATTCACCCTTGTTTAGTGGGTGATGCCTAGGCCCAAAGTGCAGTCAAACATCCTAGTTTGACCTCTTTTCCATTTTTGTTGGTATTTTCGTTCACTTCTTTAACTCCAATCATCTTGGAACTTCAAAACCTGTGCAATGCCACTACCAAAGATTTGAAAATTGTGAAGGTTAGCAAAAAATAAAAAATGAAAATTAAGAAGCTACTCTAAAAATAAAAAATACAATAATTTATTAAAATATGAGCAAAAATTAATTCATCACCCATTTATGTTTTCACTTCGCGGCAATAAATCTCCTCTCGAATTTCAAGATGATTTGCCATAAGCTCATGAGGAGGGTGATAAGAGACCATCAACATTTTCCACTGGTCTATCTACTTTGAGGACTTTAACTGCCTACCCAACTTGTCATCAACTTTCCTTTTAGGTTCCTTGGGCAGACATGAGAGTGTCAAGAGGTCTTCTTCAATTTTAGCTTCACGCCTTGTGGCCTCTAAGTAGGCAACACTCCCAACTTCAAATGTCCAAAGTTTCCATTTAAGATTTCCATGGCTTGATCTTGCAACTTTAGTATCATTTCCTCAATTTTGGGCTCTTGGATGATTTTGGGCTTGAAATTTGCATAGGCCCCATATCTCTTCCATATCAAGCTTCACTCCTTTTTGAGGCTCCGACTTGTAGTCAGCCGCCATACAGTTGGGGACCTCACTCACTTCATTGCTTAGTTTCAAGTCGACCTCCAAAAATCAATTTCCCATTGAAATCGATCTAACTTATAACCTCTAGCAACAAGCGAGCTCTTGAGATCATCCCTCATGATGAGCAATTGGTGTCTTTGGGCCACATCTATGGCAAGTGTAAGATTCAAGTTGGTGAGCCAATCTTGACTCACAACACTCTCATCTCTATTCACTTCCTCAACACCATTTTGTTCACCACGAAGTGCAATACTCCAAAAGAGATAGAATAAGGGCTTACATTTATCAAGCAAGCGTTCATCAAAATCAGCAATACAATAAAATAAAGAAAAACAAAGAATACAAAAAGAAGTACTCACTAATCAAATAAAAAAGAGTAGACTACAAGTCCTAAATCAACTGAATACGCCTATTGTTCCCTGGAAACGATGCCATTTTTTATGTCGCTCAACCTTACTACTAAAATGTAGAAGGGACGGTCATCATCAGCATATTACACAACTTTAGAGGTCGGTGTCGAATCCCACAGGGAACAATGTGTTGATAGATGAGCAGAGCAAGGACATATGGCTACTAGATTTTAACTCAATAGGCAAGTACCAAGCAATAATTCTAACTAAATTTGGAGGGAGAGGGGGGCGGGAAAGTAAACTAACAACTACTCTTGCAAACAATTAGGTAAGGATTAGTCAAGCAAGAGAGCAAGGATATGGGAATCAATAAAAACTCAATCGATCCATCACATTTAGCATCAAGTTGACCCTATGGGTAGGTTAGGTTGCTTGTAATCACCCTAGCTAGTGGAAAGATGTTTCGCAAGTGCCAATTACAACCTCTCATGCTAGATGCTCAAAGACACGCCTGGCTTGAACACCAAAAAGAAAAACATCCAAGACCTAGCCATTGAGTCCCTTTTGAGGAACTCAACTTATAAACCCATGACTATCATGCAATCTTTCCTCTCAACTACACCCGCTAGAGCAATAATTGAAGAACGAAGCTAGATTTAAGTGCCTACCTCAAATCTAAGTTATAAAATAGGATATGTAAGAACCCACAAATCAATTCAAGCAATTAAATAAATTTGGGAGAAACCTTCTTGATTTTGCAAGTAAATCTTCAACTAAGCATGAAAGCAAGAGAAATAATAAAGACCCCTATATGAATCAACAACCAAGCTTTGATTAAATCGAAAAATTTATCATTAAAGAACAAGGAAAGAAAGGGTGAGTGAAAGATAATACAAGTGAAGCCCACACTCTTCAATCCACTCAAGAATTTCTAGAAAACTTGCTCTAAATCCTCACACTAAGCTAAAATCTATATTAAGGAGTGTTCTTTTCCTTTTCTAGTTTGTCATTCTGTAT
This sequence comes from Solanum rostratum, assembly GCA_029948455.1. Classification (NCBI taxonomy): domain Eukaryota; kingdom Viridiplantae; phylum Streptophyta; class Magnoliopsida; order Solanales; family Solanaceae; genus Solanum; species Solanum rostratum. Next base: position 49,062,551 of record CM057046.1, read on the forward strand.
CTTGATGAGTAATGAGGGTTGAGAGTGCATGTATATGTGATTTTGGGACTGAAAATAGTGAAACTCCAAAACTGTCATGATGCTGGTCACTGCAACATTCTGCGATCCACTCATCATTTCACGATCGCGAAGGTCGTGTCTTCTTAAGCTCCGCCTTTGCGCCTTGGACTAGCACGTTTGCGCTTCTCTGCATATTATGACTCCATGATTGCGGGCTTTAAGCTGCGTTCATGGAGCATATCTGCTGCTAGGTACCATTTTGTGCATTTCAGCTCCCTTTGCCTTCAATTCAGCTCCAATCTTCATTTCTTCTCAGCAAAGAGAAATCTAAACCATAAGTACCTATAATATACACCATTCAAGGCACTATTATCCTTAATTTATAGGAATTTTAATTTAACAACACAAAACCATAACAAAAGAGTAAAAAATGAGTGCAAGTTATCCACTTATCAAAGCCTCAACTCTACTTTCCGACATCGCTAATACGTTCCCCACAAAATTTCCTTAGATTTAGCTTTTTGAACCTCCAAATTTGAGCTTGAAATGCTCAATAAATTTCCTTTAGAAGTTATCATTAAGTGTTGAATTCGAATAAGGACTGAAAATATAAAAGACCATAGGTGTCGCTATAACGACTTTAGTGGTTGCTATAGAGAACCCTAATAAAAAGGGCGGGCCTCGCTATAACGAAACTCATGCCCTGCCAGCATATTGCTATATTGAGCCCCTGGTTGCTATAGCGAGGTCACTATAGCGAGCTAGGGCCGCTAAAGAAACGACACCAAATGATCAGCTAAGATAATTAATTTTCCCAACTTCTAATATCCGACGGGTTACTTGGAATTCATCCGGGTCCCCGTGAATGCAAATGTACTATGGTACCCTTGTGAAATTGGCATTCTGAATTCAATGGTACTGTTTGGATTCCTATACGAGGTCATTTTGAGTATTTGTGGGTCCCTTTCCCCATGAATAATTTTAGCCAATTTCTATCGAGGGGTGTGAAATAAATCTAGAAGCCCCAGGAATTAAACAAAGGGTTTGTCTAGATTAAACTCAACATTTCAAAACTGACCATGCTGTCAGAATTTTCATTTAGGCACATTTTCCAAGAATGTTGACCAAAGTCAACCATTGGCTAATTTTGAAGACTAAAATATAAAACTTGATACAAGCTCATCCCGAAAGCCTCGATTCTTGAGCTGACCATGCTTTTAGTGTAATTTTTCCATTTAAAACTGATGGAACTATCAAAATTCCATTCCGAGGCCATTTGCCCATGTTTTGCACAAAAATCAAAATTTCAAGGTATAAGACCTTCCAAAACACGAAAAACTACACAACTCCCTAACGATTGACCAGGCGACTGTGTGATGTCGCTTAACCTGACTACGTTAAAGTAAAAGGGGAGGTCGTCATCACTATATACTCAACTTTAGAGGTCGGGGTCGAATCCCACAGAGAACAATGTGTCCGCGAATGAGCAGAGAAAAGGACCTACGACTACTAGATTTTGACTTAATTGGGATGTACCAAGCAAGATTTCTAACTAAGGGGAGCTAAACTAAAAACTACTCCTACAAAAAATTGGGTAAGGACTGATCACTCAAGGCAACAAGGATATGGGATATGGGTATCAATCAAAACTCAATCGATACGTCACACTTAGCATTAAATTGACCCTATAGGTAGTCTAGGTTGCTTGTAATCACCCTGTCTTGGGGAATGATGTTTCACAAGAGCTAATTATGGCCTCTCACGTGAGATTCTCAAAGACATGCTATCTTGAACACCAAAAATCAAAACATCCAAGACCTTAGTTATTGATTCCCTTTTGAAGATCTCAACTTATAAACCAATGACTATCATACAATCTTCCCTCTCAACTACACCCCCTAGAGTAATAATTGAAGAAATAAAGTAATTTAAGGGCCTACCTCAAATCTAAGTTATACAAGAACCCACAAATCAATTCAAGCAATTAAAGTAATTTGGGAGAAAACCCTCTTGAATTTGCAAGTATATCATCAACTAAGCATGAAAGCAAGAGAAATAATGAAGACCCGTGTATAAATCAACAACCAAGGTTCAATTAAATCTACAAATTTATCATTCATCAATAAGAAAAGAAAGAGTGAGAGAAAGATAATACAAGTGAAGCCCGCACTCTTCAATCCACTCAAAAAATTGTAGAAAGCTTGCTCTAAACCCTCACCCAAGGCTAAAATCTACACTAAGGTGTGTTCTTCTACACTTCTAGTTCTTCTCTCTGTATCTTTATGAAGAATGAGGGTTAGGAGTGCGTGCATATGTGATTTTGGGACTGAAAATGGTGAAATTCCTAAACTGTTCCGGTGTTGGTCATTGCATGATGTCACCCAAGCTACACCTCCTTTTTGAAGGCTAAAGTGATTGTTGTCAAGATATATAACCTAACCAAGTTTAGGATCGAACCCACAAGGAATATGGAATACTTAGAAGAATTTAAAGCAATTCAGGTGAATAACCTACTTATATCTCCAAAAGGGGGGAGGTTTGTAAAAACTATGAAAAGTAATCCTAGATTAAGACAAGTGTGAGATCAATATGAAGAGTAACTAGGTATTGTGTTTCCCATGATTCCCTACTTATTATTACTAGATAATTGAATTCTTTTTTACTGTGTAGCATACGTAAAGGTAAGTTAAGTTTACCAAACCCTTTGATCCAGGCGAGAGTTCAATTTCACTACGTGGTTTGATCCATCTCCATAGTGTGGCATTACTAACCCAAACCTGTTGTCCCAGTACAACCTCCCCTTGATCCAGTTTGGTTGATTAGAAGAGGAACATCAATTGAATCCTATTAATTAATCTCTTTTTCTATTTATTACTACCTTGACCCAGTCAGTAATACTAGACGAGTTCTATTGTTGGCCACTTTTATAAAACATTCAAACTGCAAAGAATTAGTTAATACATGCATGCACACTTATCAAGAATTACAAATTACCCAGTTTACCTTGTTAGTCCTTTATGGGAAATTTAGCTACTCATTATCAGTGTAGATGCCAGAATCATGAACTTGAATAACATAATTGAGCACTTACACAATAAAATGACGAACAATAATGCAAGCTCTTCACCAAATATCATAAGATTGAATCAAAGACAAAGAAATAATGTTTCTTAAGTGTTTCGCTCAAGCTCTCTACTACTCTCTACTGTTTTTATAACATTCCCAATGAAAAATAACCTAAAAACCTATTTATTGTACTTAAAATACAAAAAAAAAATGAAAATAGGAGAACCAAGCTCTCCGGGCACTTCTACGGGCCGTATAATGTTTTATGATTCGGAGTTGGGGTTCATGGACTTTATCTTCGATTCTGGGGTTGACTTTAACGACACCCATCTATAGGCTGTATAAAGTTCTACAACCCATATAGGGTTTCGTCTACTAGCCTTTCAGAAACACCCTACTTTTTGATCCTCAGGCACGACACCAAGTCAACGAATCGTAGAAATATTTACGGCTCGACTGCATATGCATAGACTTAACTTCAGAAAATCACCCTTCACTGGAATTTTGTACGAAACCAATTCTATGGCCTTTGAAATTTTCCACGACCCATAAAGGGTTACGTGAATTCTCAATTTCTGCAATATCTGCACACTAAGCCCAAAAATCATGCCAACCCTGTAATCCTGCAAAACAAATATAAAAACACATCAAATCTACTAACATCGCTATGAGAACACACAAAATCCCAAGTTTGAAACCTCAAATATGTTGCATTTTGACAGCACATCACTGCAACATTTCACGATCACGCTCATCAATCCACAATCGTGGAGGTTATGTCTCCTTAAGCTACACCTACGTGCCTAAGACTAGCGCGTTCACACTTCTCTGTATGTTATGACTCTGTGATTGCGGGATTGAAAGCTGTATTCCTAGAGTGTATCGGCTGCCAGGTACCATTTTCTGCATTTCATCTCATTTTGGCTTAAATTCAGCTCCAACCTTCAATTCTTCTTAGCAAAGCCAAATCTAGACCATAAGTACTTGTAACATACACCCTTAAAAACACAACTAGTGTAAGGACTTGGATATTTAAGCGGCTTTACCAGACCTCTTAGTGCCATCTCGAGCGAGAAATTTGCCAAGCATCATTCCATGGAAGGCCCACACGGACCGTGTGAAGCCACATGGACCATGTGGCCTCCCATGGAGGGGAACTTTTCCAAGATTTTGATGGAGTGCGACGGAGGATATTGAACCAAGTGAGGGCACACGACCACCCACACAGTCCGTGTGGTTTGTCACAGGTCGTGTGGCCTACCGTATGGCTCGCTACATAAAATTTTTCTAAGTATGACATTACGATCTCGTAACTTTTTCGTGCGGAAACTTTCTCTATGTCATCACACGGCTTTTGACACGACTTGTGTAGCATTATACGGGTCATGTAGCCATCCGTGTGGTACCCCTTAGCCTTGGATAAATTCTAAATGTTGGCACCACAAAAATTGTCTAAGTGATGGTTCACGGTCACTATTCACGGTCCGTGTGATGACTTACGGACCGTGTAGGGGACCATAAGGACCTGACTCAAAATTTTCCAAATCCATTAATGGCATTTACATAATTTCAGTTTATTTTAATTATGAATTGTGACCTTTTACCTATCCTAAACCCCCTAACTCAGCTAACATCCCTCCCCTTTTAATTCATTTTCTTTAAGACCTCTACCCCTCATAAGATCACACCCAAATACTCCCTACTATCCCCTCTCAAGATTCAAAGCTAGGGTTTAATTGGAGCTCAAATTCAAACTAGGTCTTTCCCAAAATTCAGCTCCTCAAGCAAGGTATGTGGGATTGATTCTTGGTACTTTTCAACCAAGAAGACCCAAAAATCTTTTCAATTAATTTCATGAATTTAGTTTACTTTAAATATGAGTTTTTATTATTTGATTTTGTTAAATCCAATTGATGTATGGGTCTGTACTTTACCTATCATTTTAATTTACTTTGATAACTATTATGATGATTTACATTGAGATATGAAGTTATGAACATGCATGTCCCCTTTAAAGTTGATTTATGCATGAGTGATTTATATTATGATTTAGATATTGATTTAATTATGGATTTACTCAATTTCATATTATGATGTTGCATTTAACTTGAATCTATGTTATCCATGCTATTCTCACATCATGCATTGCACTTGTATTCATGAACATTGATCATTATGGAAACTATAAAGTGGGTTAAGCCGAATTATGTTTTATGAAATTATTTTTATTAGAATTGGTTATGGAAAGAATGTGATCAAATACGTGTGTTATGATTATGGCTCTTTGAGTATTTTGGGTGCTTGCACCATCTTGTATAGGTAGATGAGGTATCCCTTGCATGAGCATCATGATTATGCTTTATGGGTTGGCATTTGAGGCTAAATGTGCATTGAATGGTTTTGAAATGAATATTGTATCACTTGAACACACGTATATGTATAAGTATTCTCGTGGGATGCCGACTTAGCACCAATGGATTGGGGCATCAGGGCTATCCCGAAGGGCCCTCTTCCTTTCCGCGAACTATATGCCTAGAATATGTTATGAGAATCCTATCTGAAATGGGATAGGAGCCCGAAAGGAAGGTTACTTTATACAAAATGGGATATGTTCTTGTAAGTTGAAGTACTATTATGATATGAAAAATCCTTACTGAAATGGGATATGTTCTTGTAAGGAGGTTGCTTCGTATGAAATGGGATATGTTCTCGTAAGGTGAAGTATGGTTTACCTTTGGCAAGTAGACAACCTATGTACCGGTGAGGGATATTCATTGGGATTCCAAGTTATAGCTCGCTTGGTCTTACTCATATCGGTTGAGGTCACATACCCATTATATATGACCATCATTTTATTCATGCATCATGAATTTCATGGCATCTTGTATATTTCTCCCTTGATTATATGATTTTTTTCGTAATATGTTCCCTCGTCATCTAACATCCAAGTGCAGGATTAACAAGTCATATGCATTACATGCTCACATACTTAGTACATTCAAACGTACTAACATATACTCTATGCCTATACAATTTTACCACATAGGGGCCGAGCATTTTGATTACCAAGAATTTAATGAGTAGTACGATCCAAAAAAAAGTATTTGTGGTGAGTCCCATCGTCTAAGGACAAACAATCTTTCCTCTACTTATGCTATCTCAGATTTCCTTTCTTATTTGAGGGTGAGCCCAGAACATGTCCTGGCCCCCCTTGTATCTTTACTAGAGGCATTTGATGGACAATATGTAGACTCTTTAAAAATTTTATGCTATGTGTGATATTTGGTTTATGTATTCATTTGGCTTGATTTATGGAAAATTCATATTTGGCTATATGCATATTTGGTGTGGAAGTGTGGAAAGTCCCAAGCTCCATATTGCCCCGATAGCGTGAGTCCTATTCTCCCGTCCCTTAGCACCATGTGTTACTATTTGTATGTTCCTTCTGAACCAATGATGTGGATTTGGATACTTGAGGCTTGTTTTTGGACTATCGGGTTCGCATTTGCCGTGTCACTCCTAGACCCTAGTCCTGGGCCATAACAAAAGATGGTATCAGAGCCCTAAGTTTATAAATGGTCTTCGGAGTACAACATGCCACATCAAGTAGAGTCCCATTCATGGGCGTGAAGTGCACCATGCCTATGAGTGGGAGGCTACAGAGGCGTTATAGGAATTGAGTCATTTCTTCGTGCCTTATGTCATGCTATGGCTCATATTTTTGGTTTCCCATCTTGACGGTATCGTTGCTTCATTTCAGAAGATGCCTCAAAGAAGACCCCTCCCACCAAGGCTGGCTCCGGCTAATGAGGATCAGGCTCCTCAAGAGCCTACGGATGAACCCATCTCAAACGTTGAGTTTCATACATCCTTTGCTATCTTTCCCAGGTTGTGACATCTCAGACAAGGCAGGCTAAACTAGCATGGAATCTTATGCCAGCTTCTAGGGTAAGGGATTTCACCCGGATGAATCCTCCGGAGTCCCATGGGTCGAAGACAGATGTGGATGCTCAAGAGTTTATTGATGAGCTCACCAAGATTTTGAACATTATGGGTGTCATTTCTGAAGAAAATGATGAATTGGATTGCTACTAACTGAAAGATGTAGCTCAGGTGTGGTATACCCAATGGTCTATGGATAGGGTTTACGGTGGTGATATCAATTAGGATGAGTTCAGATTTGCGTTCCTTGATAGCTTTTTCCCACATGAGCTTACGGAGGCCAAGATGACTGAGTTTATCAATATCAATCAAGGAGGTATGAGTGTGAGGGACTATGCCCTCAAATTCACAAAGTGCTCCAAGTATGCTCTGTCACTTGTGGCTGACCCCCGTGCAAGGATGCACAAGTTTATTTCTGGTGTCTCTGATTTGCTTGTAAAGGAATGTCATACTTCTATGCACGTACAAGATATGGATATTTCTAGACTCATAGTGTATGCTGAACGGGTCAAAGGGGAGAAACTCAAGGAGAGAAGGGTTCACGATCCCTAGAGGGCCCGTTTTGATGGTGGATTCTCTGGTTCTCGAAGTGCAGGCTTTGGTCGCTTCCAACAGGGCCTAGGCTTCGGTGCTTGGGTTGCAAATGCTTGGGTATCTCCTCCTAGGGCACCGGTTGGTGGTGGACAGGAGTATCCTCCGTGTAACAAATGTGGGAAGTCCCACGCGGGAGTTTGTTGGAGGGATTTGGGTGTTTGCTACGGGTGTGGTTATAAACAAGGTTGCTGATTGTCGTAAGAGTGCCCATAGAGGCAAGGTCAGGTGGTTCAAGGCGGGCAAGGCCAAAACCTCCCTAAGGTGTTGCCCTAAGGAACAATCGGTTCTATGGACTTCACCCCTGCCAGGATATTGAGGAAGCTCTGGATGTCTGGACTGGTATGTTAAAAGTCTTTTATTTTGATGCTTATGTTTTACTTGATCCAGATGCAAATTTATCTTTTGTGACTCCTCTGTTGGTTGTTAAATTTAGTTTGAGTCCTAAGATTTTGAAGGATCTATTCTCAGTTTATACTCCAGCAGGTGAATCTGTTATTGCACATAGAGTCTATCATGGTTGCCCTGTTTCTGTGTTGCACAAATTTTTTCTGTGTGATCTTGTGAAACTTGAGATGTTTGACTTTGATGTGATTCTGGGGATGGATTGGTTGCATCCATCATATGCCTCTATAGATTGTAGAACCCGAAAGGTCAAGTTCCAACCTCCCGGTGAGCCTGTTCTTGAATAGAAGGGTAGTGACTCCTCTGTTAAAGGTCGTTTTATTTCCTACCTCAAGGCACGAAAAATGATTTTCAAGGGATGCATTAATCATATTGTGAGGGTCAAGGATATGGAGTCCGAAGTGCCTACTCTTGAGTCGGTACCTGTGGTGAATGAGTTTTCAAATGTGTTCCTGGAAGACTTGCCCAGTATCCTTCCTAAAAGGGAGGTAGACTTTGGCATAGATCTTCTTTCGAATACTCAACCAATCTCTATTCCTCCTTATTGTATGGAGCCGGCGGAGTTGAAAGAGTTAAAAGAGCAATTAAAGGATTTGTTAGAGAAAGGCTTCTTTAGGTCCTGTATATCGCCGGGGGTGCTCAAGTGTTGTTTGTAAGAAAGAAGAACGGATCTCTTTGGATGTGTATTGATTATAGGCAACTAAATAAGGTGACCATTAAGAATAAGTACCCGTTTCCCAGGATTGATGACTTGTTCGACCAGCTTCAAGTGGCTACTCATTTCTCAAAGATTGATCTTCATTTTAGGTATCATCAGTTGAAGGTTAGGGATTGTGACATTTCCAAAACAGCCTTTCGAACAAGGTATAGGAACTTTGAGTTCATGGATCTGATGAATCGGGTGTTTAAGCCATTCCTTGACAGTTTTGTAGTGGTCTTCATGGACGACATTCTCATTTACTACCGAAGTGAGCAGGAGCACGTGGGATTATATGAGGGTGGTTTTTCAAACCTTGAGAGAGAAGAAAGTGTATGCCAAGTTTAGCAAATGTGTATTTTTGCTAGGTGAAGTGGCTTTCCTCGGTCGTGTGGTGTCCGATGATTGTATCAAGGTGGATCTGGAGAAGACCGAGGTCGTGAAGAATTAGACCAGACCATTGACTCCTTTAAATATTCGAAGCTTTCTAGGGTTGGCCGAATATTATAAAAGGTTTGTTGAGGAGTTCTCATCTATTGCATCTTGATTGACTAAGTTGACCCAAAAGAAGGCTAAATTTGTGTGGTCGGACGAATGCGAGCAGAGTTTCCAATCTTTAAAGGATTGGCTTACATCGACTCCCGTCTTGACTTTACCAAAAGGTTTGGAGGGATTCGTGGTGTATTATGATGCCTTGCAGTTTGGGTTGGGTTGTGTGCTTATGTAACATGGTAAGGTAATAGCGTATGCATAGGCATTTGAAGGTACATTAACATAATTATCCAACGCATGACCTTGAGTTGGCGGTGATAGTTTTCGCCTTGAAGATTTGGGGACATTATTAGTATAGGGATCATGTTGAGGTGTTCACCGATCACTAGAGTTTGCAATATGTAGACACTCAAAGGGATCTCAATTTAAGCTAAAGGAGATGGTCGGAACTCCTAAAGGATTACGACATGAGTGTTCTATATCATCCTAGCTAGGCCGATGTTGTGGCCGATGCTCTCAGTAGGCTATCTATGGGGAGTATGGCCCATGTTGGGGAGGAAAGAAAGGAGTTAACAAGGGATATTCACCGGTTGGCTAGGTTGGGTGTCAGGTTGGCCGATTCGAGCGATGGTGGTATCCATGTTCAAAGCGGGGAAGAATATTCCGTGGCGATTGGTATAAAATCTGAGCAAGATTTAGACCCATTGTTACTTGAATTGAAGAAGTTGGTTTTCGAAAAGGAGATTGAATCAACATTCCTCACGGGAACATATCCCATTTCGGATAGGATTCTCATAACATATTCTAGGCACATAGTTCGAGGAAAAGGAGAAGGCCCTTGGGGATAGCCCTGACGCCCCCATTCCATCGGTGCTAAGTCGACATCCCACGAGAATACGCATACATATATGTGCTTTCAAGAGATACAATATTCATTTCAAAACCGTTCAATGCACATTTAGGCTGAAATTCCAACCTATAAATCATAATCATGATGCTCATGCAAGAGATAACTCATCTACCTATACAAGATTGTGCAAGCACCCAAAATGCTCAAAGAGAGATAATCATAAGACATGTATGTGATAAATTCTTGTCATAACCAATATCTTATTAAAATCATTTCATAAAACATAATTGGGCTTAACCCACTTCATAGGTTCCATAATGATCAATGTTCATGAATGTAAGTGCATTGCATGTTGTGAGAATAGCATGAATAACATACATTCAAGTTAATAGTAACATAATAATATGAAATTGAGTAAATCCATAATTAAACAAACATCTAAATCATAATATAAATCACCCATGCATAAATCAACTTTCAAGGGGGCATGCATGTTCATAACTTCATATCTCAATGTAAATCATCATAATAGTGATCAAAGTAAATTAAAATCATAGGTAAAGTACAACCTATACATCAATTGGATATAATAAAATCAAATAATGAAAACACATATTTAAAGTAAACTAGATTCATGAAATCAATTGAAAAGATTTTTGGGTATTCTTTGTTAAAAGGAACCAATAATCAATCCCATATACCTTGATTGAGGAGCTGAATTTAGGGAAGGACCTAGCTTGAATTTGAACTCCAATTAAACCCTATCCTTGAATCTTGAGAGAGGAGAGTAGGGAGTATTTGGGGGTGATCATATGAGAGGTAGAGGGTTTAAAGAGATTGAACTAAGAAGGGAGGGATATTAGTTGAGTTAGGGGGTTTAGGATAAGTAAAAGGTCACAATTCATAATTAAAATAAACCGAAATTACATAAAGTCCATTAATGAAACGGGCAAAATTTTAACCGTCAGGTTCATACAATTCCTACATGGTCCGTGAGTCATCACATGAAACATGAACAGTGATTGTGAACCATCACTTAGACAATATTTGTGGTGCCAACACTTGTAATTTATCTGAGGCTAAGGGGTACCATCCAGATGGCTACACGGCCCGTGTGACACTACACGAGTCGTGTCAAGGGCTGTGTGATGACACTTAGAAAATTTCCACATGAAAAAGTTACGAGACAGTAATTTCATACTTAGAAAAAGTTTATGTAGAGAGCCACACGACCCATGACACACCACGCAGACCATGCGGGTGGCCGTGTGCCCTCTTTTGGTCCGACATCCTCCGTCGCATTCCACTCCATTGAAATCCTAGCCAAGTTCCCCTCTTTGGGAGGCCACATGGTCCGTATGGCTTCACACGGCCCGTGTGGGCCTTCCATGGAGCGAGGCTTGGAAAATTTTCGCTTAGGATGGTACTAAAAGGTCCGGTAAAGCCGCTCAAAATTCTGGGTCCTTACAAAACCTATACACAATATGTGCAAGCCCGAAAAGGGCATACCATTATCACATAAATCAAGTCCGACAAGGGCACATCATCAGTACATAACAAGCAAGAGTCTACAAATGCCAACAAATCCATAGTGTACCAAATGGAATCAAGAGTCATAAAAAAGTCATAGGAGCACCCCCAACTAAATATGATGTTATGTCCTCAGAACATGATCACAAAACTATAGAAAATACAAAGGACATCCTTACACTCTATGATTGAGCCTGAAGAGATGGTCAACTCATCATCAGAATTTGAAGAACTGGACCCACACAACTACCTCAACTTGCCTATCATCTTGTTTAGGAATCTGCACTTCTTCTCATGCTCCCTAAACTTCTTCTGCCTTTGTTCTATCTTTCCCTACCTCTAGATCACGTGCTCAAGCCGATCACCCATAGTTCTCTAAACGACTCCAACTGATGCAAGTGTAGGCCGATTATCCGTTGTAGCTCCTAGTGGTCTTGTCGGAAGTCCTGTAACCAGCTGCCTGATCTCATCCATCCCAAGGATATGGGAGGACAAGTACCTTATGTAGGAGCACCTAACTGAAGTGGTCCTGAAGAAACTAAAGGACCTACACCTTCAGAAGTAGGCTCCCCTGCCGCTAATTATAGCTTTATGAACTGTCCAAAAGAGAGATCTAGAACATCAATGCACGTCTTCTTTTGTCCTCCAAGGCTACCTCTCTTCTTCAATGGGTAGATATCTTTGGTCGGCTTCTTCTCCTAATCTATGGGTAGGACAAATATGCTAGCCTCATAACATAATCTGAAAATCAGTGAGGGGTACACTAAGCTCTTGGACATCCCTTGGGCCATTTCTGTAGTCTGATCTACTATGATATGTCCCACAATGACCGGAAGACTGACAAAGATAGTTGTTATGACAAGTACATGATCCAAAGTCACCTCCATGTCATGTGTAAGGGGAATTACCCGAGTACAAATGATGGAAAGCTAACATCTAGCTTCCATCATGAACTCATGTGAGTCAATACCTCTATGAGAAGTAAACCACTCTGGCGTGAGTCAACATCTAGCTTCAAAAGAGAGAGTCATATGGTTTTATGAGTAACACCATTAGTAATATCAAGGGACCATAAACATATGTGAGGAAATCATTTGAGTTTGTAAAATGATGAGTTAGATGAATTCAAAACACCATCCATGCTACTAAATATATTTGGACATATTAAGAAGGAACCATCATAAAAAATCATAAGAGGACATCATTGGGACATGAGGGGAACATGATCTTACATAAGAAAACTATAGATCAAGAGTGACATACACTATAAGTTTTTAAGGAGTTCATAAACATAGTATGAGAGACCATATCTGACATAAACCATATGAGGTCATCCATGGAGTCTCGATGTTTTCCCTACACCAGAAGAAATTGGGAAATCACTTTGCCAAGGTGAACCTCATAGTGCCTAATTGGATCCACTAAGCTTTGGGTGAATCGGTACTCACCTCTAGTTCTTAGACTCGAGTACTTGCCTCAAGCCCTCGAACTCTGGTACTCGCCTCAAGACCTTATCTTTAGGACACTTACCTCTTAGGGATTTGGGTAGTTGTCTTCAATCCCTTTACCTATGTTGGCACATAGTTCTAGGACTTGGGTATTCACCTCTAGTTCATTCGGTTCTAGGTAGTGCTCTCACAATAATAAAAGATCATAAGTTATAAAATCATATCATTAAAATCATTCCAAGTCATGTGGGAGTGCAATTTATCCAATCTTCAACCAATTGATATCATAAATTTAAAGTCATATGATAGCTCTAATCATTCCTTTAATGGGAGATCCTCCACCATTAAACATTCATTCTTTAACTAGATGGAATACCCTGTACCATCAAACATTCATTCTTTAACTATATGGAAGATCATGTACCATCAACATTTATTCCTTGAGAACTTTTCATAAGTCAATAATAAACATAAAATATCTCATAATCCTTCATTCATCATTAAAACATCAATTAATAACCTTCATTAAACTATAGAATGAGTCCTTAACATTTATAATAATCATGAACTTACAAGCATGTGGTAAAAACTTTTTATCATAGAAATTCCTTCATATAGTCCTAATTCAAAAAATTAGTAGATTCATTCATACAGAGTTAGAAGCATGAAATTCAGGAGTATAGGACATGAATTTAGTCAAACATGATAATTTGGAAACCATTCAAATAACCCACTATCATCATAGTAAATCCCTATTTAAGTCATCATGAAATTCATATCAAAATCCATGTTCTTTCATAAACTTTCATAGGACATGATTGAGCCCTCATTATTTAGAATCATATTTCAAGATATATAATGAAAATCATTAATTTGAATGATTATTAAACAATTGATCACACTCATACATATCATCTTCCAAAACATGGACATGGAAACGTAAAATTTATCGAACACAATCCTCAACTTCATAGTTGTAGTCATAACATGCATAATCTCATAATAACTTAATGTTATCACAGAGTAGTTTATTAAAACCAATGCTTCATAAAATCAAAGAAAGGGCTTTATATCATTCAAATTTTTCACAATGTTCTCATGATCTCATAGCATGTATCATAGACCTCCAACATTCTCAATATTCATAACTTACATGTCTTCGAATATAACTTTCATCAACATTGAAGTTTGTCAAATACTTTAGCCAAAACATGGTGGGTAATATGTACATAAACTTAAAATCATGCAATTCAAGAATATAAAATATGAGATGAGCAAAATAAATTCATTTAGAAATAATTCAAAACAACCCACCAATAATATAGTAAAAATCCATAATCATTACAATTCTTTCAAAATTTCATGGTATACACAACTTTAGTATCATGATTATAACATAATCTCACTCCTTGATAGGATAACTACATCAATAGATCAATAACCAACAAATTCATAACATATTTCATGCAATGGAGTGATAATAGAAGTTACTCATAATGAATTAGTCATTAAAATCAAGAATATTTGATAAAATTCCTTTTAAGACTCCATGGTTAGAAGGACCCATGGTTGAAAGACCCACATACCTTAAACTTGAGATTCTCTTGAAAGGAACTTGAAGAAGACTTGGGATTCACTTGGTTTCTTGAATTCCAACAAGAGTATTTGAAAAACTTGAGATTTTATCAAAGATTTGGTGAAGACTAGAGAGATATTTAAGAGTTTTAGGGCTTGAAATGGTTGAAAAATATGAAATTTTCATCTATAAGGCATTGGGTTATTCGCCAAATGCACTGCAAGTCCGCGTCCTGGAGTTGTCGTAGACCCTACTGGTTTATGAAATTTCATCAATTTTTATATTTGACATGGGCAACCTATACAAATGTGGGGTTACCATTTCCCTACACCATTTTGCCTTTTGAAAAAGACTATGAAGTCAGATTTGCAAAATAATGCACATATTTTAAGATATTTAAACAAAATGCATCATAGGTTCTTTCCGAGCTACGTTGAGGAATGTTATATTTGTAAGGAAGAAAGATGGGTCTCTTCGTATGTGTATAGACTACTGACATCTTAATAAAGTCACCACAAATGACAAGTATCCCCTTTCAAGAATAGATGATTTATTTGATAAATAGCAAGGGGAAACATATTTCTCCAAAGTTGACTTGTCATTCGAGTATCACCAATCGAGGGTGAGAGAGGGTGACATTCCTAAGATGTCCTTTTGAACTAGGTATGGTCACTTTGAGTTTGTGGTGATGTCATTTGATCTCACCAATGCACCAACTATATTTATAAACCTCATGAATAGGGTGTTCAAGCCGTACCATGACATGTTCATCATGGTTGTCATTGATTACATTCTGATCTACTCCTTAGGTGAGCAAGTTTATATGGAGCACTTGAGGGTGGTAAGTAAAATCTTTATGAAAAGTTTGACAATTGAAAGTTTTGGCTAGATGAGGTTGCGTTCCTTTGGCATGTGGTATCATGTGATGGTATCAAAGTTGATCCTAAGAAGACTAAAGTGGTAAGAAATTGGCTAAGGACATTGAATCCTACAGACATAAGGAGTTTCTTTGGCCTATCCAATTACTATAGAAGGATTGTGCAATATTTCTCTTCCATGTTTTCTCCACTCACCAAGTTGACTCAAAAGAAAGCTTTGTTTGTGGGGACAGTGAGTGTGAGAAAAGCTTCAAACCATTGAAGGATTAATAATTTTTTCCCTAATATTGACATTGCTATAAGGAAATAATGGGTTCATTATTTATTGTGATGCATCAAGAATTGGGTCGGGGTGTATGTTAATGACAAATAGTAAGGTGATTGCTTATTCCTTGAGACAATTAAAAGTTCATGAGAAGAATTACTCGACTCATGATTTTGAGCTTGAGGGGGTAGTGTTCACCTTGAAAATTTAGCTATATTACTTGTATGGAGTTCATGTGGATGTTTTCACTGACCACAAGAGCCTTGAACATGTGTTCACCCAAAAGGATCTCAATTTAAGTCTACTGAGGTGGTTAGAGCTACACAAGGACTATGACATGAGCGTGAAGTATCACCTGGGAAAGGCCAATATGGTAGCTAACTACCTTAATAGAGTTTCCATATGTAGCGCGTCTTACCTTGAAGATGATGTAAAAAGAGTGTTGGCCAAAGATGTTCATAAGTTGGCTAGATTGGGAGTAAAATTGAATGAGCCTGAAAATAGTTGTACGATGGTTCTTTGTGGGTCTGTATCTTTAATCGAGGAGGTTTAGGCTAAGCAAGACCTTGATCCTGCCTTGGATGAGTTGAAAGCCTTAGTAAAGGTTGGAAAGGTAGAAGTTTTCTCAAAAGGGGGAGATGGGGTACTATGATATTTTGTGCATGCCCAATGACACTGAGTTGAGAAAGATGATAATGCAAGAAGCTCATAACTCTTCATATTTCATCCATCTCGGCACTACATAGATGTATAGAGACTTGAGGGAAGTCTATTGGTGGAATGGAATGACGAAGGACTTTGCCCAATTTGTGTCCGAGTTTGCTAATTGCCAACAAGTCAAGATTAATCACCAAAGGTCGGGTGGCCCAGGACAAGACATTGATATTCTTACTTAGAAGTGGGAAAAGATCAACATGGACTTCGTAGTAGGTTTTCTAAATACCAAAAAATATTTTGACTCCATATGTTTGGTAGTTGATTGTATGACAAAGTTGCTCACTTCTTACCGATCAAGACTACATTTTGTTGTAACGGTTATACTCGTTTTTATACCCAAGAGTTGCTCAGGTTGCATGGGGTTCCATTTTCCATCATATTGGATCGTGTAGTCCAATTCACTTCTCACTTTTGGACATCTTTCCAAAAGAGACTTGCTACAATGGTGAAGTTGAGTTTCGCTTTTCATCCTAACCTGACGGGCAAGTCGAGAGGACTATTCAAACATTAGAAGACATGTTGAGAGCTTGTGTGTTGGAGCTTATGGGAAGTCGGGATGAGAATCCGCAACTTATTTAGTTTGCCCTATAATAATAACTTCTATACAAATACTGGGTTGGCACCATTTGAGGCATTTTATAGTAGACGATGTAGATTGCCCATAGGGTGGTTTGAAATTAGTGAGGTGGTATTAATAGGACTAGACACAGTAAATGCTATAGAAAAAATAAAAAGCATAAGGGAAAAATTGCAAATGGCCCAAAGCCGACAAAAGTCCTACTCCGATGTAAGGAGAAGAGATCTTGAATTCCAAGTTGGCAATTGGGTCTATTTAAAGGTGTTTGCTATGAAAGGTGTGATATGGTTTAGTACAACAACAACAACAACATACCTAGTGGAATCCCACAAGTGGGGTATGGGAAGGGTAGAATGAATGCAGACCTTACCATTACCTCATAGAAAAAGAGACATTGTTTTCTGGGAACCCTCGTCTTAATAACCCATAAGCATAATATACTAGATATGATAAAAAGAAAAGGAAAAGAGAATAGGAAGAGCGACTACTAATGAAAAGCACATAATATTATGTAAATACAATAAATTTTAACATATATAATACAGATAAAGAAAACACATGATATACGGACTCAACAAAACCTACTAACACTACAATACCCCACGGCTAGACATCAACCTAAACCTGCTAACCTATTAACATTCTACTCTAATCCGCAACCTCCACTCCTTCCTTTCTACGGTCATGTCCTCGGTGAGATCAAGTTTCACCATATCTTGTCTAATCACCTCTCCTTAATACTTCTTCGGTCTACCTCTACTTCTCCTAGTGACTCCTAAATCCAACCTTTTGCACCTCCTTACAGGAGCATTGGTACCTCTTCTCTGTACATGTCCAAACCATCACAGTCTCGCTTCCATCATCTTATCAACCATCAGGGCCACCTCTAGCTTCTCCCAAATGGTCTCATTCCTAATCCTATCCCTCCTTGTGTGCCCGCGCATACATCTCCGCATCCTCATCTCTGCCAAATACATCTTCTGAACATGTGCATTTATTATTGGCCAACACTCCATTCCATACAGTAAAGAGGGTCTAACCACCATTCTATAAAACTTACCTTTGAGTTTAGGTGGTATCTTCTTGTCACACAATACTCAGAGGCAAGCCTCTATTTAGACCAAGCTGCCCCAATACAATGTGTGACATCATCATTGATATCACCACTACTTTAGATGATAGACCCCATATACTTAAAGTTTTCCCTCTTGGGGATAGGTTGAGTAGCAAGCGTCCCATCAATGTCTGCTTCGTCCCTCACCACATTGAATTTGCACTCCAAATATTGTGTTTTGGCCCTTCTCAGTTTGAATCTTTGCACTCCAAGGCGTGTCTCCACGCCTCCAAGGTGTGATCTGGTTCAGTAAGAAAGGGAAATTGAGCCTTATGTATATAGGGCCCTATATGGTGGTGAGAAGAGTGAGAAATGTGGCATATGAGATGGATCTACCTGACAAGATGCATTTGATCCATATTTTTTCCCATGTATCGATGTTGAGGAAGTTTATATGTGATCCAATCTCCATAGTTACATTGCATGATGTGAACATTGAAGAGGATTTGAGTTCTAATGAGGTACCGGTTGAGATTCTAGACCAGTAAGTGAAAAAGATAAGGAAAAGGAAGTTGCATCCGTCAAGGTGCTTTGGAGAAATCAACAAGTTGAGGGTGCTACATGGGAAGTGGAATAGGTTATGATGAAGTATTATCCATATCTACCCCATTGTGCTCACACCTAAGGTATTACTAAATTATTCCTAAAACCCCTAATTCCTTGCATTTTAGTTTCAAATGAAGCATGCACTTATTTCTATGTTTATGAACTGTTTTAAGACAGGTTTTGAGTGTAGATTTTGAAAATTTTATGAAATGATGTTAAAATTATATTTTTGTATGCATGCTAGGTTATTAGCTGATGATTTACTCCTTCGAGCTTGCCTTTAAGTACATTCAAGGCCAAATGTTCCCAAGGGGGAGATATTGTAATGACCCTTAGTTTAGGAGCCAAGAGTGAAAAAAGAGTTTTGTTAAAGTGACCTGGAGTAAAGTTTATGAGGGGGACTTACGGTTCATAGGAGGAGTTACAGCCCATGAGTTTGACATTTAAATATGAACTTCAGGAAAGGAAAAGATTTTCTAAGTGAGGAGGAACCTACAAACCTAGTGATGACCTGTAGAAAGGATGAATATCCATAGATAAGGTCGTGGATGGGTCTATTAGACATGAAGGAAATTTTGTGCTTTTTGGAAGTAATATATGAATTAAAGCACAATCTATAAATTGTTATATGGCCCGTAGAAACCCTTCATAGGTAGGGTCTGAGAGGATTGGGAAAATGGCTAAGTGTGGGAGGACTCTACGAGTCCAAAAACAAGTCGTAGACTAATCGTTGGCCCCTAAGATGGCTTTGTAGTTTTGAGTTCAGTAAATTAGTGTAAGGAATTTAGGAAAAGTTAACAAGACAAATAGGACCAACCGTCTGCGGTTCAAGCTATGGCCTATAAATGAGATTTCGTAGGATCAACTCGATAGTTTTAATGAGGCATAGTTTTGTCAATTATGTAGTTCCTATTTCTAAACTACATCATTTTCAAGATCAAAAAGGCCCTAAATCATCCCTTAAAGCCCTAGGCCCCTTAGTAAATTCCTCATTCTTCCACTCTTAAATTTCCCTAAGGTAGGAACACTTTCTAGAAGGCAAGGAAAAACTAGGGTTCCCAAGGTTCTTCTCAACGCTTAAAGTTTGTCCCCCCCCTCCCCCCCCCATCTTACTAAGGTATGTGAGCTAGATTTGTGGGTATCCTTTCACCTACAAAGTCCTTAATAATTTATTTTACCTTATCTTTTAGTTTCTCAAATTAATATGCATGCTTATGATGATTTCATGATACCTTTTAGATTATTAAATGATATTAATAAAGTCATATGGTATTTTACTAAGTATATGCATTTATTTAAGTTATTGATAATGACCCCAATGATGAGTTTTGTTGTCAATAAGATGTGGGCTATTTTACATGTTTCTAAAAGAGTATATTCTTATGATTTATGTAATTTATGATTGTTACAATTTAAAGGCCTAGCCCACCTAGTATCTAGCTATGTTTTACATGATTTATGATGATGATTAAGGCAGTAAAGCTAAGTTTTAAAGTATTTATTTGTCAAAGATATAAGCATGTTGACAATTGTCCTAAAGATGTATAAGAAGGTCCCTAAGATAAAAGGACACTACTCACTTGGTGGTTCGTTGTTCTAGCTACTCTCATGATTGCTACTTATGATTCTAAATGTCATTAATTTGACTAAGCCATGTTTTAAAGATTTCTTGGGATGACTTAGCACCAAATGTGACATTGAGGTGGGGTTCGGAAATGTTCGTAGAAAGTGTATGGTTATATGTTGGTTCTCCCGAGCTTTGTCAGCAACAGGTGTCAATCCCCCTTAATGGGACATTGGGCATGACAAAAGAATTCCACTAAAATTCAATTATTGGGATTATGTTGAAGGTTTTAACAAAGTCTTATTATATGAAGATGCTGATAAAATGCATTCCTGGTTTATCAAAATATGCTCCAATGTTTTTAGCAACAATTATATTCTAAACTTTTTTTGGCAAGTGGTAGACTTTATATGGTCCAAAACCGGAAATATTACCAGAAGATTACAAAAAATTATATTCAGAATGAATTGAGGTCTCCCCAAAAATAAGAAAGGCCCAACAAGGGGACATATATTTTGATGGAATTGCCTTAATGTA